>NW_017547331.1:1511636-1648185 GCF_001854935.1 Bemisia tabaci | reverse complement strand
TAATCCTCCCCCCGTGATCCTACTTCGCGGCCCCTCCCCCCCAGGAAACCCTACTCCGCGATCCTACACAAATCCCACGGACCCTCCTCTCCCTGGGAAACCCTACACCGCGAACCTGCACCCAACCCCACGGACCCCCCTCTCCCTGGGAACCCCATTGGGAAACCTTACTCCGCGATCCTTCCCAACCCATCGAACCCCCCTTTCCCTGGGAACCTCCCCCTTCAGCGAATCCTCCCCCCAGGCCCACTTCTTCGTTCCCGCCCTGAAACAAACAAAAACAATCAAGAATTATTAGTATGATTTGCCAATACTTTTTGTCAATACTGGCCTCTAGACTTCT
Source organism: Bemisia tabaci (assembly GCF_001854935.1). Taxonomy (NCBI): domain Eukaryota; kingdom Metazoa; phylum Arthropoda; class Insecta; order Hemiptera; family Aleyrodidae; genus Bemisia; species Bemisia tabaci. The sequence continues at coordinate 1,647,842 of NW_017547331.1, read as the reverse complement.
ATTCAGGCCCTCATTATGGATACGTACTCGTGCTAAAAGGAACTATATGCATGAAATTTGCATGCAATATAGTTTTTTTAGCAAAAATATGTCCAATTTCATTTCTATTATTATCAACAACAATATACCTCTTTTTGGTAAATGTGAGATAGAAACTAGTTGATTCATCTTTTAAGGGTAATTTATATATTTTGCTAAACTCCTTTCCGCAAGTCCTAGATTATTCAAGCTCTTCAAAATTTTAGTCAAGGCACCATGCTAAAATTAATCAAACATACGTCATCATTTGATCAAATTTGAATTAGAATTGCAGTTTGGTTCTGTCTTCGGACAAGTTTGCATTCAGCTGTAGTGACTGAACTGCATCACGCAAAAAGGAATTAAATTTTTTGGCTCATTTAAGAAATCATCTGTTGATATAGAAAACTTTATGATTTTTAAATTGTTTCTTCCATGAACTGAAAAAGATAATTCCTTTGTGCACAATGCAGTACAATACTTTCCAGTTGAATGCAAAACTGTTCAATAGTATTACATGGGAACTACATCTATGCAGAACTGTCAGGAATTGCAAATACTTAATGAAATTACTTAAAAATGGATTCGATGAATTTTATTAGACTATGCATTTCATTTTACTGTTGATGATTTCTGTCATTTAAATTTTACATAACAGATAAACGTTTTGGAGGGCACTACATCCGTCCTCAATGTGTACTCATCATGTGGAGCATTTTCTTTGTTTCTTGCAGACCTGAAACAAACTAAAAATAAAAAAAAAGAACGATTAGTTGGAACTTAACCTAACTTAAAATAAAAACTCGAGTGAACATTTTTCTTTGTTCATGCCAAATTAATTTGTTGAAACAGACACTTTCTGCTACTATTCCAATGCAAAATTCATTACTTATTATCTTGACTTTAATGAAAAAATTAAACACTAAGAAGTGGCCCAAAACTGTATGTAACAAGGTGGAGAAATGACACTGAATTGACTTTAATGCAGTTGCATTTTATGTTCGTCTCTTCTCTTTCGGTATTTGTTCTATGAGCGACTAATCCGTCATTAATTTGTGCTTTTCCAATGCAGCATAATTAAAATTGTCCTAGTGATTCCTTGAAAATTATGCCAAAATATCTATTAATTTTTACAACATTAAAAATAGTTAATGTACAGTTCAATAATTGAACTGCGACTTTTTGAAACTTACAATTGGACAACATTTTGGAATTAAGAACTGCTAATTCCGTCTAATTTTAAAAAGAATGTATGCATCATTAATTTCTCGGAGCAGATAGATGCTTCCATGGGAGAGTCAGAATTAGTAGTTCCCAATTATAAAATCTAGTCCAACTGCAAATGTAGTCGGAGGTAACGCTAATTAAAGATGAAAAGAGGACAAGATTAAGAAAAGAAAAATAGTAAGAAGCAGGGGTGTGGAATAAACATATTAAATCAGAATAAAATCACGTAAAACAGCCTCCTCTGTGCTCGTTTCTTGCCGATCTGAAACAAAAATAAACAAAAGAAAATTATTTTTAAGCATACGGAGTTTAAAAAGCAAAATGAAATGAAGTAGAGCAGTTTCTAAGTGTTTACTCTTACCAGTCTGAAAAAATGTAAAAGAAGGAAAATTAGTATAGAATATACACAACGAAAAACAATATATGTACATGTATGTATATATGACAAGGTGAATAAACCTTTCACTGTTTTTTTTCTCGCTGATCTGAAAAGAAAATGATTGAAGATAAAAAATAACACAGATAGAAAAATTAGTATGGAAAGTAGTATGATTAGTACCTGAGCGACAATAAAAAATGAAATTAAGTGAAACAGCTTTCTCTGCACTCGTTTTTTGCCGATCTGAAAAGAAAAATAAACAAAAGAAAATTAGTTTAAAGTATACAGTCTGCAAAAAGCAAAATGAAATAAAGTAAAAAAAATTTCTAAGTGTTTACGCTCACCAGTCTGAAAAAATGCAAAAAGAGTAAAATTAGCATAAAATATACATGATGAAAAACAATGTATGACAAGGTGAATAAACTTTTTAACTTTGTTCGTTTCTTGCCGATCTGAAAAGAAAAGTAATGAAAATAAAAAATAACACAGATAGAAAAATTAGTATGATATTTGAGCGAAAAATAAAAATGCTGCAAAGCAATTTTACTTGCATAAGTAATTAGTAAAGCAATTTTAGATTGAATTTGTCAGTATGAGCCATTAACCATTAACTTTTGGAGTTATGAAAATTAATTGAATTCATTGAATTGATGAAGATTTAGTTAGAGGATAACATGAACTTGTCAAGTTAAAATTAAAACTTATAAAAGCAGCACTTAACTTTCTTAAAAGCAGCTTCTACCCTGACCTGATCTCTTGTCAGTTCAGGAAAGGAACATAAATAAGAAAGGAAAATTAGTGTGAAGCTTTTTGAAGAGGAATAAAAATTCAGTCGTCCAAGAAAATGAGTTGAAATCGTTTTACAAGCAGAATGCTGGAAAGTGCTGGAAGCGTATTCTTTGTAGTAAGTAGTCTCTGGCCGATCTGAAAATAAGAAAAGAAAAAGAAAATAAGTAAAGCTAGTGAAGATCCATTGTAAATCACAAGTATAACTGACATGCAAATCATCTACAAAAGTCTTTTCTTAGTTTTAGTTTTTAGAAAAATTTCAATTCTCCAGAAGATTGGTGGGTATGAGGGAAAAAGTGAGGTCATTTATGGACTAGCGCTGAAAATCACACACAGAATAACTAGCCATCAGAACCCCCCATAGAACCCAATCTTTACACTGTTGACTAAATAAAGTAAGAAAAAAATTTTAAAAAAAATATTATGAAATATTATTACGTTCATTGGTAGTTTCTTTTTTTTTTTTCAAAGAATAAAATTATCTATACTGATTACTATAAATATGAACCTGGCACGACTGTGATCGTAATACAGTAGAATAATAAAGATTGTACCCAAAATTTAAAATTTGAAAAAAAAAAAAATCAACAATTTGAAAAACAAATTCAATTCAGATTCAAAGATAAAAATAAAAGTTTTAAAATTTAAAAATAAAAAATTTAAAATTTTGAAAATGCACTTTTTGAAAGTAAAAATTTAAATTGTATAAGAATTGTGAGTATACTCACATATCAAAAGCTATAATGCTGGATGCTGACTGCAGTACCAAACCACTGCACCACTAATTAACCTGTTAACCCACTGACTTGTTCACCCACTGAACCCTTTCGCTTGCTGAACCAATACTGATTGAACTTCAGGGGTTGGATCTCCCTTTTATAACCTCGTGACGTCGTGGTCTGTAGCCACCACCAACAATCCCATCCCCCCTCTGCCGACCCCTCTTGCAATTAGGACGCAATTTTGAAACCATTTCCTTGTTTTTCACTAAGAGGAAACCCGAGCTTTACAGGACAAAAGGATGTAGGCATTCCTCGTAAACATCATTAGCCAGGTGTTGGGGTCTTTTGTTTTATTGAGGTGGAAGGGACCTCATGTGTTCAAAACTATGTCGCAAGTACTGCCGTCTTAAGGAAGAACGCCGTATGAACATTCGAGAGTTGCCAAATTTTCCTTGGTAAAGTATGTATTTTTGACGACATTCATGCACATTTTTTATTTAAGTTTTCATATGTTTTAGATGAAATTGCGTACGAAATTGTCTGAACATTTTGGAAAAAAATATTCACAATTTTCCGTTATTCGTTATATTCCGTATACTCGGTTTGTATCGAAGCAAATTCGGCAACATCTGAAGGCTCATACGGCGTTCTTCCTTAGCAAGGCATAGTAGGACATGGAAATCCCCTCGTTCGTTTCTTTAGCGGTCAAGGGCCTGGGGTTAAGGGTCAAGGGTCGCGGCCTGGGCCGCAAAACAATGAAAGAGGGAATTTCCCGTAAGCAGGAAAAAGAACACGGAAAACGAGTATTTTTGGGGCAAATCCGTGACAGTTTGATAAAAATACTGAACTGTAAGGGAAGGGGGGGTCAAAAAAGAGGAAAATTCTCCAAATGAATTGCGTTGTTCTGAAAACAAGAGCGTCTATTACTGTGCTGAAAAGAGAAAACAAAATTGCAAAACGGATAACAGATTTTGCTTTCGAAACAACGTAGTTCGTTAATGAATATTTATTCTTTTTTAGCCCCCCCTCCTTACTGTAAGTATTTTCATGATCTCCCATTGAATTTGCCTCCTAAAGAGCATATGAGACATTGAAATACGGCGGATTAACACAATACTTCTGGCGCACTAGTTTTGTAACAATCAGTGATTTGTTTTCAAAAATCGCACTAATCTTTACAAGATATCAACATCCTTTCTATGTAAAAATCAGTGTGGTAAGCCTTCACTCTGCAAAATAAAATCGACTTTTTGATTCGTGTAACCAGACGTTCGGCTCGAGTAACCGAACTTCTTTCATCAGTTCTTTAACCACATAAGTGCGGTAACGCGAAACGAAAGTTGGGTTTGACCAACTGGAAGTAGCGATTGACGAACTGAATAATTGAGGACAATAATAACAAGAAAGTCAAATAAATGCATTTTGAATAGTTGAAAAGTTGGGATGAAATACAATATCATGTTCCCCCTCATCATGTGGATATGCAATTTTGTCTTCTTAGCAGTCAAAATATGTGTATCAAGTGTTTCGTCAGATCCAACTTTTTACTCCTGCGTCAAAGTCTCTGAATCAGTCGATAAGAGATCCTCCTTCATTTTGTGGATACGCAATTTTACCTACTTGGCTGTATCCCGCGTTTCGTCCCTTTCGACTTTTCTACTTCCGCGTTAAAGTCTCCGCATGGAAAACATTTTATTGCTGATTTAACAATTGAATTGCGAAAAAAAAGTGACTGCAATATTTCAACGTAGATTTCACAACACAAAAATGCTACTTTAACCTCTATTGTAAGCTAATTTAACCACGGGGGTGGTTAAAGTAGCATTTTTGTGTTGTAAAATCTCCGTTGAAGTATTGCCGTCACTTTTTTTTAGCAATTTAATTGTCAAATCAGCAATAAAATTTTTTCCGCGGCGAGTCAGTCAAAAAGAGATTCTCCTTCATTCGGTGGATATGCAATTTTACCCACTCGGAAGTCGAAATAATTGCATCACTCATTTCGCCTCATCAACTTTTCAACTCAACGTTAAAATCTCTGAATCAACGGAAAAGAGACCAAGATTGTCACCTATGCAAGAAAGTTTTGTTGCTTCATAATTGTGATCGGATCTGTGAAAAAGGATCTCAGTTTCCCGAGGTAAATTTTCGAAACTTTGAACTTCGTGCGATAAACGATCTAGAAATGTGCCTGCAGAACTTCAGGAATACTTCAAGCATCGCGCCGTCTCCCCGAGATCTCTAGTTTCTTTCTCGGCTCTTGACTCGCGAATCGCTCCACTTATCGCGATTTCGCGTTTTGCGAGGAATTTTCCGAGATGCGTTTGCTGTTCGAAAATGCGTAAGGTGGTCCGCGTACACAATTTCGGAAGATGTAGACAAAAATGGAGCGCCTTTTAATCAAAACGTAATCAATCAATTTCATATCATCCATCATTCAAGGTCGCAGCCGAAGACAAATACCTACTCTGCCGTGCTGAAGAAGAACGTCGTATGAACATATGAGAGTTGCCGAATTTCCTTCAATATAATGTTTATTTTTGAGAAAAGTTCCATAATTCTATACATTTTTATATATCGACGGTGTAAGTCGGCAATCACATAACTCGTTTGCGCTGTCTAAAAATCTCTGCCTCTATGTTATTTTTTTAAATGAGAACAGATTGACATCATTCCTTGAAATTTATGCAGAATTTTCTTCGCACAGAGAAGAAAAGTCACTTCAGTTTTAAAGAATTGCCGTTGAGTAGTTTTCCGTTTAAAAAATAAAGTAATACAGGAAGTCTGCGACGTCACGAATCAAGTTTATGTGATTGCCGACTTACACCGTCGATATATTTACTGTATCCTCCTATTGTGGGGAGGGAGGATAGTGCTTATACTAATATTAAAATCCCCTCTACAGGGGGTGCCCTATATGATAAGGATACCAAAATTTTACACCTTTTTTCAATATAAATACAATTTAACATACAACTCCAGAATGCTAAAACTCAATTGAACAAAAATTATATAGGAAAACATCAAGATTGAAATATTTATACTGAAATTAATCATCAGATTTAATGTGCATTGATTATGCAGAACATTTTTTCTTGAAATTTTCAAAAACTTGAGGTGAAATTGCGAACAAAATCATCTAAATATGTTCAATCAAAGGGCATTTGGCAACGCCTGAAGGTTCATAATGCGTTTTTCCTTAGCACGGCAGTATGATCACAGGGTTGCCGGCGGTCTGGAAAATCAGGGAACGTCAGGAAATTCGCGGCAACCGGGAAAATTAAGGAAAAATCAGGGAATTCTTTGGAAAAGGCAGACGAGAAAATCTGGGAGGTGGGGAAAAAACTTCGGTTTCTGGGAATAAGGGGATGAGCTCTCAAAAATCAGATAATGAGCGTGGTTAAGAATCTTAGACACCATGCTTTAAGCTGAGTAATGCCTTTTTATGGTTTTTTTCTGGACCTATTTCAGCCACGGCCCTCGAGCGTAAAATTTGGCAAGAACTAATGCAGAAACTTCGGTTTTAAATCTCTGTCCATCCCTTAAACTGACAGGCCCCCTCTTAAAATTTTCTATGCACACAGGCAAATTTCACACAACCATGTTCAGTCAAGTTATTCCCCTTAAGTTACATAGAAAATACAATGGACAAGCTGCAAAACTCTGAATTCACCCTACAACATTTTAATTAATCATTGCAATTTTTCTTACGATATTATCAGCAGATAAAATATTATCCTAAGTTTAAGATAGATAATTTTAAGAATCTAACATCAGAATATGTTTTCTATTTTCTTTGTTTCAGTGAAAAACGTACAACTGTGATAGATGATGAAAGTGACTATTACTCTGTGAACTCTGTCTGGTTATCTCCGGAGGAGCGAGATAAACTTCGTCAAAAGGAGGATGAAATGCGGGCAAGAAAACATAAATCAGCAAGATATAAAAGATACACAATAGATTTCGCTGGTCAGTGATGTTAATATTACCTTACTTTGGGAGTTTAGATTTCTGGGCTATGTTTTTGTTTTTTAATCATAGCTCTAATCATTTTTTTTTATTTTGGAAATTGATTTGCAAGAGAATATTTCTTTTACGACTGACTAAAATATGAATTTGGCAAGAGAAATAGCTGAAGTATCATGTTGATAGTTGTTCAATGATCTAGAGTGATGCAGGATGAAGAGAATCAAGAGCGTTTGTGAAGCAATAAAATCTAGAAAAGTAGGAAGTTAGAAATAGCTAGACCTGCACCGAAAAAAACCAGATGGAAAATAAATCTTTCTTGAAAAAATTGAAAATTTATCCTCTTGTTCGGTTTTTCTCTATCAGAAGCACTCATCAGAAGCATTTAAACAAAAATTTTGAAAATCGCAGCTTCGATAGGGAAAGCAAAAATATTTACGGTCATCTTTTAAATTAACAGCAGATACTCTGCCTTTTTTATATACTTATTGCCAGTTAGTTTGTCCGAAGGGTTTGAGTAAATTTTGGTTTCTTGATCTGTGGAAGAACGCGAATGTCAAGAAATTTTTTTAGACGCTCGAAATCATTGATCTTAGGAGGATGGTTCAAATAGTACCAACTGACTTTTCAGTTGCCGATTTTGAACATGCATCTCATCTTCATTGTATTTGAAAAGTGCTCAAAACACTGAAATTAGATGTGTGGAAAATTTGAAAAAATAAAAAAAAAATAAAAAAAAATAAAAAAAAAAATAAAAAAAAAATGTGGTATTGGATTTACCTTGGAACTAGTATTTCTGTACAGAATATATGAATGTAACTTTTCCCTTTTCCAACTTCAACCAAGATCAGACTTTGTATTTAACCGCCTTTCAACAGTTATAGTAAAAAAATCATAACTTCTGAACCAGTCATGACTAAACCTTTGATCAGGCATTTTAATACTGATTAAAACGTCTTAAACACGTAGGTGAAGCTTTTGATCGAATGATTCTTAAACCAATTTCAGCAAAATGCTGGGTGATCTGAAAGTGTCTCAATACATATTTAGTCTTATGCCTCAACCATGATCTCTCTCAAATTTTCATTTTAGGTCGCCAAGTACTAGAAGTTCAAGATGATGAAATTTATGATTTAAATGATCAAGATAAACTGGCTATATTGAATAAAAAATTATCAGAGTGTCACATCAACGATTCTGAAGACAATATAGCTCCAGCAACAGATATGCAACCTGAGGTAATCGAGACATATTGCTTTGGAGGCAACTATTTTTATTATCTGTAATTTATCAAATGATGAAAATGTTGTCTAGATCTCTTTATGCCGAGGATTTTTTTAGGAAATCTTTTTTTACTAACATTTCAAAATCTTCACTTCAAGCTTAGAAAGAAGTTTCTGTCGCAGAAACAACAAAACTGAGAACTTTATTTGTAGTTCAAACCTTAGTATGTATTTTATTTAAAAGTTGTCAAAAGTCTTTCCTATCAGTAATGTCATTTTCACAAGTGGATCCAGATTGCATGTGTATTTGTTTTTATTAGCTCTGAACAGATGTAGTAAGTAAAAATAACACGTTGTTAACAATTAATAACAAATTATATCAAGTTAATAACAAATGTTAAACGAAAAGACTCCGGCCGCACAAGAATCTTGCATGATGAGAAATGTAAGTATGTACCTTTCCAAACCAAGTGCCATGTCATTTTATTTTCACCAAATCTTTCTGATCTGTCTAAATGAAGGTATGTTAATAGTTCCAGGAAAATGCTGTGGTAAAGAAGTACAAAACCAAAGGCTTTAGAGATCCGAATCGTTTCGATGATTTGACGAGAGTTCAAGATAAAGAATACATGGAAATTTCAGATATGGGCTTTTGTCTGAGCATGCATCAACCGTGGGCCTCCCTTCTTGTAGCTGGAATTAAAAAGTAAGTTATTTCTGTAGTTATTTTGGTACAAAATGCTGTAGTACATAAAGTGTCTCTACTTTTTATTAACTTAAGTAAGTGGGGCGTAGGGATGAAGATGAATTTCACCCATAGCCCAACATAGTCAGCCAAAACCTTTTAATATGTAGCTTCAATAAAGTGTTTGAATGAATTTTATATTAGATCATTGTACCAAGACCATCACTGATTGCAACGGCAGAAAGTTGTTTTCAAAACATGACGAGAAGCTGCAGTCCAAAAATTGAGAGTTCTGTTTCTATAAATTGATCAGAAATGGTTTTCTTCCTGCACAGTTGATAAATTGAAGTCTTCAAGTATTTCTCATGGATGAAGTGAATAATTCTTTCAAACTATCTATTCTTTCTTGCAAATGAAAAGAAACTTTTCTCCCACTGACTCTAAGCAAGTATGTTTTTCATTTGCGGCTTTTTGTCCCATCCAATGGAGCAAACGGTCGCTAATATTGTTGTTTAGAGAAAAATCCGGCGGCCAGTGTCATCTTTAAAATTGGACAATCATCAAAAATCATGTCCAAGGGATTAAAGTAACTGGAAAAAAAAGGTTTGGTCCGAGACAAATATTTACAAAATTTGTAGCCCTTTACCTCCACCCATCATACTACCTAATCTTTAAAAAAGTTTATAAAAAAATAAAAAAAAAAACAAATTGCACATTTTCTGCTTTTTCAATCTCAAAACTGTTGTTGACTCATAATTCTGCTGCAAAATTTTTCAAGGCTCGATGTATGAATTTTGTTAGAGCTATCAAGAAGGCAAGTCTAAAAATCTAAGTAACCAACTATCTCTTGAACTTAATAGAATAAAATGCCAGGACTTGTGAAGGTTGAGATTAACAATTTAAAACCTCAAACAACTTACATTAAAACAACAATAACATTAAAACAGTTAGATTTGGTGCGTTTTGAAGACCCTTCCCCTTCTTAAAAGAACTCCCAATTTATTCTGAAGATGGACTACATTTTGCAATAAGGACACATTATTTCTGGCTCATCCTTAAGAGAACCTATGCACATAGGCAAACCAGTAGCATGCATGTAGCAGTAGTTTCTAATTGCAAAATGTAGTACAAATGTGGACTGGTTCATAGCAGTGAGCTTCATCAAAGTATGTATAATATCCAGGCAAATACTTTTGAAACATAAAAAATTAATTTGGTTGTTTAATCCAGACACGAGGGAAGAACTTGGTACACGCATCATCGAGGACGACTCTGGATAGCAGCAGGCTCAAAGCCACCCGTTGAAAGTGAAATCCAAAGGGTCGAGAACGAGTATAGATTCCTTCGAGGAGACGACACCATATTCCCTTCAAGTTACCCAACTGGATGCTTATTAGGATGTGTCAACGTCATCGACTGCCTGTCCCAAGAAGAGTATCAGCGCAAATACCCTGATGGTGAAAACGACAGTCCTTTTGTGATAATTTGTGAAGATCCAGTTTCACTCCCATTCAAGTTCCTTATCTCAGGGCAGCATAAAATTTGTGAGTATATTTTTTCATTAATAACAATGATTTTCATGATGTAAACTATTTGTGGTGCAATGCATATTGATGACTTGAGTCGATAAATTCGTGTTTCAATTTGCTACGTTGTAAGTCTCCGCTTGCCCCTGTCTTTATTGACCACTTTCATCTGGAGAATGATTGTTGAAAATGATGGATAAAGCTATAGACACAGAAGAAATAGGGAAATTGGAATGATCCTATTGGTGGTAATGGCAATCCACGAGAGATCCTGTAATTAGTCCATCATTTTCACCCTTAGTCTATAAAAATCATCTGCTTGAATCAACAGGATTGCTTCATTTCCTCTTCATCTTCTTAGTCTCTTGCTTTTTCTATCAATTTCAGTAATCATCCCACTGGCGAAGACTAAGATGTTTTGCTGCTTGCCCACGGTCCAGGCGGGGCAGTAGTTGTCGTAATATGATTTTCTCCCTGCTTTGAAGCACAAAAAAGAAGTCTCCACTCATGTTTTATTTTTTTTTTTTTTGAAGAAAAACTTCAGCAACAGCTTTTAATATAATTTTCTGTGAATTTTCTTCAATTATACTAACAGCAATCTCTCAGAATTGAAAGGATTTTTTTATTCTTTGTCTGTAAATAAAATGAAATATAATTGGAGAATTTTCAGAGTTGCAGCTACACATTTCTTTGGGTTAGCCATCGATATTATTTAATGGGTCACTAGGCAAACTTTTTTTGCACAAGAGAAAGAAAATTAGATGAAAATATGTCCAATGGTTTTATTATATGTCAGTATATTTTGTATTTTTTCCTTCCTCAAAAAATTGCTCCCAAAAGAAATATTTCCTTCTATTGGGTGCATTAGATACAAGCAAAACGACGGTAAAACTCCTAAGCCTTGTTTCGCGGTTCGCAACAATGCAGACTTCCTGTCATATTTAATTTTTCAAATGAAAAACTACTCAAGGGTAAATTAAAAACCGGCCATGACTTATCCTCTTTGCATGAAGAAAATTCTGTGAAAACTTTAAGGAATAATGTTGATTTGTTCATCTGTGAAAAAATAAAACGGGAGTGGAGATTTTTAAACACTGCAAACAAGATACATGGTTCGTAAGTTTCTGTTCGTAAGAATTTGTGAAATGATTCGGTTTACTCTATAATGGGCCTGTTGCATGCAAGAGATACAGCCGCGCGAATAGACTATTTAGAGGTTAAATGACACGAAAATTACGATGGTCACATTAAAAAAGTCTGAAATACACTCCTTACTGCGCAATTTGCGTTGTTAAGAACGCGCTTTTTCAAATTTCCCGCGTCTGGGGGCAGTTTTCTAATCACCGGAAACGAGCAAACGGCAGGCTCGGTGATTTCCGGAAGATGTCGAGTCGTTGTTGTTGTTGTTATTTTTTCCTTCAGTTTGTTTACAAATCCAACGTGATCTCTTATAGTGGTCCATATACGCTTTACGCAGTAACCAGATCGATCAACTTTTAAATATCCAACGCAATCCTTCTACATTTCATTTCACGATATCACGAGCTCCGATTTTTAGGTTATGTTGTCAGTTTTAGTTGACCGGAAATAGCCGCGAGTTGCCGTTAATTGTTTCATTAGAAAACTGCCCCCAGACGCGGGAAATTTGAAAAAGCGCGTTCCTGACAACGCAAATTGCGCAGTAAGGAGTCTATTTCAGACTTTTTTAATGTGAGCATCGTAATTTTCGTGTCATTTAACCGCTAAAAAGTCTATTCGCACGGCTGTATCTCTTGCGTGCAACAGGCCCATTGATTACATTTGTGAGTTTCAGTCAATTATTTCCATTATTATTTTCTTCACTTTTTTTTCCAGTTGTGCACAGTTCGTTGCCTTCACAGTTTTTACTTCTTGGTGGCTAGGGTCATGGATTCCTATTTAAAAAGTAAAACTTCCTTTTAGCTGAATTATGTTGCTTACTAGATGGCAACAAGCAGGAGAGATCTGTTTAAAAAGAAACTAACAATAATAAGTCCACATAATGTGTAGTAGATTTGCGTCTTTACAAAACTTCCTTGATAGGTGGACTCCTACTGCTCGTTGAAGTTCAGTTACTTTGAGCTTTTCACTTTTTCAATGAATTTCAAACGGCTCTTCTCTTTTTCAGATCGCTTGGACTCAAAAATACATCATGCAGCCTTGAAAGCATTAGAGAAAATCAAGATTTATTAGGCATAAGATTTCACTTTAAACTCTATTTTTGTTATCTAAGTAATATTGTTATTTTTTTATTCAATTTTTCCAATAATTTCAAGATTTTTATTCAAGTTTTCTTGTTTTCTTTTCTCATTCAACCTAGCCGATCCATGAGTATAGCTAAGGGATTACGAGGGAGCGAATATTTATGATGATTTACAAGAAATTACATAAATGGATAATAACTAATAAAGCCTCTTCTGTCCTTAAGTTGGACCACGTTTAGCAGAAAGGAACCGAACCACATCAGCAATTGCCAAATTTGGTAGGTAAATTTAATTTCTTACAAGAGAACGTTTGTGCAAATTCCTCTCAAAATTTCAAGGAATTTGCTTCTTACTATGAAGGAAATTTATAGAAATTTGTACATTAATCCGCACAACCGTTTTCACGTAAAAAATCAAATTGCCGAATTAAATTTGGCAATAACTGATGTGATTTGGTTCCTTTCTACCTAACGCGATCTATTTGTAAGTAAAAGATGTGATTTCATCACGAATTTTTACTTGCTGGCACAATTTTTTTGCGTACGGATGGTTACGATAGTTACACACTATTAATAAAATTAAACACTTTAAACAAAACAGATTCTTTTTTTATTGAAAACAATATAGAATTATGTGCACTTATAACAATAAATAATCACAAACTGTATATATAAAAATTAATGTATGTATCACAATAACTCCAAAACGCACTGTAGCCTACGTAAATACAGGAGGCATTTCAGTAACATTGGATTAACAAGTGAAATTGAGAGTACGGAAATACAGTGGCCTCTTCAATATCTAATTAGGCAATCTGACTAAATCCAAAATATTGAGACTGAACTTAGTGTATATGGTGAGATTCTGAGAAAAGTCTTAAGACTTGGCAGTCTTAGCTGAATTTAGATAAAGCTGATCATTGACTTTCTCCACATTTTTTATATAAATAATTCCAAAATTGTGTAGGATTAAACAGAGTAGTCTCTTGTTATGAAAATATGAAATTGTATTAAGCAGCAACATCAAAAAAGCGGTCTAATAACGCAGCCACCTGCTCTGGCGCATACTTTAGATATTTCTCAGGATTTTTACTAAAGTTAAGGCAGGAGAACTTATCGTAGAAAGTATTGTACTTTGGAAGGATATATTCTTTGTTGTCTCGTTTTATACTTTCGCGAAGTTCAACATCTGGGATGGAATAACCTCTCTGCAATCGGGAAATTTCTTCGATTTCCTTATTAAAGCCGGCAAATCGCTCCTTCACACTGTTGCGATCTTTATCTCTCAGTTTGCCACCTTGGAGAGGAATGTCTTCCAATGCTGTTATGTGGCTGATAACTTTATTCCAGCTGTAAAAAAAAGTAAAACAGATTATGACAAGCATTCCTTGAAAGTAATACAGGGTTTCCTTTATTTCTTCATTTCTTAATGATTCCATGATTTTCCCTGAATCAAAAATTTCCGAATTCCCTTACCGTCAAACAACACTTCCACTTAAATCTTTCCTTTTAATTGCGCTGACTTTTAAAAACTAAAGAAAAAATTTACTCAGAAAATGTATGCGCTTTCTCAAATGTATCCAGCCAAAGTTGCTGCGCCAACAAGCTACTTAAAAAATTCCCTGACTTTTCCAGGGCACCATACATACATTCCTTAACTTTTTCTGACTTTTCAGGTTTTCTACAACTTAGACACCCAGATAAAAACTTTGATAAATTAAAAATCATCTTTAAAAGACTTTATTGAGATACGGAAGAGGGGGAGCAATCGCAAGCCACATTCCAGTATGTTTATTTGTTCCTTAAAATCTATGCATTGCTACTGCTGTAGAGTTTTTCCTCAGAATTACATGTATCGGTAGGTACCTACAAAAATCATGATGCCTGAGTTATATATTCTATCCTTGTCTTGGTCTTGGTCAGGTAAGATAGAATAAAAGAAAACCATCTAGGTATGTTAGACGGAAATCGTTGATGCGAATTATCTCTTGAAGACTTTAGTGCATAAAATGTATTCAGTATTTTCATCCATCTCATTTAAACTTTAAAAAACAGAAGCTCCCTCATGGTTGAGAAAGAGAGTAAAACATGTTACAGGGTTTTAGAAACCGAAATTCATCGACAGCAAACGAGAAAAGGAGAATATTTACCATTGCAAATAAGCTTTCTTGTGAGTGCTTATCATACTGTAATAGTTGTTCTCACAGTCTGGTTCTGAAAATGATACAAGTTCCAGAAGAGATGACCGCTGCAAAGCTTTCAGTACATAGTGGCAATTATTCAATCGAAAGATGGCTCGGACTCCAGGTTCGCTGTAAGTTTCACTTTTGCTCACAACTGTTAAATTCAACTGTGACAAGACTTTTTCTGCAAAAATAAGGGAATGATGTTTGAGTTTTTTAAAAAAATATGAAGTCCAGGTTCAATACAGGATTAAGAATACTGAAGCAGTTTAAAATATCAAATAAGGTATACTTTTTCTTTCTCTGTCTTAAATCATTACAATTTACAAAAAATGATAATCAAATTACGAGTAAAATCTTTCATTTTAGAGTAAAAAGAGGGTCGCAGGAAAATTTTGGTAGCTTTCTTGCTACCATCCTATACAGTTATTTATTTTCCCCTTAAAACAACCTTATGAAGTCTACTGACTTCAAGAGAAATTTTTTTGGTACTTCCTAGGTTTTATTTCATCAAAATGACAAATATCCTCATTTCAAATAGAAGGATTTGGTGAAATGAAAAACAAAAGTAAAACTAAGCTAAACCAACAAAAATATAGGGCTGTGCGAATAGTGAATTTTCCGAACGAAGCGAATAGCGAATAATTTAAGTCAATTATTCACAGCTACGAATAGAAAAACGAATAATTTGAAATGACTTTTTTAAGTGTGAAAATTCGCAAATCTTACAGAAGTCGACAAAAAAATGATTGATTTTGGTATGATTAATTTTTTTAAGAACTTGCTCATACACCTCCACAGAAAACAATGAAATGCTATGATAGTAGCCTAAGCTGTTAAGAATGTGTTTGAAGATCTCTGGATGCTGGCTTGACTATCCCTGCAGTTACGTATGCATTCCCAGGATTTGGAGTTAACTTCGCAGGCAGTCAAGCTAGTATCGAAGGATCATCAGACACATTTTATTATTTTATTTTTTTTTGGTATAAATGAATAGGTGTTTATGAACTTTTTTTTTCCTATTTCAGACATTTCTGTGTCTTTCAATTCCTTAATTTGGGCTCTCCGCTTATTCCAACCTTCCCTTCCACATACTTCTGCCAGATATTGCTATTAATTTAACTTTCAATGTGTAGTACTCATGGAGCAACGAAGATATGTGGGCCAATCCCAATAGCGCTCGCTGTTCGTAAACTTGGCAAAGTTGGTAAAGATCAAAGGGGACCCGCCGTTCGCGATGTCTCGGATGGAAGGAGAGGTCTTGTGCAGGTCCGCGCAACGTTTCACGATTGCCAATCGGAGATTCGTAAGTTTTGATGGCGCGAATTATTGAGAATTTGTTCCTCGTGACGGCGCGAATATTTGAAAATGTCACTTCAAAAATTCACTATTCGCGACGGCGCGATTATTCGCGATTTGCGAATAATACGCGAGGCGGACGAAGCGAATATTCGCCGAATGTTCGTGGCGCGAATCTTCGCACAGCCCTACAAATATTAATGCGTTAGAGACGTTATTATAGAGGCAAAAAATGAGCCACTCCTGGCCCAGAAATTTTCAGGAATTTTTTAAAAGATTGAAATTGATGAAAAATAGATATACTCACTGATATAAATTCCTAGTAAAATTTTATTTTTATCATTGTTGAGGTTGGATTTGGTATCGGAGGTGATCTGTATCAAAGCGGCGGAGTAGGTTGGATCTTGATTCAAAACATTGCCGATAGTATCGGTATAATCCACTAGCTGCTCTAAAAATACTAATACATCACTTGTTAGCTGATGAATGGTGCCATCACAAGGTAAAGCTGTGCCAGAGTCTGATCTCACGTTTTCGATGAATTCTTCTAATCCTTTAGCAGCCTGTAAACAGAATGTATTTTATTTTCATTCATGGTAAAAATTGTTCCCTGATCTTTTTTTTTTCTTTCTTTATTAGTGAAATAGGTAACTACAGAGTATTAATCCTAATTATGCTACCTATAAGGTATATACAATATTAAATGGGTGGGTCGGTCAGGAGACTGTCCCTAGCTATTTACAATGAATATAGGTACCATATACAATGATTAATTTAGATAAGCTCTGATCTTAAATCAATACTTTCAGTAGTACGACAAGCTGAGTGATAGCACTACGACATGATGGAAGCCTTATGCAAAATGGAAAGGGGAAAAATTAACTTTTTTCCCCCCTTTAAAAATTGCTAAATTTATGACTGGATGTCACTACTGATTTTGACATTGATGGAACATTTCATTGATTTAATGAGAGGCATTAAAATCAGCATAAAGATTCGCATGACCCATGAAATGTCAGAACTCGTAAGACAAAGCACATCCTATTATTTAAACAAGTAGCAAAAGCTACCTGCTGAGGGGGCGCCGCCCCCCCAGACCCCCCCTTTCAAATTATATATGTGAGACTTTGAGTATCATAGAAGTCGTGCGGCGACATGCCGAATGAAATGCCACAATTAAAATTATTGGATCAGATGATGAGCTGATAAAAGCCTTACCTAGTAATTTGGGAACATTTCTGACACAGTTTGGTTGCTTTAACTATCACTTTGATTTGCGANCCGATATCAATACCTCATATGTTACTTGGTTCCTCGAAAATTCTCCTCTTGGACTTAGCCTAAAAGTGTGGACACTTTTTAGCCTCCGGCGAAACCTAGAGTCTATACGGCTTCGCCGCACGACTAAAAAGGACTTATTTTAGCCTAACATTCCATGATACTAACAGAGATTAGAGGGCCTTTAACTCACGAGGAGGAAGAGAATAGTGTGCAATCACAGTCGATACCTACCGTTGAGTGAAGAGTGGTTACAACAGATGCGAACTGCTGTCTGACATTTAATTCGCACCCTTCAACCACTCGCTCGAATTCAGGTTTCAAATTGAGAAGATGTTTCAGTATAGGGAAAATGATGATTGCTCCCCCGAAATCATGATGTGATATGCACCGTTTTGTCCGAGCAGCAATATTCTGAGAAAAAGAGAGTAGCAGAAATTAGAATACCAATTTAAAATGTCAGCTAAAAATCAATAAAAATGATAAATGTAGTCAAATTGGTTTGGGACCTCAGAGTGTCTTCGCAACTTGTTTTGGGGCCCTTCTTAATAAGTCTGTAAAATAACCCAACAATGAATTGGACTTTACACTGTTTGACACTTCCGCAACACAGTTGCTTACAAAGATGCTTGCATATAATGATAAATATGTATATTATCTCTGGATAAAGACAACATTTAAGTCACATGCTACAGAGTGTGGATACTGTTGAATCGACGTGAAATCAATATAGTTACTTAACTTACCGATGTGTACTTTAAACAAGCGCACATACAATTTATGCAATATTCCTGTTAGAAAACAGTTTTAATTTGCCTGTCCATCTTTTTCCTGCCACCTATCCTCTACTTTTTCCTACCTAATTTACCTTTTACACTTATTTCCCTACCCACATACTACAATTGAGGCATTGGACGCGAAGAGGGCACTTCTCGGTTGCAGTGTTTCAGAGTCTTCTCTAATATTTCATTTGTTGTAAGGAAAGTGAATGCATCCATTCCACTAAGAATTTTATTGAATATTCCTCGTGATTTTACAATTTTCTATGAAGATAATTCTGAAAAAATCACCCATTAAATTCTTCTCCAAGGAATTAATTAGCAACAGAGATTCTGAAACACCGCAATTGAGAAGTGCCCTTTTCGCATCCAGTGCCTCAACTAAGCAGTGAGAAACCTAACTTTAGCCGGTAATCGAAGGTAGATACCTCAAAACCAGCATGAGGAATTTTAGTCGGCTCAGCACGACTTATTTTGAAATGATTGGGAGGAGACAGATTTTCCAAATTTATAATACCAAGGACACTATCAATGAGAAGTCCGCAAGGACGAATAATTTTGCAAAGGTACTTAGGAATATTGTGATTACCTTCCCGTCTTGAACTATGGTTTTTAAGGCATCTTGAATGATGATCTGGAACACTTGGTGGATATGTTGAAGAGGAATGATACCATGCATCAGTGACTGTTCGCTTGTCATCAAGCGCTGAAGGGCAACGACGGTGACAAGATAGTTTTCCATTTCTTGCTCATCCACAATATCCTCACGATTTTCTGATAAAAAATGGAAATTTTACAAAAATCTCATCATTCAATTTTTTTTCTTTGGTGCTTTTCTATGCTGATCAAAAAACCAGATAAAATCTATCTACTAGTTATTAATGAGTCTCATGATAAACCGTTCGCGTTTCTTTGGAGACTAAATCTTATGAAACAGAAAGACTAGGATGACATCATTCAGACCATAAACTTTTGGCAGTTACAAAATTAAAAATGGAAAAAAATTAAGTTCTATTCAAAGTTGCTTCTACAGACTGTAAATTGCTGCAATGTAGGAATTTTCAGAGCAATCGCATGTTTTACAGAGTTTGAAAAAGTGTCATCGTTTGGAGGTTTTCTAAGAGGTAAGAGAGAATTGGAAATGAAAAATTAAAAAGTACTGTGGAATTCGAAATCAAATGGGAGGTAAGAAACAAAATGGATCCCAAAATAGTTACAAAATATTTTCAGAAAATGATTTCTTACCGAGATGTATGTTGGATCTTCTGTTCCCTAATGATAAGCCAGTCGAATTTTCTAAAGTTTGCGATGCTTTCAAAAGCATTTTATTAGCCTTCTTTTCAAAAATTTGCAATCTCTTAGAGGCTTTACTTCTGGTGACAGACTCAATTTTACTTGGAAATTTTGGTCTTATATTCGGGGAAACAGCGGAGACATTCTGCATACTACTTCCACTGCCAGATTTCTGATGGTCCTTCAACAATGTTAGAGACTTCATTAAAATGTTTGCTCGAATTCTGGCGTAAATATTCATAAACTCATCACGGGTCTCAGCAATTAACCAGTCTGCCATTCGAGTCAAATCACTTAAGACAGTTTCAGAGAAATGACCCAAAGATCCAACCGATGAGCAATCATCATGAAATAGTTCTGAAAACAAAAAAGAAAAAATAGTCTTTCTTATCAATTATCTGAATTAAGATTCAATCAAAATAGGAAATCGAGGAAAAACCATAGGTTAGAACTACCCAGGATATCGTCTGGAATAAACATTTTTTGTTTTAGTTATTTTTTATTTTAATGTAAAGCATAAAAAAGGTTTATTAAGGTTTATTTAAATAATTCATAATTTACATTCAACCATAATTTTTAACCAATATGCAGATCCAAAAAAATTTATGGTAGTGATGGACTTAATAATACAAACAAAAATCAAAATACCTTCATCGTTTGCCACAAGGTCGAGAAGGGTGATGGGTGACACAGGTTTACTATGTTTCAACAATAATTCTTTGAATTCTCGATTCAGAGCATCTATTCCTGCGGTGAATAATGAACACTGAAAAAATAGATCAAAAAGAAAAATAAGTACACGATAATGTGTGGACATTTGCAAGAGAAAAGAACTCAGTGCTCTAAGGTTCCAAAGCAAATCAATTAAAGCAAAAGGAACTATGTAGCATATGAACCTAATGCAAACTGTTTCTTTTTGTTCGATTCATTTTCAAATTGTTCCTTTTAGCATGAATGAGCAGGTCCAATTGGACCGTGTTAAGCAGAATGGAACCAAGCCACATCAGCTATTGCCAATTTTAATTCGGCAATTAAAATTTGGCAATTTAAATTTTTACATGAAAACGGCTATGCCGATTTTTATGATAATGCTAATGAATTTTCTGCTTAGTTTGAAGCAAATTCCCTAAAATTTTTAAAGGAATCCGCACAAACTTTTTCGTGTAAAAAAATTAAATTGCCCAGTTAAATTTGGCAATAGCTGATGTGGCTTGGTTCCTTTCTGCTAAACGCGGTCCAATTGAGACATTGGCACTATTGCACAGGGGAATTTTTTGGCGAAAAAATTCCAAGAAATTTCAAAATGAACCACAATTGTAATGATTTGTAGTTCCCAGTTCAAAAACTGTATTTTTGAAAAAAATCTATTCGAAGTTTTGATTTGCAAGATTTGTCCGATTTAAATGCAACTATACATTTTTGATTAGCATACAAATGGACCAAGTTTAACAGAAAGCAACAAGTTTGAACCAAGAGAAAGAGTTTTGAAGTTTTATACCTCCATAAGAGTCAAGGTTAAGCATAAAGTTTAACAACCGTTTTAATGTTCAAAATATTTTTTCTTAACTTTGCATTCTTGACAGGAGAAAATTTTATAAATGGTTGAATTCAAAACCACTCCTAACTCAGTTACTCCTAAATAAAACACCAGAAAGTGCTCTCTGGCAAAAATACAACTTTTAACTTTTCGAGCCAACTTGAAAAAAAATCTGTGACTTCTCGACTTTTTAAGGTTTATCTTTTAAACATACCACATTCTCAAGCTCTACACTTTGAGGATTACTCTTTTCAAAGTAGCGTTGGGCCTGCTGTAATCTTGTCATCGCAGCGAGGAACTGTTCTAGGCCCTCCGGTCCGCTTGGTCCTGCTCTGATTACTACCTCAACTTCTTTGCTGACACCGTAGTAACCAATCACATCGTCCAATGCAGCTACCGTACGTTCTATATCTGGAGGGGAAAAAAAAGCCCATTAGCTCAAGCACAGCCAGCAAACAGTCGACATAGAAAAATAGCTACCAGAAATAGCCGGCATAAAATACAGCTATCAAATTTTCCACACACACACACAAAACCGTTATTGTAGATTTCCAAAACGACACTAACTCCATTATTTCAAAAATATGAATTACTTAGGTGCCTTTTAGCTCTGGGGTGCTGATGTGATTATACTTATACAACTGCTTTCATAAAAAGGTTTGCATCAAACTGCTGTGGATCCAGATTTGGACCACATTTTGCAATTAGGAAATACGATTTCTGGCTCATTCGTAAAAACACTTAGGAGCACAGGGAGACTAACAGTACGTGCGTTGTTTCTAAACTAAGCCAAATTTTGTAGTTCCTAATTGCAAAATGTAGTCCATTGAAAGATCCTTCGGTTTTAGCACGGGAGGATGGGACATGCATCAGCTTTCATACTGGTTCAACAGACAGGAAAATTCTTCGGGCAGTTGCCTAAAAACCAGCTTGCTGTTTATCTTAAATTTGTGAAGGGGTGCAGGAAAAGCTCAACCCGCTGCAGGAGAAATGTGAGAACACCTGAAGAGGAGGAAAAAATGTGAAGGCAGCGCAAATTTCTGCAAAGGAGACTGTGCAATGCATTCTTTGAAGTGAAGAAAATATTGAAGCATGCAGGTTTGTGTGGACAGCAATGCGACAGCTACTTAAAAAAAATGATTAAACAAAGTATTCTCGTGTGGACACAGACAGCAATGTAAAGGCAGCCTTAAAAACTGTGAAAGCAAATGACTTTCTACACCCTTGGAGGTGGGCGACTTCAAGCCTCCCATCAAGACTGAAACTCTGAGGAAACCTCTCTGGTTCTCAGCGGTTTTCAACAAGAGGCTTTTCACAAAATTTCCAACCAATTTACAAAAAGATGACATTTTTTCTCTGTTTTCCTTTGACTTTCAACTTTTGACCCTGTAAAATTTTCCCTCCCACATTTTCAAGGGCCCAAGTTTGCATTTTTTTTACCCCTGTTTTCTTCTGGAGTCATCTTCGTGGTGTCAACTTGTTGTTCACAAAGTCTAGAAAATTTAAAAACTTACTTTGCTGTCTTCGTTGCAAATTTCCAGTCTCATTGTAAATGGGCATAATGGTGATCTCTAACTTGGACAATCTGTTTTCAAACGATGACAAGATGCTGACCATTCCTTTGGTTATTTGACTGCTTCTTTCCATTTGTTCCTTTAGAAGTGCCAAGTTCTTTGTTTCCTGCAAGAAAATTTGCACTTGAGTTAAACAACGGCAGTCTTCATTGCTTATTAGCACGTTTTTTCAAGACTGCAATAGATAGATTAGTTACTTATGTCTAAATTGGGGGAATCCACACAGGTCAGTCTCTGCGCATCTTTCTGAGATCCACTACCCTGCCCAAACTTTACTCGACTGCAGCCAGTGTGACTTAGAATCTGCTCGTTCCATGGGAAGTGCATGACACTTGAACTTCTCACTGCAAATGCACAGTAGGGTTTCAAAACTGCGATGTTACGATGCAATCAAGCCCCTCTGATACTAGTCCCTTCACAGGGAATATGTGCTGATGGAGAAATTGGATTCTAAAATCCTACCCACTTGATTGTATAACTGTAGCAACAATTCGACAACTAAGTGAAGCAGTAAGGTTCATGAGTCATGACTGATACCACCAT
The DNA here is from genome assembly GCF_001854935.1 of Bemisia tabaci. Classification (NCBI taxonomy): domain Eukaryota; kingdom Metazoa; phylum Arthropoda; class Insecta; order Hemiptera; family Aleyrodidae; genus Bemisia; species Bemisia tabaci. The sequence continues at coordinate 1,624,603 of NW_017547331.1, read as the reverse complement.
GTTCAATTCTATCACTGTCTTTGGTTTTTCTATAGATAAAACTCCATTCTTTGACCTGCGGGCCGATTTTATAATTGTTCTTGTCTGATCCTAGTTGAAAAATCCCTGTCTTAGCAGTGTTCTTCATCGACCAAAGTCATTGAATAACAATTCAACAACCCAGGCGCTGGTCATTAAGTAGTAAAAAGTTAAAAAAGTAGACTGCTGACTGTAGACTGTTTCATGAGGGAGTCGCTCCAGATTAATGCTGAATAGTAAAGGTGCAGGTGACCAGGTTTGAGTTATCAATGCTGAAAGCTGAAGGTTACGGATATTTTTAAGATGATGGGTCACAAAATTGTCATGCAGCTTGTCACTAAACTTACCTTCTCTAATTTTGAGCCAAAGCTCGACTCAGTTTCCTCGACTTTTAACATTGTTAAATCTCTCAAACTCTTGGTGACAATACAATTACATGGGTGATGAAAGAAACTGGCAAGTAAAAACTCAAATTTAAACTAATCTACGGGATTCATTTTTTAAAATTAAGTTCCAACTTTCATAATTTAATTTATGTAAAAACAGAAACACTCAACTGACAAAAACACCTCGGCTCTCGGCTGCTCCAGAGAATTTTGAGGTTATATACTAGAAAACAAAAACATTAATGACGTAAAAGTGCACAGACCGACAACCAATCAGATTAAAGCCACGGCTGACGTCACGTTAGTCCACCATGCAGCGGCAGCCAGCCAGCCATGATTTTTCTGCATCCAATCCAAGTTTTGACCGTTCTATAGAAATTGCATTATTTTATTTTCAGTAAATTAGGTACAATTTCTATGGATTTTTTGCACGAGTTTTCTCACATTTTCCAAAATTTCAATTTCGTTCACCGCTAACAAGCTTTATCGCCGTGCTTTTTCTCTCGCTGGTGAGCTCTCACTTTGATTATGTACCTCTCTCCAAGTTAATGACCTTTGTTATTATTGTGTTTGGCCTTGAATTTTCCAGTTTCTTGCGTGCCGATGCACCGTGGTAGAATCAATTTTATCTTCTTTTCTTTCGAATTCGAAAAATCGGAACACTGCCCCGGATTGTATCGCTGCACTTATAGCTACAAAGATTTTTAATCTTAATTCTGGCTCTTAGCCTGCCATGCATGGATTGTTTCCACAATGGAACCGTTCGTTTCCGTAGCATAACAGATTGCCTCCACAACTAAACGGATTTACACCCAATAATTAAGTCATCTCGTTTGAGGAAGCATGATTTTCCGACCTTGTACTCCAAACAAAAATATAACTGAATCTGGGCATGCCTTCTAACGCCAGGATGTAAGAGTGTTACAAAGTATAGGAGGACCGTACATCGTAACGGATGATAGTGGAAGGGGTTGTCTTCTCATGTGCAGGTTATTTGCCTTGTCCTCATCTAGGAAAACTATAGTAAGCACCACTTTTGTTGAAATTGAATCATTAATGATTTTTTTATACCTCAGAAATCTTAGTTTAGATAAGTGTTAGAGGTGTCGTAAGCAAATTTGGCACTTGTTTACATTCCGTTCGCAAGCGACCAGGATGCAGTTGTTCAATCGTAATCGGAGATTGATTATGCTCATGATTGGGCTATGGTCAATCCCCCATTACCATTACCATTGGAATTTGAATTATGATTGCTTGCAAGTGCAATGTAAGTAAGTGCCAACTTAGCTGATGACACCTCTAGTTAGTTCACAAATTGGTGCTCCTAATACTCAATTCTGAAGGAAACAATGTTATCATTAAGTATATTCTCCATGCTCTGTCGTTGTTCTCTCTCCAACGACCTCCCTATGACTTTAATTTTTAACTATACGGGGTGTCCCAGGATTAAATACGAATATTGAAGGAGTCGATTCTTTGGGTCAAAGAAAGACGTTTTTGTGGTATAAATTTTTTTTCCAAAAACGCTTTCCCTGGGCACCACGACTCCCCAAAATTGGAGGAAAAAAATCGTCTTTTTGACACTGCGGCATTGTTTATCAACCAGAATTGATGAAAATTGGCAACTGGGAGTAATTTTTAGCATTCTTTCCATTTATGACCTCCAAAAAAGGTAAAACTCATTTTGAGAGGGATTTAGGGGGGGAGGGGGGGTACCATGTGGCCAAAATTAATGTTTCTAGTGCCAAAAATTGATTTTTGACAGCATCACAAGATTCAGCGTTGAAAAATAGTGAGATAATAGCTCTGCGTATTTTCGCTCTAACTCGTCGTTTTCGAGATATTAGGGAATCACAGGAGCTTATAATAGGGGATTATAGGAGCTGATAATAGAAGGATAATGGGGCCCCTACGGAAAGCGTTTTTCAAAAAAGAGTTACACCACAAAAAACGTCTTCTTTTGACCCAAAGAATCGACTCCTTCAATATTCGTACTTAACCTTGGGACACCCTGTAGAATTTTTGCCTCCCTCCGCATGTGAATTGATCCTGTAAAGTTGTTTGATTTTTATCTTGAAGCATAAATATTCATCTGTCATTAGGTACCCTTGTATAATCTGTAAGCAGAGATGACTGAACACCAAGCTGCCAGTATTTCCAAACCCAGCTGCAACATGGTGGAAGAACCCAAGGATCTCACATTGAAGACTGCTGTTAATAAAAAATTGAGGCCAATCCCTCCGCCGCTGAACCTGTCTCAGAGTAGTACATCAGATGTTCCTTCACCAGCCTCGGCAAATTTAGCTAGTCCAAAAAATTCATTTGCTCAAAAAAGCTTGCCATTTCGAAAAAGGTGGGCCTCTCTAAAATATTTTTCGCTTTATGTGCAAGGTTTGTGATGCCTTAATTTTTATTTTACTCAAAATTTTTCGAACTTTGAAATCCTTGAAATCCAGAAATTAACCTAATGTGCTTGAAGGTCCTAGAATCTCACATCAACTGGTAATTTTTAAACGTTTTGACGGATTCTACAGAAATCAGCCTAATCATGTCAAACTTTGCCTACTTTCCTCTCGTGTTTCATTTTTCAGGAGGAAAGTAATTATCATTCTGACTTGAAACTTTGTGAGCATATTCTGCATTAGCCAGGGATAATGCACAGAAAGTTTCAAGGCATCATGTTTTTTGGTTCTTTGTTGAAAATGCAGTTAGGTTGATTCTGGTTAAATTTAATCCTTTGGGAAGATCACTTGTTTCTCTCTTTCTCTTTTGCTTCACAAACAGTGTTCGAAACTCACAGGCGCCAACGCGCCAAATGCGCCTAAGAAATCGGTCATTGCGCCTAAAATATGAAGGCTCTATGCCAGCGTGGCCCCTAAAAATTGCCCCCTCCCCCCGATTTTTCGAAATTTCTTCCAAGTCACAGCTACTTGTTCTGTAACTAAAACATCTTGCGTCTAACATTTCATTGAGTGCGCTGTGATATTTAGGAAAAAAGTCAATTTGGCCCCTGTAAAATCTTCAACAGCCCCTAAAAATCGAGCTTGATGAGCCACATGGCTCCTGAAACTCAGAGATGAGTTTCGAACACTGTTCATGAACCTCAAAAGTGTCAGATACCTAGCATCATCCAAACATTACACACCTGCTTCACAATGGAGAAGCAGTAGACAATAAGGAAAAAGGACAGGGGAACTTACTTTCAATCTCTTTGTTTCAGAGCTCACAGCACATCTGATTCTCCTCCTCAATCTCAAGCGCAACCTCCACAAGTAAAGCTTCAGAATGTGCTGACACCATCATGGACTATTCCTGCATCATTCCAAACCCTATTTGAGTCCACTCCAAGCCCCATGGACTTTCGTCTGCAAGATGTTGTTCCGTACCCAAACTTTGATCAGCGCCTAGCTCTCTCAACTTCAGTTCTTTTGAGTCCTGCCCCATCTTCCGTCGGGAGCAGTAGGGAAGAGTTGCTCCTTGAATCAGTGCGAGTTCCTTCATTGTCTCATTACTATCCACAGCAGATCTTCCCCGTTTGGCATTGCTTCATCTCAGGTAACAAAGGAGCAATTTCATTTTACAAGTGACTCTTTTCTGAGATACTTTGCTGGCGTAAATTATTGGCTATCTGCTACATGCCGATTGTTTTACTTGATAAGCTCTTTCTTAGACATCATATCGATGGATTTCTGTGCAATGATGTGCTAACTGCATTGTAGTTAGGAGTCCAATGTGGCCATCAAGTGTCTTCAGGACATGGCAGGCAAATTCCAGGAGTATAGAAACTTCTATATTGCCATGTTGTAATTGTATTATTTCGTCCATCCCTGTTTAAAATAGCATGTTGGCTCAGCTACTTCAGTCGGTGCCATTAAGGGATCAAGATCAACTTCAGGGTGGCTTTTTCCTTAATTTTAATCCTTAGATAAGGAGGTTTTTATCCGTAGCTCACGAAAGGAACTTCTCAAGCTGCCGCCTCTGATCAGGCTGAAAATATTGGTACGAACTCTTTGAATGGATCCATTACACCCGTATTTCTTTGTTTTTTCCAATGCGCCATGGAAATACTCTAAAAAAATTCTGAAAAGTCCGGTTTTGACTGCGCCCAAAGTGGGCCGGGAGGGCTGGGTGAGGCAAAGGAGCTCTACTTCCCCTTGCCCAGCCAGCCCAGGGTACACCATACACGAGCGCTCAAAATCGGACTTTTCGGAATTTTTTTAGAGTGTTTCCAGGGCGCATTGAAGAAAACAAAAAAACATGGGTCTCATGGATTCATCCAAAGAGTTGGTTTGAATTTTATCAGCCCGATCGGTTGCGGCAGCTTGGGAAGTTCTCCTTGTCAGCCAAAGTCAGTGTAATCCGAGGAAAAAAGATCCAAGTCAAGGTTTTTGATGATAGATCAGGAAAAATCAAGGAATCTTTTGCTCCTCCAAAGAATAGTTTCTGACAAAATTTCGAAGTAAAAAAATAGACGTTTAAAATTTGCGTAAAGATAGAGTGGGGTAAAAAGTTGACTCAATACACTCTAACAATCCATGAGTTATAAAATACGCAAAATTCACGTCAAGATAGCAATTTTTGGATATTAAGAATCAGGGGTGCAGAAAGTTCCTAAACATCAATTGTTAGCCACTATCCAGAGTTTCTGCCACCTCGCCAAATTTCCAAGTTTTTTCAGGGAAAAGTGCTTGATTTCTTATCTAAATGTGTGATTTTCCCCCCATTTCATTCAAGTTCTAACAAAAAAGAAAAAATCATCACTTTGAAAAATTGCCTACTTGCACCCTTTTTCTGCAACCTTGCTCCGGAAAATATCTTCATAAAATTTTTGTCTGTTAGAGACAACTTCTCTTCTCTCTGCTGGAGGTTTGTGAAATTTTGTGGCCAACTTTATTATTACTGAACTTGAAAAATGAGGCGGATAAAAATTAGTTTAATTTCTATCAGCAACCTTCCCACTGAACCTATAGATGATCTCATTTTCGGCTTTAGGTACGAAAATCAAGCTGCCAGCCAAAGCAGGAGAAAGCAATTTGAACAATGATGACTGGCGCCTAGTTGATGACTTACCGCACTCCAAACTGCGACCAGACTGGCCTGGGAAACTCACTGTCGAACAGATCTTCATTATCAAGAATGACTGGAAAAAGGTTGAGGATGGTTGGAAGAAGGTTGAAGAAGGATCAACGTTTGACTTCCGAATTAAGTTCAGTTGCCCTGATGGTGAACTTGAAGCTCTCTGTCTCGGATCTCAGATGTTCTTCACGACTGACAATATATGGTGCTGTTTAAGTGTAGACAGGTTGCGTGGCAATAGTCGATTGCTCCAGGTAGGCGACATCTGTTTGCCGCCATCTATGATACAACCAGCTCAACTTCTCCTATCCTCTCTGGATGTTAGTGAGCGTTTGTACTTTCCATTTGTTCCTGCCTCACCAGATATATGTGATCGAATGCAACGGTAAGCATTTAGAATGTTTTTCAAATCATGTATATTTAAAAGCATAATGGTTCCTTCACCATAGTTATATTTTTTCTAAGGTATCATGATCGATTCTTATATGAATTTTCAAGAATGGCACCTCCAGCCAGGGGTGCAGAAAGTTCCATATCATCCCTGAAATTCGATTTTTCTTCTCCCAAAGTCAATCAACCTTCCTCCCTTGTAACCAAAAATCACAATGACCTCCCTCTGGAGACAAAAACAAATTTTCCAGGGAGCTCAACAGACCATGCGCAGTTTTTTAGTTAAAAAGAAGAATCAAATGTTAATTTTAAAATGTTGTTGAATTAAGTCTACAGCTGTTTTCTCTGAGAGTCCGAATTTCAAAACCATCGCTGTTCCTTTAGTTTCAGCTTTCCAAACTGTGCGGACGAGCCATTGCCGATGCTTTCTCCTCCCACTACACCAACGAGAGGAACCCAAGCAGTTCCTGACAAAGCGAAGAGACCGATGAACGCTTTCATGCTGTTTGCCAAACGCTATCGTTTAGAACTAATTCAGTCAAATCCTAGCAAAGATAACAGGTACTTGAGTCATTTCTTAATCAATTTTATACTAACACTTCTCTTAATCAAATAGTAGGTTTCCAAAAATAACTCAATTTTTATAGGCCCAAATGATAGTTCTGTGCTTTATCTAAAAATTCTTCACATTGGACCAAATAGAGAACATATTAATTTATGGATAGAATCAGTGGTTGCCAAGAGCTAGTAGACTTCAAGCCAATCCAAGTAATGAAGTGCACCCTATGTTAACATTTTCAGAACATTTTAAGTGCGAACTTGATCACATCCTAGTCCAAGCAGAAGTTGATGAACTTAAATATGAAAACAAATTTGATCATTTCAGGAGAACCCTGCATTCTTGAAACAGTTCAGCGCTGCACTTCTCTAAGATATAGTCAATATCCTCACTGGAATGTTTTGAAAATCATGGAATCTTTCAAATGAGGAAACAGGGGTGTATCTTTCAGGCTTCCAGCAGACTGATTGTTGAAATTTTGTGTTTGTCGGCTAGACATAGGTTAAAAGGCGGAACGTGATTGGTCGGCTCTATCTTATCGCTGCTTTGTCGTGCCTATGTCGGGTGGAACTTACGACAAGCTGAAGGCAGCTCTTAAGTTTCTGTCAGTATGTCATCCAATCCACCTGACAAAGGCACGATAAAGCAGCGATGAGACATTGCCGACCAATCATGCTCCGCCTTTTAACTTATGTTATCTATGTCTACCCGACAAACACAAAATTTCAACAATCAGGCTGCTGGGGTCAATAATCCTCCTGATTGTGGGATCGTGGGTTGTGAGGAAACTTGGAAAACCGCCAAAAAGAAATCACTATATTTCTGCAAAATTATAAATTTGCCCCCTGCCTATTTCACAAAATTGTACAGAATTTTGTCCAAAAAATGATTAAATTGGATCTTTGATGGTAAATAATAACTCGTCGGATTGTGAAAGTCGTGTTTCTATATTCTTGGAAGTTTCCAAAATGATTTTTATTCATATAAAAGAAAGAGGTTGTCACTTTTCTTGGAAGGAGCTCAACCCCGATCCAGCAATTTTTGGAAAGCTTGAAAGATTGTCGATCCCTGCAGGCTTCCACATCAACAAACTTTCAACAAAATTTCCCTCCAAATTCAAAAGTGATGATGTGTTTTTTTTTTCTATAATTTTTGACTATTCTTTCTTAAAACCTCCAGTCTTTCCTCCTTTTTAGAGGCTTGCCACATTTTCTTGGACCAGTGCCTGCCCGGGCGACGGGCGTGTGATTGGGCGTTTTCTGCATCCTGTGAGAAAATTAGAAAAATGTTTAATTTTTACATCACTCCAATAAATCTATAATAATTTTTAAGAGCTTCATGCATTTAAAGGATTTAGCATTTCCCCAAATCCCTGAGTTTGCGCTCAAGCAAATGATTCAAAGTCGATTAAAGGCTGGATACGAAACCTTTACACTGAATGTGTTCAAGCTTTCCATACTCATGGTGTATTCATTTGGTTGCAGAGCAATCAGTGTTCTTTTGGGTGAGGCCTGGCGGCAACTACCACAAGCAGAAAAGGATGTTTATATCAATGAAGCGAGATCTTTGGCTCATCACCAGAAACTGCTTCATCCGGATTGCTGGAAGCGAAAAAGATCTCATTCCACGAGTTGATGAGGTAACTTTCAATTCTCTGCACAATAACTATTCTTTTGTAGTGCCTTGTAGTTAGCATAGAATAATTCTTTGCTTCAAGTTTCAACAAAACTAAAGATAACTAAGTAAAACTTGTTATATGCCCTTTCGTTGACGAATATTGCTTGGTTACCTATGAACTCAAAGACCATGCTCTCTGGTCCCTGCACAACTTGAGACATAACCATAATTGTGTAAATATGGTACAGCTTTGTATCGTTCATTTTGTTTTTTTTTTTTTTTTTTTTCCTAAGATGCTGGAAAAAATTTTCTGCTCTTTTATTAATTCTTCGTTTTTATATTCGGTTTGAAAGAAAGAAAAGAAAAAAGTTTCCAACAGCGGCACAAAAAAAAATGAAAAGCTACGTATGACCTAATTGCCTGAAAAAAACAAACGGCAGAACTTTGCTTATTGCCTCTATGCAGCTAATTCTTTCTCAGATTTTTGCGTCAATACTATGGTTACATCTTGGATCGTACAACTATTAGACCTTCTTGCAAAATCGTTTTAGATGTTGCCAAGTGGTATTGCTGGCAAAAGAGCATTTGAAAAGTTTCATCACCAAAATGAGAATAAATTGGTGATGTGTTGCCGCACAACCTGCATACGAACTGCTCTAACTCGGCCAATTTATGTTTTAATAAGCTAATCTTGGTTTCTCTCAATGTGTTACTCTCAACTGAGTTGTAGATCAACTCAATGAATTGCTTGGTTTATGAATTACAGCATCAGTTCAGATTATTCTGGGGCATCATGGTTATGGTTTTCTTTTTTTTTTTTCTTCTTTTTTTTTTAAATTTATTTTTAAAGCCATACTACATGTTCAATCCTATTTATAAATTTGCAGAATCACTTCTTAAGAACAACTGAATTTTTTATTATTTATTTAATTTACCCTTTTTTTCGAGCCTGCATCAAACATAAACAACCATCAGCAATATTTATTCATTTCTCATTTGTGAAGAATAATCTGCATTGACGGTGTTGTTAACTTTGCATTAACAGGTTCCTATGGTGAAGCTCGTCAAGATGAATTTAGACAGAATAAGCCAAGCACAATACAAGCGAACATCAGTCGAAGTTCTTGGAATCAACAAGCAGTTTCCCTCTATTTTTCTCAGTATTTTACTATTTTCTATCTCTGATCATCTGCGAATTTTATTGTGCCTTATGTTTATTTTTTTATAATATTATTAATTATTTTATCATGAGATAATTGACATTTTATTTTTACTGTACATGTTCAATTTAGATTTGTTGAATTTTTACTATTATCAACTCTATTTTTAGCGACTCTCGACAGTCTTTTTCCGATTTTTTATTTTATATGGTGCTCATCATCAATTGGTTTGCTTCAAAATCAGGTGCGAGGGATTGCCCTTCAATTTCTCAAATTAAATTGGGAAGTAGATTTGGTCTCGGACGAATTTTTTGCTTCCTAAACACTGCGGCAGGCAACCTGTTAAAAAATTGAAACACTAATGCAGTCTATCCACTCAGTTATGGCATCTCATGAAAAATGAAGCTGATACATTGTAACATGACCCAAGAAAATATACTTCAAAGATTTATTAATGCTTGATACCACAATTTATGAAGAATCATCGAGTCTTTCGGGTACTTATTTTCAGGGTTTTTCAAAATCTTCATTTACAATGATAACCTACAGCTCAATTCTTACTGATCATGATTTTTAGTAAGTGACCTATAGTTAGCCTATGTTTCAGTCATGTGTTGATGTATCTACTGAACAAAGCTGTATTCTTTTTCCCAAGCTGAAATATTTTTTTGTGATGCCAGTTTTGGTGCATCTGCATTAACGCCAACTTCAGTCCATATTTAGCTCGGATTTGGAAGGTTCCTTCGAGAATTTTATAGTGCCATTATTTGAAATGAAATCTCTGAAAAAATTATCAAGGCCATTATGTTTTATTTTATTTTATTTTATTTTTTTTTTTTTTTTTTTTTTTTTTTTTTTTTTTTTTTTAGGATAATCAAGAAAACATTTAAACTCAAAGACCTGTTTAAACTACTCATAGAATTTGTATCGATTTCAGAAAACCACTCATGACTGTATGATGTGATATCCATACTTGACCGTCCATAGGAGAAGGAACGTAATAGTAAAAAGCTCTGTAATTGAGGTACTACTATGTCAGGGATAAATGCTCTTTGCTAAGTAATAATGGAACATTTGGCATTAGTAGATCGTTCAGAAAGACATCCTAATCATGAAGGCAATCATAATCTACCTTCAAAGAGAACTGATAATTGCTGGCTCAGATTAACAATATGGGGAGAAAACTGTGTGTATAGAAAAAAGTTACAAGGAAGGTTTTGAATGAGGCTTGAAAATTTTTCGTAAAGTGCTTCATTTTTTTTTATTCTTGAGGATGCATGACCATGTCAAGATGTTGAACCTAATTAAAGTTTCAACAGTTTGAAGTTAGCATTTTTGTGTTTAATAGCGTGCAGTTTGAAGGGAAAGCTGTACAATGTCACAACTTTATTCTTCAGGACACTAGAAAGCACTTTCCACAGATACCTTGGGAATTCTCAACTCAAGTTAAAGAAATTTGCTCTGCTGAAAAACTGGCTTCCATGCCTCAATAACTCCCTTTCCTTTGGGCGGTCCACACATCATGCGTTGACTACGATTTAAAGCTTGCATGTCCCATTAATGACCAAAATTTGAATTTTTGTTTTTATTTGATTAAGAAGTGCCCCCCTTCCCAGGTCATCATGCAGGTTTACACTGGGCAGTTACTTTGTAGGCCCAGCGCTTTGTTCTGCAATATTTTTACGAGTGGAATCATATTTCACATCTTAATTTGTTTCGGATATCTTTATGTATACGTTAATGTGTGTAGAGTCAATGACCTTGGTTGTCCCAGATACCTGAAATCGGAGAATGAGACGGATCTTGGTAAAATCTTTTTTGAATGAACATCTTCAGGTCTTATTATTGTTCTAATGCATTTGTCTTTTTGCTTAAAATTCTACTTAGCTGATGATGGATGATATGTATGAAAATACATATATGTGATACGAAAAGTTGGAAAGAATCCTAAACACAGCGCTGTCAAAAACCTTTACTCATGCATGACAATGTATGTTTTTTTCCTCCATTCGCTGATTTTTTATTTTAGATTAAGATGAGAAAGAGACCTAGGAGAAACTTCAAGTAGGGTTTTAAAGTTTTCCCACTACTCTTCTCAAATTTTTAATTTTTTATTATTTCGGATATTTAAAAGAATGATCCACACAATGAATCATAGACAAGGTATGAATTAAATCACTGCGCTGTATATTTTCTTCTTCTCAAAATTTCACAAGGAAAGGGAATTACACAATGGAAAGTCTGACAATCAACACCTGAACAAGATGTAAGCGTTTATAATTAGTATTAGTCAAATCACTGAAATATAAATGACGCCTTGACGTTAATCGAACTTCCATTTAATCAGTGTAAAAACGCTTATCAATACCTCAGCCAGGAGTTGATTTCTGAACTTCCCATTGTGTGAATTACTTTTAATGTTAGATTTTGAAGAGCAAACATGTTTTGTCAGACCTTGTTTTGTGGTTCCTTTTGTCATGTGTATTTTATTACCGGTTCACTATTCAAGCTGCATATCTTAAAAACTCATTTTCAGTTGCAATTTAGTGCCTGTTACATTTTGATGCTCTCAGATATTTCTTTAAGACTTTACAGGCATAACTGACTTGCAGAAAAGTACTGTATGAGTGCAACAACTTTTTAAGTTTGCTGGTGTTTTAATTTTTAACACTTATGGAAGTTAGAGTCAAGTAACATTGCAGCATTCCAGGAAGTAGCGATAAACATCTTATTTTTATTCTAAATGTGCGTATAAGTTTTTTTATCAACNCAAAAGCATTCTGTTCAAAAGTTCTTGGAGTCAGTCTCTTAAAGCCAGTGGCATCTCAAAATGATGGGACTTTAACCGGCACTGAATTGCAATTGAAAATGTTTGTATCCTTTCTCTGATCACCTGAGGTGCTCTCAGCCTTACTCTCAAGGTATGAAGATAGTGTGAATGATCTCTGATACTGTAGTTTGAAGTTTTGATCGAGACTGTGCCTTAAAAAAGTTTCCAGTTTATTTTCGTTACTTTTACGGAACAAATGGATCTTTTTTATCGTTGGAATTTATTTTGCTACTCTTTTTGATAGAATAATTTACTTGCTCATTCAATGTATAGCTTATATTGTAAATATTGTGATGTAACTTGTTATATATTTTGTATTCATACAAAATTTGAATGTAATATTGGAAATCTATTGTGAATATTTCTAGTTCACAAATATTTTTCCCTTGTTAAATTTTATTGATTAGTGTCTAAATAGAAAAAGTTTTTAATCTTTGATGATCGAGCTTGAACAGTTAAATGTCCTGTGCGTCATTTCGTGGCTTTAGCTTTTTTCATTCTTCAAATTTTGATTTGCTTTAATAAAGTGTACATCCTTGCTGGTGTAGATGAACAGGGTAACAATTTCAATGATCAGCAACTGTATGTACAACATTTTTCTATTGTCATGTTGATTTGCACAAATCATTCCGATCATTAGCTTGAAGGTGTCCTAAATAGCTAACAGTCAGGAAAGATCCGATAGATTGTAGATGTAAACTTCACTTTCAATGTTCTACTCAAAACAATGAATAGGATTTGAATCCATCAGATGAACCTGCTTTGAATAGTTAGTTACGGTATAATAATTCAATCCATTTCATCCATGTGTTGCCTAGCGCTCCGGAAATCAATTGAAGAGTGCCAGGAACTTAGACTCAAACTTAAGTCTTTCTCAATTAATATTAAGGCATTGTATCATTTAATGCATTCTGTTTTATGAATTTTTATTGCTCCGAACTTCCACTGACATTGTTACAATTATTCTGAAATACTAATTAAATTTAAATGTCCAATTTTTGAAATTGTTATTTTCTCCCTCCCAGTTTTTTGAATGGAATGAACAATCAACCTTAATTGGCCCCTATCTGAGCCTGCGTTACATGTGCCTTTCAGAGGAGAGGATATTCAGGGCTGCGTTGCATAAAGAATGGAGGCACAATGAAAATTTAGGATGAAAAATCAATTCGAGGTGGCAAATTTTCATCTGGCAATTTTTTTGGCATTCTGAATTCTTTTCATGGAGGTGCAGATCTGTATCATTTAAGGGGGAGGGGAGTCAAATATATAATCCTATTTTTAGTGGTGCGTTTTTTACGAGGGGTTCCGTACATTGATTTTGAAAGTTTCAGTTTTTTGGGTGAATTAGTTCGTTAGTTGTAATCTGAAGATTCACCATTTTCATTACCTCAAGTAACAAAATTAAAATATTTTATGAAAAAAATTTAGAAAATATAAAGAAAAAGTAGCTAGCATTATGGAAAGTAGACAGAAAATTTAAGTGAATGTCACTATTTACCAAAGAAAATAGGTCTACTTCCTACAAAATGTATCTATTTTCCGTCTAGAAAATTGATAGGGCTATTTCCTTAAGGAAACATATTCAAAAACCTGGTGGAAAATAGAGAAAAATTGGATATTTTCTTTATCTATTTCTTAGAAATTTAAAATTCAGAAAACAGATACAAAAAACACAGAATGTAGACAACAAAATTGTCTGTTTTCCGTGTATTTAGTGTCCAGAGCATAGACAGAAAATAGAAGTTTTTTAATAATTTTCTCACTTCTATTTGATACATCTATTTTCTTTCCATTTTCTTTCTATTTTATTTATCTGTCTAGAAAACAGACAGTTTCTAAATTAGTGCTAGACGGAAAATAGAACCCCATGCTGCTTGGGACTGCATGTATGAGCAGCAAGTTTTATACCTCATAGAGTTGTTCAAATGTCATGAATGAAACTTGAAATTTTGTGTGGTGCCAACTTGATTGACCTAGTAGAGCCTTGAAGTTTCCTTTCCTCAAGATATCTTTTAATTAGATCTACAAGATGATCAGGCGACTGTACCGCTTATTTGTGATTTCACAGTTTTCACTGCTTCCTGCAGTGCACCTGCTTGCTGACACAAAAAATTCAAACCAACAGGATGGGAAAAGCATTCAGCTAGGTCATTTACATTACAGTTGTATCAGTCAATGATCTACAGATATCATTGGTAGACTAGGTTTGGCCATCCTCATTCTGGGAAATCCCTTCCAGAATCATTCCTGGAAGCTGTAAACCTAGTGAATATTTTTGTATGAAGTACTTAAAAAAAAAATGTTTAGATAGATATTTACAGAGAAAAAGAGGAGCAAGAATTGCATTTAACCATGGAATGCGTTTTAATAATTACTTGCAGCCATGGGGAAAGATCCCTTGGGATTTGCCTGTATAAGCGAGATCTTTCGGAAAATAATTCGGGTGGACTTCATGAAAGTGCAAACATAACCGCATATATGTGACTGTTTCAATATCTTTGAAACAACATAAAGAGGAGACAGTAATCAGTGAATACAACTCATCTGTAGCAACAATTGCCGCATAGCAAATTGAAGGCAGATTGAGAGAAACTTATATTCATGTTTAAATTTTAAATATGAAGTCTTCGTTTTCGTTGATTTTCTGGTCGATAAATTTTACGTTTACTTTCCAATTTCATCATCAGCATTGATAACTGTCATTTATGGACGAGTAGATTTTTTTATTCGTCCTTTTAATGTTTTTTTTTTTTTTTTTTTTTTTTAGCCGCAGGTCGGTTTGACAAAATCATCCTCATCCACTGTTTGGAGAGAAGACGGTGCTAGCTTACGTCACACATAAACCTCTCATCCAACTCCACCAATCACCTTTGAGTATCTACAAGTCACGTGACAGCTTTCACCCTCACCCCCCACCACTGTACAGTGTACATTCGCTAGCAACGTCAACATCATTATCAGAATACTAATAATTTCTTTTTTTTTTCCCACTGTATAGCGGCACATACCGTCTACTTAAAAATTGATAGAAGCAATCCGTTTTGTTTGTAATGTAACGTTAAATTAAAAAAGCCGGTTTGACCGTAACAGCTACCTCCAGTGTTTGTTGACTCAATGTTTTTCTTGAATGCCATCCCAATTGTTCGCCACACAGCCCAACGCAGGTGAGATTAAGTACTAGTACTTAAGATCTGTTTTTGTTCAACATATTCCTTGAAGCTATTGGATGGAAGTACTGTATGATCGTATCATTTTTCTAAATTTCACCATGAGAAAAATCTGATTTTTATAACGCCCATCATCAGCCCAGCTCATTGGAAGCATTGTTATCACAAAAGTTAGTTCAGTTGTATACATTCGTCTTAGGAAAAATTAGCAGGTGATAAGGAATATGCTGTACATGACAGCTTGTGAGAATCATCAGTGTTATAGCAGCATAAGAAGTCTTGTGCCTATTGCTAAACAATCCACCGTGAATTTACAGTTGGTGAAGACATCCATTACCAGCTTTTCAGCCTGATATCACGGAGACTAGTTTTAAGAGGCATTATATTCACCAGCATTAAATGCAACACTTCATGATTGGATCTTTTTACATTTGAATGAACCAATCCAAATTATTTCACGCTCACAATATTCTTGATGCTTGGTTCATTATTTTACACACCTGAGTTTTCCAGGATTTTATGACACAGTTGCCAATGAGAATGGAGAAGCCGTTGTTAACTAGTCAGTATTATGACGTCAAGCTAGTAGATATCTACCAAAAACAACAAGCATCGATAAGTAAGGCAGTCGCTGCGTACACCAATCAGAGTGACGTTTAATTGGCGGAAGTTGCATGAGCAGCGCGTTTGAATCTGAGCGGAGTAACGATTTTCGGTATTATGCTTTCAGTTCCTCAATTATCAGACAATGTCACAAATGGGTTTGTTAGTCTTCTGATGTGAAATTTCATCCTCTTTCGAAGAGGTTCTTATGAATTTTTGCATCAGATCAACCCCCAAGAAGATATCGGCACAAACGAAACATGCGTCAGGCGTTCTGCCATAAGAATGCTTGCTAAACCGGGGCCGAGTTTCATCTACTAGCATGACATCTCAGGAACGTAGTTACGGCCTCTCCATTCTCTAAGGCAACGATGACACAAATAGGGTGTTCGGAACCCTTGCTGTACACTGTCTTCGGAAATCCCATCAAAATTTGAAGTGAAAATCTCTCAGATCTAAGCTTTGCTACCCAGCTAATCAAGGTAAATTCTTTTGCTTTACTTTGGGGCCTCTAAGAAACCAATGCGGTTTTAGTATTGTTCTGAATTTCCCCGATTTGGCTCTTATTATTTATTCATCCTTTTTTTTCTTTTCCAGGATGAGCCGGATGTCTAGGTAGAGGATAAGACCCAGAAGATCCGTTGAAACCTCAATGTCAAATCAAACTGCTCTCCTCAAAATGCGACTGCCTCAGTTAAGAAGATATCGTTGCTACAAAATTTCTGCTGTTGCTGCGGTTGCCCTGTTCACTTTTTGTAGTTTGTACTTCAGAACACGTGGTAGATACTATGACTTGCTAGATTCTAGCTCTAGTGCCAATCACATGTACCCTGTAAGTGTACAATGAATTCTCTGAGTTTTGATATCAAGTTAGAGATTTTTTAACCAATTTTTTATTCTTTTTGTTTGGACAAAATGTTTTGACTTTGTTCATTTGTGTACAACTCAAAGGAAACAATAAGTTATTATTATTATTATTAATTTAAATAGGGCTTTTTTTACCCGTGGAATGCGATGGTAGCGGTTCGGGCTGGTTCAACCAGCCTAAACCAACCTCAACCTACCTAGGAGGAGTGGTCCAAGCGTTCCACTGGAACACATGGAACGCACTGGAACGCATAAGTGAAACGGGATAAAAAAGTGATTTGTTCCGTTGCGGTCCACTGTATTTCTGATAAAAAAAAGCCCTTTTAAAATTAATTTTTAAGAAGATTAATGGTGTTTGAAATGGACTTAAAGGCCTGAAATAGAGCTGGAAGCTTCCATTTTGGAATCTAAAGAATTATTTGCAGGAATAATAATTGTGAATTATGAAAAATTGAGAACTGGTTTTTTATAATGGAAAGTGCCAACCAGCATTCAATATTACAATTAGGTCTCACATTGAGTTTGGTAGTTATATTGTAGATAGAATCTGTCTCCTTTTCTGAACTCAGCAGCTGTATTTACCACAAATCATCGCCTACCTGGCATAAAGGCGTAACTGCACCATGCAATGAATACTTTTGTCCATATAATTCAACGCATTTCCGGCCTCGTCTCAATATGTAGTTACGCTCCTTTGTCAACCAGGCCAGGAAATAACTCCTTAGATTCAAACAAAGGAGGTGAATATGCTACAAGGTAAAATCGCATGACTTTTCTTCAAGTAATTAAAAAATTTCATCATTACTTAATGTCGTCTGAAATTACAAGCAAAAATTCTAAAACACCACAATCAAAATACTTACATATATGTTTTTCTTGCCCCACCTCTTATTTGTATTTTAGACCTTTTGATCAAGAAGGTGTAGCAAATTTAGCCACTGTTCAATTCATTTTCCAGAAACCATTCCTAGACAAGAGCAAACTTGGCAATTTTGAACCTGCAACAATTGTATTAAAGACCGGCCCAGGCGAAGGAGGGTTAGCTTACAAAATAACAGACCGAGAAAATGATGTTGCTCAATCAATATCAGACTACGGGATGAACATGGTTGTTTCGGATACCATCTCATTGAATCGTACCCTTCCAGATCTCAGAATGCCTGAGTAAGTTTCTCTAACTCTATCCTTGATTTTTGCTCTCTGTTAGTCGGAACTTTTTCAACTGAACATTTTCACCCACTCTATGGACTAAGAAGCTTGAGTGGATCGCATTTAGTGAAAAGGAACTAGCATAATTACAGTGTTTTCAAAACTCCACAAATTCTTTTTTTCTTTTAAAAATAATAGATGTATGTACAGTATTAAAATTTATGCAATTATTTCCCTATGAAATTACCAATTTTTTGGTGAGATGTAAAAACTATTTACTATTTTGAAAGATTTTTTTGATAATTATGAAGAAGCAACATTAAAACAACACTGTATTTGCATTGGTTCCTTTTTGCTAAACACGATCTGTGAAAGTGATCACAAGTGAAAGTAAGAAAGCAGGGGTGTAGAACATAAGTGATTGGTTAGTTGCAGTTGATAATGTGAAGTAAGGTGACAAAGGGTTTCTTGAAATGTGATAGCTAATGTACTGCCATGCTAAGGAAGAACGTTGTATGAGCCTCCAGATGTTGCCAAATTTCCTCCGATAAAAACCGAATTTACTGGGAAACTTGCCAATATTATTTTCCAAAATTTTCAGACAATTTTGTTTGCAATTTAACCTAAAATATCTGAAAATTTCAAGGACAAATATGCATGAATGTCGCCAAAAATACATGTTTTATCAAGGGAAATCTGGCATCTCTTAAATGCTCATACAGCATTCTTCCTTAGCACGGCAGTGTAGGCACAAGGTGTTTTTTTTTATGTTCTGTGATATCATAAATTTTTTGTTTGTTTTTGAAGTGGAGATTTCCAAACAAGAGCATTTCAGACCAAAAATGCTACTATCTAGTAGACTACTTACAGAAAATAAAATGGTTGGAAGATAGAACAAAATCCATCAATGACGCATTTTTTTTCAACTAGGAGGGTTTCAAAACCTATGAAAGATGATCATTGGTGATTTTTCCTTGTATGTCAAGGTTTCAAGGTTTGGTTCACTTTTTTTCCAGGTGTAAACATTGGAATTACCCAACGAAGTTGCCAAAAACTAGTGTCATCATTGTCTTCCACAATGAAGGATGGTCGTCGCTCATGAGAACGGTTCATAGTGTCATCAATCGTACCCCACCAGAGTTTTTGGAGGAGGTATTGTTAGTGGATGATTTCAGCGATAAAGGTATGGTCCTCTAGTATTTTCATTAAAAGTAAATGCTCTGTTTAGTTTCAAAAATCAATTTGCATTTTTTGGCTGCTTATTGGAAGTCTGCTCAGGTGAAAAGTCAAGAAAACAAAGAAAATTCCAATTTTTACATCCTAATGGTTTTACCCTTAATTCCAAATTAAACGTTTGGAATTAAGAAATGACTGTGCTGCCTGCACTGAGCTAAAATATTTTTTACATGGTATTTAAATAAAATTTCTAATTTAAAGTTAGTTAGTCAGTCAAAATACCATTTTTTTTTAATCCATGGAAGGGAATAATTATTAGATTAAGTCACAGAAGAATTCTCATGGAATTATTTTTTTTTTAAATTGGACAATGGCTGAAAAAACTGATGATTTGATTTTTGTCAATGAACTGATTTTGTGGTCAACATTATTGGATGTACATTTTTATTTGATGGTCTTAATGTTAACAGTTACACACCTTCGTTGTTTTTGTACCAAGGTGGGTAAATATTTCTGGCAATCAAACTATCTTGTGTTTGATCAATTTATGATTTACTTCAGATAAAATTTCAATGATCGAGACAATAAACACTCAACACAAAATTTGGACTTGAGGTTATGTTTTATGGTTTTCAGTGGAGCCCACAAACATCGATATTTCGAATATTGTAAGAATGACAGAGCCAGTAAATCAGTTTATTGATTGTACTATTGATACCTAGTAAATAATAAGAATTTAAGCAAATCTTGCTGTATTGTCTGCCAGCTGCAAGCATGAGAAAGATCAGAAAGCTTAGCACATTATGTTGAATTTTTTCATGCTCCATGTTTATCCATTAATGATTACCGCTCAGCTTTTCAAACAAAATCGGATCTATTGTTTCAGAAAACTTGAAAGAGAAACTTGAAAACTACATCCTGAAGTTCAACGGCAAAGTAAGATTGGTTCGGAACAGAGAAAGAGAAGGTTTAATCCGTACTCGTTCGAATGGAGCCAAAGAAGCGCGAGGTGAAGTAATTTTATTCCTGGATGCTCATTGTGAAGTTGGTTACAATTGGCTACCACCTCTTGTAACACCCATCGCCATTGACAGGTTCGTCTCAACTAGGTGTCACATTGATGTTTAGTGTGCGATTTAACTCAAGTAGATTATCGTTCCTTTTCATAAGCGGAAATTTCAAATTGATGCATCAAAAAACAAAGGAAATCCATCGGAAAATTTGCAATTTTGCAAATTTAAAATATGTGTCCAATCACTAGTTTCCGAAAAGTGCAGTGTACTGAATATCTGCATGTCAGAAATTGCGCAAATGTGTCTCTAATGAAGATGTAGTGAAGGCATTTTTTTAATAGTTCTCTTTGAGTTTAGAAATATTTGACCAGGTATCAAAAAATTTATGTGTAATGGAGATTTTTGTCTAATTATTCCCAGAACTCGAATGACTGTTCCAATCATCGATGGAATAGACCACAAAACATGGGAATTGCGTGCTGTGTATGAAGCAGGTCATCATTACAGAGGTATTTTCGAATGGGGCATGTTATACAAAGAGAATGAACTGCCGAGAAAGGAGGCAGCCAAAAGAGATTACGATAGTGAGCCTTACATGTAAGTTTAATTCTTTACTTTCGAACTTTTTACTGTTCATCATGTTCGATGTAGTGTTATTTTTTATTTTTTGTCAAAGTAAAAGTTAAAGAATTTTGATTATTTTGATCGGAGAAAGGTCACAAATTCTTTTCCACCAAGTCACATGACACTCTGGCAATGAAGTGCCTTCTAGAGCTCATATCAAGTTTGTTATTTTAACTCTCTATGGCATGAATTAATTTTGGATCTTGGATTCTGGGGGACACTAATCTATTTTGTAGCTTGCATGGAAAGTACCAATTTTCTTTCAAAATTTAAAATTTAAAATTATGCCACAGAGGAAAGATTTAATTTTTAAAAATGTGTTATGAATAAGTAATACCATGCCATAGAGGGCTCAGTATATAATATGAGGGATAAAAAATTCCAGTTGTGAAACTGAAAATTAAAATTCCTCAGTTGAATGGGTACTCCTCTCTTAAGAAATTTATAATAAAAATGAATAATTTTCTAACTAAAATATGGTCAAATCCAAAAAATTTGATTAGTCAAAGTTAGCGCTATCAACGTTTACCGAGATATTTTTTCATAAATTCCAGTTAAACCTTATCCAGAACTTGAGACGGATTACCTTGAACTCGATTACTTAAGTAAATTTTAGTTCAGTCTTCAATCTAACATTTTCTGTGTCCATTGATGTCTCCAGATCGCCAACCCATGCTGGAGGCTTGTTTGCCATCAACAGAGAATACTTCTTGGAACTTGGTGGTTACGATCCTGGACTGCTAGTGTGGGGTGGTGAAAACTTCGAACTTTCTTTCAAGGTAAATCAACAATTTCCATTGTAAACTTGCAGAACTTGATCATTATTTTATGTAATTTGTTCATAGACTTTTTTCAAAGTAAGTGTATTATCATTCACCATCACTGAGAAAGTCAGTGAGAGAAAAACTATAACCAAGAGAGTCGCTAACCCAAGATTGTAATTTTTTGCATTACTTCATGTCGCTCCGATAAGTAGCCCAACAGCGCTCGCTCCTGGTCAGGAGTGAATTTTTCCCTGTAGAATTCAAGCCATTTCCAATCTGTCAGGGTACCTTGTTTGGGATCAGCGGTGCGTTTTGGTCATCGCCGAGCCTATTTTTAGCTCCCATTTGCAATGTGCTGGGTGAAAGCAGAGAAACCTCAATGGATGTATGAAGAATTTTCACATGACCGCCTTTTCCAAATAATATCTTTAAGTAGCGAATTTACGTTTCCTTTCTTACTATTGTTTTTTTTTTTAATTTGGTCGTTCATTAGATCTGGCAGTGTGGAGGAAGCATAGTTTGGGTACCTTGCTCGAGAGTTGGGCATGTTTATCGAGGTTTCATGCCGTACAATTTTGGAGCCTTGGGCGCCAAGCATAAAGGACCTCTCATCACAATTGTAAGCCATTTTCTTCTAGTTATTTTCATTAACACTGTTGCTCCCTTTGTATAATTTTTATGGTCAAGAATTTTTTGGATTTTTTTAGATGATATTAACCGACAATAAACGTTTGCAAAATTGCATATTTTGAGCTTACTTTTGAATGTACCTTGCCACAGAAACCATGATAGTTTTCAAGGATATCACTTCCATTGCAGGTATACCTTCGACCGGAAGGTGTCTCTGTTGCGTTCTGTGTTGTGTGCACCCAAGCATTGTCTCATTTTCTGTCAATTATTATCGTCAGAAATAAGTCAGGGAAAGTCTCTACCAATTAAATGCACTTTCTACTTTTCTAAAATGCAATATTTGAAAATGACTAAACAAGCTGATTATTTCGTTACCTTCTGGCTGGAGTATCACAAACGTCATTTGTGCTTACGCTCTATGGAGTCAAACTTCTTAGACTTGTCCAGTTTTTCCAGAAAAATTAATGAACAGAATTGCTTGACAATTTTACCTTATATTTCTTTCGTCATTAAGATTACTCTTTGAAATTTTCATGAAAGTATGTGCAATTGTGCCGGAGAAAAACTAAAACAATATGTATTGAGATGTGCCCAGCAAAATGGTGTTTAAGCGTAAATGCTGCTTGTAATACTTTGACTGAAGGGTGATGATATGTAAAATTCTTATCTAAAGAAACATGAAAAGAATTGTAAAAATTGCTTTTTCTCTAGTAAATCAAATTGTAACCATAAGCACAATGTTTTACCACATTTTTTTGTTTTTTATTTTTACCTCACTAATCATAGAAGTTTGTTTTTCTTAATCAATCTTTTTTATATTTACAGAATTACAAGCGTGTGATTGAGACATGGTTCGATGAAAAGCACAAAGAATTCTTTTACACACGAGAGCCGCTGGCTACATTTTTGGATATGGGTGATATAAGTGAGCAGCTGAATTTAAAAAAGAAGCTAAAATGTAAAAGTTTCCAATGGTTCATGGACAATATCGCCTATGATGTCCTGGACAAGTATCCAGAACTACCCCAAAATTTGTATTGGGGAGAGGTAAGAAGAAACATACTATTGTACTTACTGATCTTTAAAAGCTTCGACTCATATTTTTTCATAATACTAGGGGTGTCAAAAAAATTGTGTCCTCCCTTCTAGTCCAAAATTTCTCACTTCTCATGGGCATTTCAGACCAGATTTGGATTACATTTTGCACTAAGGAATCACCATCTCTGGCTCTTCCATGAAAGCACCTTTCTGTATAGGGAATCCTATAACATAAATGTTGTTTCTAAAATGAGCCAGAAATAGTGGTTCCTTATTGCAAAATGTGGTCCATTTAATCCCATGCCCTCGATGGAGTTCCTATAAGCTGCAAAGATTTGCGATTTATGTCAATTTTCTGAGTTAACTCAGCTGTGCATGGAGAGTTCGATTGGATTCAGAAGTTGACTTTCACAGTAGGCGATGCTCCCCTTTATGGCCTCAACTTTGAGAGCTTTTTTTTTGAGCTATGGAGTTCGTTTCGGAGAACAATCCAGTTGCATGTTCCAGCATATTTCTCACAAAATTGTATAGCAAAATAAGTACTTAAGTACTAAACCCTCAATGGCATGCATTAATTTTGGATCTTGGATGATGGGGGACACACAACTGTATTGTAGCTTTTGTAAAAACATAGAGTTTCAAATTGTTTTCTTAAAATTTCAAATTGTTGGTAAATATTCGGTAATCTATGGTAATATCTTATTTTGATTTCATCGTAATTTTTCTTTAGCTTCGCAATCAGGCCACTGATACTTGCATGGATACACATGGACACGCAGCGCCATCAATTCTTGGAATGTCTTATTGCCATGGTTACGGTAATAATCAGGTCAGTTCTCATTTACTGCCATGCTCAAGAATCACATGATAGTCAAGTCATTTTCAAATACATCTTCTTACATTAAAATTGAAAGATGGTTTTGTCAGTTTTGTTGTTTCAAAATTTTTGTGCGTGTTTCATTTTTTCAAGAGAATACTTTTCAGCTTAATAAGTTAAATTTTTAGAAATTTTGTCCCGCCAAAGAAAAACCTGATAGTTCGTGCAGATGTAAAGATCAAATATTGTTTCAAAACAGTTAGTATAAGAAATTTATAACATAGCAAATGGATATTCTTATTCTCCTCAATTAACCATCAATTTAATACTGTATGCTTGAAAAAACATTTCGATACTTCATATGTCTTGGTACAAAATTAACACTTGTAGAATTTGGCTGGAAAAATAGAAAAAGGAAACTTGTGTCAAAAAGAAAACACTCTTGGGCTTAGGAAATCGGGATGAGTTTCGTGAATATAATTATTTGTTTTTATTTTAAGATATGCAAGCTTATTATTTCAGTCTCTTTGCTTCATCTAAAATTTTAAGTGAAAAAATGAAAGCAATATTTTAAGAAACAACAACCTCCAAGTTCAAGAAGTTGCTTTTAACACAATTTTCTATCACTACCAAAGTTTGTATTGTGATGTTATTTCAATTTTCAAAGAACTTTTACGTGCATTCAAAAATCTAGGCATCCTAAAACAAAAGGAGCAAAGTCCATTTTGCTGACGAGCCCTGAATTGTGTAAGAGTTCTAGTGTCATGGAGCTCACCAGCCAAATGGACCTTGCTCCCTTTGCTTCAAGATACCTCAATTATTGTTTCGGAGACGAAGGAACGTAACTCTCCTTTAGTGTTTTAAAATCAAATTGATCAATTCACTTTGTTGAAGAAATTTTTAAGACGCAGCTAAGAAATGTTATAATTTTATTTTCAGTTATTCCGTCTGAATGCCAAGGGACAGTTGGGTATTGGAGAACGGTGCGTGAATTCAGACAATCAAGGAATAAAACTTGTTTTCTGTCGCTTGGGAACCGTTGATGGTCCATGGGAATATGATACTGTAAGTTTATCACTCTTAATTCTTTGTCAAAGAACGGACGTCATAAAATTACACCCAGGGACAGCTGATCATTTGGAATCATGAAACATATCGATTTTAAAACCAAGAGGATCTTGTATTTTGATTCTCATCTTTCCAAATTTCTCCACCTGTTCAATTTATTTGAAACCGAGGTGAATTGATGCTGGGGACGTTTTTAGATTATGAAATAGTGTATTTTGTAACGGTGTATTAAATCCTGTCTAAAACGGAACATTCCTATTAATGAAGGTATAGAGCTCATCACAGCATGAACTCTCCTTTGGGATCTACTTTTTTCTAACTTAGTTTGGGAGTGATATGACTCTATCGTACAAAATCGGTATATCCTGATTTCTCCTTTTGTCCCCATCTCCCTGTACTTGCTATAAACTCAGACAACTTCACTTAGCGTTAGGTGTAACCCATCAGAAAGGTAAGGATTTACTTTTTAGGTTGACTTGGACCCATCTTTTTTTCTTCTTTTTTTTTAAAGTGCCAAGCGCATCCCCATTTTAAGTGCAATGATTGGTTTATCATCTGATAATATCTACAGACAGCCCAATGATGCATGATCTTCTCTGTATATATCCCCAAAAGGCATTGGAAAAACATTTTACACCTATTTATTTTACACTCGGAAAAGAAGAAAAAAAAATATATGTATATTAAAAAACGGCTATTTAAGCACATTCTCCTGGAGCTTACAAAAAAAATTATTCAGAGTTTTTGACATCTTTTTGGTTCTGAAGAAGCCCAATGTTAGATCTATCTCCCCTCAATGTCAAAAAAATTCAAGTCACAACACACTCTACTAGTAAATTGAATGAAAAATCAAACAGACTGTGAATCTCAATGAACACTTATTGTTACAAGAGAAAAATTATGTTCTTTTGCCCTGTTCTTGGAGGGAAAGTTAACCCCAATAGAATGTAGGTGTTTTTCTAAGAAGGAGTAAACTTAAGAAATGGTAGTAAAAATCAAGGAACTTTTTGCAAACCTAGCTATTTCTAATGAATTCAACCAAAATTAATATTTTCCCTCTGTTTCTTTATCCCAGGACACCCGTCAGCTAATATACCGAGACGTCAATAAGTGTCTAACCGTTCATCCGGTCAGTAAGAAGCTGATCCTTCTACGATGTGATATCCAGCAGAACTTCCAGAAATGGGTTTTCAAGGAAATTAAACCCAACTGGTGAAAAAAAATGTGATATTAGTTTAAGTTTTTCAGGTTAGTATATCTTTCTTATTTTGTTAAACAACTCCGAGCTGGCAGCTAGCGGATTGACAAAAATAGTACCATGAAAGAAATTTCTTTTTGATCATGCAACTGAATACTCAGAAAATGAAATATTTTGCTCACATTTCAGGACTGAAAAATACCAAGAGAGAGACAAAAGCAATAAATGAGACAAAGATGAACGGAATTCTGTCTCTAATATTGAGGTTGAGTTGGAGGGTACATCACAATCTGATCATGCAAAAGTCTTTAATGATCAATTCTTGTATCTTTCACTGACTCAATGTAAAAAAGTATTCATCAGTGTATAAAGCTAAAAGTGTCATAAAAAAATTCTTCAGTGTCATGAGGAAAAATTTAAAAAGTTTACCATTTCCTTTTGATATTTTCAAGGCATTTCTTAAATAATCATCATATATTTTATAAAATAAATGTTTGATTTACAGGTTTTGGAATGATCCGTCTACCCCTGATTCGTCAATTTTACGGATTTATTTATAACTTTTCTTTGTCCAGTTTTGTTGGTCCAAGTACATATCTTATCCAATCTATTGCAATAATTAGTCTAAAACAATAATCAATTAATACAAATTGCATCCAATGACATTCTCTCACCCTTTACTGCAAGCAAAGTTACACAAAGGCTTACTTAGTTCCCCCCCCCCCTTCCTTCTCATGTGCGAAATTGAAACGGAGTATTGAAAATCGATCCTCATGCAATACATTACAACCAGAAATGTATAATTTCATGATGTTAGATGAAACATTCGAAATTTGTGATCTTTCATCCTCAAAATTGTATGAAATTTCATGAAACTTTTGAAATTAGTGAAATTTTATCCTCAATATTCATGCAGTAAAATGTTGTCTACCTTCTCTTGTTACAACTTGTCTATTGGACTGTCTCAATTTTTTTGCTTCAAATTTGAGTTTTTTGTTCGGACAAAAACTCTGTACTTTGTGTAATCAACTGTAGACCGATTTCAGTGTTGGACGGGAAAGAGTGGAAGAATTTTCCTACAAACAACTTATTGATCTCTATCATGATGAAACATCATTGTCAGTTGGGCGTTTCAAAGCAAACTCGCCCCAACTACATCAGGCGTTGCCTCCTTTTTTTTTTTATCAATTTTTTCAACAGAAAACTAAGTGACATTAAAACTTGAAATTTGTTCAGTATATGATTCATAATTAAGGGTAAATTAAGTAGATTCGTTCTGTATCAAAAAATCGAATCATGAGAGAAAATTAAGAGTGAAATGCAGTTAGGTAGATTCCAGTAAAATACGGTTAAATTGTTTTTCTTAAATGCTAACAAGATGAATTTTATTTGGTTTCAGGGGCCTTAAATCAAAAAGGATTCTACTTATCAGCTGGACAATATGTTTAAAGAGAGTCTTCTGAAATGATACACGGCGTGAAGTCAGCCGAAGATTTTCTCTTCTCAACCCTATCTACTTAAGCCTTTAAGTCTGATGATTCAATTTTTAAGGAAGAATTTTGTTGATATTTCTTCTCAAAGGATTTTTCTTAAGGGCAATCGTCAATTTATATGTTGCCGTGCAGCTTTCCAGGCATTTTTGACTTATAGAATCGAAGGTTCCTTGAATATTGAAGATTAAAATTTTTGCTTATGATTTAAATTCGTTAGATCTGATCTGGTCAACTTAAGCGACAGGGTTGCCACAGTCAGAAAATACCGGGAAACATTAGGGAATTTTAAAGTCAGGGAAAACGTGGAAATGTCAGGAAAAATGACAAACAAGTCAGGGAATAAATTTTGAGTCACCTTTATTTGCTCTCTAGAATGGGTTTAATGTTTCAAACAAAATATTGTGTGCAAAAATTATTTCAAATTATGTATTTTTAACCATCTAGCATGTCTTCAAATGTCTGGTAATTTCACCAAAATGTAACAGAAAAATCAGGGAATTCTGTGGTCTTCTGGTGGAAATCTTAATTCTGTGGTAACCCTGAAGTGATGATAGTTCCGATGAGAATTACTGGAAAAGTTGTTCTACAATTTACCTTTTTCTATTCCTTTTGTCCATCTCAGGTAACTGAGTTTAAATGGATTCAGCTCTCATTCTGGATATATAAATTGTACCTTACCCTAGCAAGTACATGTGGAAACTATACAAGTAAAAATAATTATGTTAAAAAAACACTCAATTGCTGATGGTTAACAAGGTAGTGTACTGGCGGCCTCCTTGATAGTGTGTTTCCACTAGGTGAGGAATGTTTTAATTTAGGCATGGTTCCAAAAGCTCTGCTTTTATCCTTTTCAACTGATCTTTTGTGGTGCTACCAGTTCATGTGACTGCCATAGTGCAATAGTATAGGATTCCATACGGAAATTTTCTTGACCCTGGAAATTCTGAGCTGGGCTATAATCTCAGTGAAAACTTCGATACAACTCTGGGGCTGTTGTAGAATCTCAAAATCTTAACTTTCGCCTCATCGAAAGCAATGAGTCAAGAGCAATTTTGAGTGTACGAAAGCTCTGGACAAAGCTTCCTTCACTTTAAAAAGTGTTATGTACCTAGCTAAATCACAACTTTGTTTTTAGTCAGTGCAACAGCCCCATGCTTTATATATTTATTCAACTTTAAGCATTATGTCATTCTGCAAAGGTCACTCAAGTAACCTGCCAAACGAAGTAGCTTTTATTCCAGGGAAAATCTGCAATAATGAATGTGGTAAAATGCATTTTAACCTCTCTTAATTAATTGGTTGTTTTCTTTTAGTGAACTTCAGGTCAAGTTTTTCCAATCGAAATTTTAGATTTGCTTGTTTTCCCTTGAGTTTTTTTTCCTTTCCACCGAAAGTTTTGTATATATTTTTAAAGCTAGCACAACAGAAGGGAAACTTTGATGATGCATTTCATCTTAATTGTAGTAACTAATTTAATCGTTGTAGCCTTGAGCTACTCGATCTCCCTTTCACAATGGAAAGTTTACTCAATATAACCAAGTAATTCAATCTAATCTTAAATTTATAATTCTGCGGCTTTGATCAATAGATGAAGTGCAATGTCAAAATATCCTTGTTATTATTTTCTTAGTTTTAGTTGATGCTGCTCATTCCAGTATATTACAATATTTTTGAAGAGCGATATACTTAAATTAATAGTTTTTACTTCAACACTCTCGTTTTTGGGAAAATTTGGAGGAGTGTGAAAATCTCTCATCTGTGACATTAATTTATGAGCCAATTCCCAAGTATTGTTAAAACATATCTCTTGGAGAAAAGTATATACTTTCCTCTTCTCCTTAAGCTAATTTGACCTTCGGCAAGTAGGAAACAAATTTCATTCTGGAAATTAATGAAAAATGGCTCAAATTCCAAAATAGTAGTTCCTCTAGCTTCCTCTCTCCATACCAGAGACTTCAGATGTGGAGATATTTTTTTCTAATCTCATCTGTTTTTAAACTCATCCTTTGAAGAATTTTATCTGCCAGTACTCAAAACAGCAATTAAGATGGTCTATGTTTAGTCCTGTAGATAGATTGTTGGCTACCGCAGCAATCTTCTCACAGTTTGGTGCTTTTTAAATAGTAGTAATAACAATTTGTAACAAGGAGAAATGTCCTGAAAACATGATAGTTGAACTTTGAAATGCTCCTTTATTATTACACTCGAGTCGGTCAATGCTTTAAATTTTTACAAACGAGAAATTATAACAACAATATTACTCATAATTACCTACTTGTAAGACTGAAATTAAGCCCTTTCCTTTTATTGAATAAACTAGAAAAAGTAGGCTAGTAGGCATGTGTAAGAAGAGTCATATTTTTTTTTTTTTTTTTAAGTAAAAGTGGGAGCATGTTTCAGAAAAATTGCCAGTTTTTAAGTTACTCCTGTGTGACTCCTCTGAGCTTGTTTTCATGCATTGTCAAATGATCTACACTTCTCATTATAGTTCATTTTCAGTTAGTCTATCACTTAATTTCATTAAAAAGCTATACCAGCCCCCGCTTTTAACTGAATGAAATTCTGAATGTCTTCATTCAAACTTACCACTCGTGATCATTTCTCTGTAAGATTGTGAGGCTCAATATCACCCCAATAAATAAGCCTTCACTACTTAAATCTTGCCAATCTCCTTTTCTCTCCGGACTAGCTACTCCGAAGAAAAGGAAAATCTTTGAAATGTTAGAATTACTCTCCAAACATCACTCATGTGTACCAACTCTTGCTAAGCTTACAGCTCTCTTTTCGAAACAAATTATGTTATCATTCCATTTTTAATATTTGCTTTCAAATCTTAAACCTCTCAGGTAAATAAATGTTCAACGTTGGTTTCTCAAAAGTTGGCTACCTGGTCGGCCTATCAAATCAAGAGTTCGTTTACTGATTTATTGAAAGCCTCCTTGGAGTGTAGCACTAAAATCAACAGTAAATCGTAATTATGGAGAGCTTCCCTGTACTTAGGTATTCATTCTTAGAATTTCAGTGTGCCTACTTAAATCACCATGTTACTTGAAGCATGATGTTGACCTCTTTCTCTTGCAATGTGTTTTTTATTTGAAATGGATCTTAATTTCTCCACTTTATTTTTATTAATAAAATCATGTTCATTTTATATTGATGTTTATTCGGTATCATCTTTTCCTTTCTTATTCCTTTCTTTCCTTTCTTTTCCTTTCTTATTCCTTTCTTTCCTTTCTTTTCCTTTCTAATTAATTCCATCCTTTTACCCATCAACACGAATGGAACGAACTGGATTCTTGTGGGTTCATTGCAATATGCAAGTGCAAACATGCTTTGCAACACTTCAGGGGGAGGCAGTTACTAATAATGGGCTGATTGCGCTAGTCATAGAATTGTCAATATAGAGCGATGATTAATTAGAATTGTGATTTAATAGAATTATTTTGATGGTTCAAACTGAAAGATGGAAAGATCTGTCGAAATACCATGGTTCTATGTCCATGAATAGAGATATGGAGAGATATATGCCCATTGGAAAAAATTGCGAATGATGTCATCCATTGTTAAAGTGCAAACCATCTTCTCTTCCACTTTTGTTGCATCAATCGGTAATACACACTTTTGCACTGGTTTCTCAATGAAAAATATGTATGAGACAGAGGTGGAAGGTACCATTATACCTATGCACTTTCGCGCTGAATGATGTCACACACCGTTTTTTTTGGAGGGCGATTTCTCTGTCAATATTGAGCGCTGTTAGGCTTTTGGATTGATCTCATTACTTTTCGCTAATTTATGAGCTCAAATCATCACACAGCATTTCTGTAACTAGCGCAACTGATCCATTCATTGAGGGCAAAAATGTACAATTAATCATCAAGAACTGACAGATAAAGTAATAAAAACAAGTTGTTTCTTACTGATTCATTTTATTTCTTTTCAGTTCCAAATGGTAAAGATAAAATTGTACAATCAAAGACTAAAAAAACTGAAATGAACTGACAACTGAATTTTCCTTCAAAAGTTCTAAGTTTAAAGTATGGGTTAATTATAATGGTTTTTTTACAGATCCGTGATGAGATTATTCAAAAGAGATACCTACAAAATTACTGAATTAATTATACAATTGGACGGATCAATTAAAATTTAGATGTGAAGAACTTGATTTGAAATATTTTTCAGATTTTCTTGAAATTTTGAGGGGAGGAGGAGGTCGAAGTGGAACATTCTAATGCCTCGATATCTTGTGAACAAAAAAGATATCGATACCCTTTTTCGTCTGGGTTACAACATTCTGGGTGAAAATTATACAGGTCTTCCTTTCAAAGTCATGTTCACCCGTCTAATTTTTCGGAAATATTAAATAAAAAATTTAAACTAATTTTAGGTACTTAGGTATAAAGAGCAGTATTTAAAGTAGACAAAAATAACAGTTTTAAATTTCTCATTGAATTACAAGTGAAAAGCAGTGGTCATGCGTTCTGGAGCAACAGATCTCTTTGGAACACATGAGAAGTAAGTATCATCATGCAAGCCCAGGACCGTTGCCTTCAATAAGATTTTCAATGCAGTTGTTGTAAATAGAATTATAAAAAAATAGATGAGAATTACAGCAACATCTATTTTTGCCGCAAAAGCCGCAATTTTGACCTTGATAAAATTATTGGTTGTGCGCTACACGTTATAATACCGACATTTTTTCTTGTTCGATGATTGAAATAGTTGTGTAAGTTCTGTAAGGATTTTGTACACATGCT
This sequence comes from Bemisia tabaci, assembly GCF_001854935.1. Lineage (NCBI taxonomy): Eukaryota > Metazoa > Arthropoda > Insecta > Hemiptera > Aleyrodidae > Bemisia > Bemisia tabaci. The sequence continues at coordinate 1,592,203 of NW_017547331.1, read as the reverse complement.
TACATTCTAACTTCGTGTCTTTTATTTTTTTTACACAGTGTAAGCTCAATAGATAATATTTACACACATATAAAAGGGGGATTTTCATTGAAATATGTACAGACAAAATATAAAACTTAGAGAATAAATAACAATGTTACAACAGTTAAAACATCATTGCAGAACCTAGTCATTGAAAACAATGACAAGATTACGAAGTATCCTAAGGCCCGCTTTCAAGGAAAGGGGAGACAAATATCACAATTTCAAAATTTTGCCTCCTGAGTACTTACGCTGCACAGTATGTGCTTGCAGCTGATTGGACGCATTGAAATCAAAAGAAACTATTTTTATTGTGACATGAACCCTGTTATACATGTATTTTTTCATGAGTTTCAGGGTCTAGGTCACGATGGAGTTGAAGCTCCTTTCAATTTGAGTATGTTCAATTGTCTTGAGGAAGGGAGTTTACTCTTCCATGACAATGGCATCGCAGGAAAGAATCGACAAAATGCCAATTATAATATTGTTCTTGTGAAGCAATTATATGTAAGTATACTGTATCCTCCCCTAAAAATTATTCTTAATGCTAGCTCCTCAAATTTTCAAAATTGCTCTAAAAAGTATTTGATAAACCAAAAGCATTGATCAGTATTTCTTCACAGTGTAAAAAAAAAGGACAGCAGTTAAGACAAGAAGAGATGAGAAGAAAAATCACAAGTTACTTTGTTCATTTATATAGTTTCATAAAATTAAGTAAGTTGAGAAATTACCCCCACATCCTGTAATGTTGCGTAAAAATGACATAAACGCAACTATCCTCTAGAGCATGATGTAATATGTGGATGGGCTCTTTTACTTTCACTGATATCCAATGTAAAAGATATGTCATTATTCTCCGGGTCCACGTGGGAATGACTTAAAAATTGCAATTCAACATGTACCATTAGGTTTTTTTTTTCATTTTTAAAAAAAAAATTCATAAGATATGCTGCACAATTTTCTTTCACGTTAAGCATTATTGTTTCTAATTGTAGGTAATACGGGAAAAATAATAGAAAAATATGCAAGGCAATTTCACAGCAGAAATATTCTTTTCCTGTAAACATACACTTAACTTCATTTTATCAGTCGCAAGAAGTAATTTTTCAGTAAATGTTCGACTTTCTATCAAATTTGAGAAAAAAATTAAGTATGAGAATTTTTTAAATACCTAAGATAAAATCTCTGAATATTAATGTTCTTTCTCTGAATAACTTTACAGTATGATGACAACTCCAAACGTCAACCATATTTAGATGTTCCTGTTCCTCCAAAAAATTGATATTAAATTACAAGCTGACATTCTCTGACAACGAGAAAATTGTAGTACAATTTTTAATTAATAACACAAATGAGACTCCCAGCACACCGAGAGAAAAACAATTAGTTTTAAAGAATACACATCCTTAGATTAAGTTTTTGGGCAAAAAAAAGTAAGATTTACGGCATCTGGTTTAAAGTTGAACAAGAAATACCTATTTTAATTTTACTTGCTCATTTCCCAGTTCTCATCATGGGTGATTTCATTTCCACAGAGCAGCTGCAGGAACGCTTAAGACTTAACACAATTCCTGTCATACTTAATTTTTTAAATAAAAAAATACTTAACCTTGTGTTAAGTGTTCTCATGATCAGCACAAAGGAGTTAGCTACCTCCTATCACACTGCTTAAGTTAAATGATTTATGATTGCTGCGAATTACTTAAATTACATTAATCCAAACCTGACTAGAATACAAGGAGTATTCCAAAAGTTTGAGGATCAGCTCCTGAAAGAACCTAAAAAATGAGCATCAACGAGGTATCAATTAGAGCACTTTGCAACATATTCTCTCTTCAAAATTTAATTCAGTCGCGGAATGCCTTATGTCTGGGTGGGTATGGGTAAGACGTGTAAAGAACTTTTTTGCAAATAAAATTATTGTTTCTGAATTGATTATTATAGTCCATTATTATATTCACCTGCCAAAAAACATTAATTTATTCTGCGATGATTACTTCACCATAACCAACCACTGCTGCATGAGTTGGTGATTTTCTCAGAGGCACCAACTAAAACCAGGGTGTCTACATATTCGGGAGGAGAAAATTCCCTGACTTTTAAAGTGGAAAATTTAGAATGTAGAACTAGAAATGAAACAATTTTGATATTAATTTCATTCACTGTAAATAATAGAAACATCTGAATCTTTTTTATCAGGTATTGATAATTCAATTGACTAAAATTGCAGTCCCTCATTGAAAGAATATTGTTTCCCACATCAGGGTGAGACTCGGATTGATCTTATGGATAGCTATGATGTTCTTTTACTTATTGCAAGTCGTAAGATTTTTCAAATTTCCAGCCTTTTTCATAAAAGTCCCTGAATCTTCCCCTGTTGTTTCTTTCTTTGACAATTCCGAGTTTTTTTAGACCTGTAGACTTCCTGGTAAAATTTCAGAGAGTAGTTGCGCACTATTTGACAAGCTCAGTTTTTTACTCTACTGATGAATTACTCCTTCTACAATAAATTAATTTGTTCTCTTCTATTCTCAATGACGTTGAGCTACCCTTGATCTTCTTGTGCAAAATGCAAATAAAGTACTTTTAATTCCTTTAAATTTTAACTTGCATTGCGTACAATTTTGATAGGAAAACTTATCTAATAAAGTTTCACTTCTTTTCCTGCTTGATAGTCCAATGACATGCATGGAAAACGATAATTTCACCGGGTTCCACAAGAAATTTTAGAAAGGACACAAGTCTAAGGAGCTTCAATTTTATCTTAAATTCTCACGCCACTAATATTCCACTCAAGGCTAACAAAGTTCACTATGATAACGAGAGAAATAAAGAGCTGTAATAAGAGCTGTATTCGGTTGAGCTATTAACAACCTTCCTATCATCATTTTTGGGCTTGACACACCAGAGCTAGCGTTAGTGATTTTCTAGTATGCCTAGTGCAGAGGAGAGTTTGATTTTCAAGTTCAAAATACAATCAAGGTGTCTGCAGGTTTCAGAATAAAAAAAAATCCCCAATTGTCCTTTGACCGTAGAAGAAACGAATCAATTTATTTTTTGTTTCACAGTGTACTGATATGCTTTAAGAAAGGTGCACTTTTACTGATTACTTCATCTGATCTCTTACTTCTCAGGTTTCCCGATTAGAAATATAAGAGGCAAAAATCTTTTGCACTCAGTAGACATTGAGACTGCGTAAAGGACCAAAAATTAGCGAAGAGAAAAAAATTGAGATTTTTTCCCCCTAATAATTTATTGGGGTAAATTTTTTTATTGAGAATTCTAGGTTCTCTTACTTTCCAGCCCTGCAGAAACCCTAAAAAGGCTCTAATCTGTCCAGAAAAAATAAATTTCAGCAAATATACTCCAGTTTAGATCACCCCTTAGCTAGAGTCACTTTCTTCATGTGTAGCGGCTTTGTAGTGCACCGGAATTTTTGTTTTCCTTCGACTAGGAAACAATGAGTTGAATCTTCGAAAAGAATAACTTCTGTGTAAAAAATAACAACTCATCATAGATATGAGAAAACAGTTGATTGCAAGAGCTATGCACGCACGGAAATACCACTTGGTTGCATCTATGGACGGAATGAGGCTCTTCGGATAACAGTATGATGCACCTTCATCGATGTTTGTCAAGGTAGCGTCTGCGTAACATGATGTGCATTCGTAATCATTAGATCCGGAGCACTTGCGGCAGGAATAGTGGCATTTTTGACAGCTGTCTGATGTTATTGGGTAAGTCCCAACCGGGCACTGGACAGAACATTTGCCATCGTATAGGTAGTAGCCGGGCCCACATTCTGAAAAAAAAGAAGAAAATAATTGAATGCAACAGCATAAGTAAAATTAAATAAATCTCAATCAAATTTAGGAGGTGTTTTTAGCCTGAAAAAATTTAGAGCCTTTTCAGGCTCTAAAGCCACAGGCTGACTGACAGGCTGCTGAGCCTATCGGCCAACATCAGTGATATCAATTGGGTCGCATTTGGCAGGAGTGAACCAGCGTCATTACAGTGTTTTCAAAATTGAACAATTTTTCTTTTTCTTCATAAAATACTAAACATATGTACAGTTTTAAAATTTGCACGATTATTTTCCGTTGAAATTAACAGTTTCTTGAGGGGAAAGCAAAAGCTATTTGCTATCTTAGGAAATTTTTTGGATAGAGATGAAGATGCACGATTTTTACAATACTGTAATCGCATTGGTTCCTTCCTGTTAAATCCAATCCAATTTTTCATCCTATATTTCTATCGCTGGCAAAGCACCAAAGAAAAAAAAATCTTAAGAGGGATATTTATCTGGATATATACAGGGTGATCCAAAAGACTAGTACCAGACATGACCGTTGTAACTTCTGAAAGAATTGAGATAAAGACTTAAAATTTTGTGAAAGCTCTTGGATCAAAGGAAACGACTTACAGGATATATACCTTAAAATTTTAAGGGTATCACCCTGTACAGCGACGAGAGCCCTACGAGTTATAGGGGTGGTGCAAGACTTTTGGAGTACCCTGTAAGTGTGTGAATGAGGATATACAGCACAGGTAAGCTTAAGTGTTTGAGGACCCACGGCAAAAAATTACAAGGCGACACAGCACAAGGCAGCCTCTGTTATTCCTTTACTCTAACTACCAAACCAGAAGTACAGTTCACTGGGAATGCTCATGCTACAATTATGGTGCTTTCATTTCTTATGAGTGGCAAGTTCACTTTTCTCTTGAGAAAAAATTAGAGTAAAATACAAGAAAAAAATCCACTTCATTCTCTTTCCTCTGAAGGAATTGAAAGATTGATTTCTTCTATCAGACAGAGTTGAAATTCTATCGTGCAAGCAAAAAATAACAAATTCAACCAAAAGCAAATGATAATTTTTGAAGAGAGGGAAGGAACATTGCACTTCGAAGTGTGAGTAAAATTGTAGGGAAAAAATTAGACTGATTAAAAGAAAGCGTAAATATAAATAAAGGGCACAACGACTGTGATTTAATCAAAGTTCATAACAAAGAGTTATGATAAACATAATTGGTACTTAAAGCAATAAAAATAAATATTTAAGACCCAAGAGAGACGAATAAATCCCTTGAACTCACTTGACAGAACGAGAAAGAACCAATAATTCTTTTTATACTGGACTCATGTCTGTATTTATTAAAGAAATCTTTCAGTTGAACTTCATTTTGCGATTAGGGACTACAATTTTTGCCTCAACTTAGAAACAACATAATGTGACATTAGTCTCCCTACCCAGGTAAATGATATTATGAATTAACCATAATTGGACTGCATTTTGCAATTGGAAACTATTATTTCTTGCTCATCGGTGGCACCTATCTCCATAGGGAAACTAATGGCACATGCATTAAGTCTAAATTGAAGCCAGAAATAGCTGTTCCATACTGCAAAATGTACTTCAATGAACTAATTAGCAGTTTCATATTTTGAAAGTACAAAACATGATTTCAATTCATCAACTAATGATTAAGGCTCTTTCAAAATAAAACAGTGGGGTTTTTAAAGTTTGTGAGTTCTGCTGATAAAATGTTACAGAAATCAACTAAAACTGGGATTTTGCATAATAAAAAAGACGTCTTGACTTGACCAACGTTCGAAGGTTCAATAAAGACATAACAATTGATTCATAGCTAACAAGAGCAAAACAACTTTTTCGACCTAATGAGAAAAAATGAATGTACCAAAATGAGTTTCATTTATTTCCTGTTCATCTCTGATTTAATAATTTTGAGATCAAAAAGGTAGGATCATCCGTCGATTTATATCTGTGTACAAAGATACAGCAATACAGACACACTCATTGATACTCAAAAACATACATCTGATCATTTATTTAGGGGCCGTCCATAAAATTCGGAACACTATAGGAAGGAGGAGAGATCTGAACCTGCATTACGGAGGGAGGGAAGGGGTCTAGGGCTGAAACTGGCACGTAACACCGATTTTTCGAAAATTTAAGATTAAAAAAGCAACGAGAGGTGACCATTTCCCATTTACAATTCATTGCATGCAGCCAATTTGAGGGGGTGGAGATCAAGTAAAGTCCTACATCATTTTTTAAGGGGGTGGAGACCTGTGTTAGAATACAGGTGCATTGCATGGAAGAAGGAAGGAAGTAAAAAGTCAGTTTCTCTGAGCAATTTATTTTATGAACGGCCCCTTATTCCAGAATTAGCAGAATCTTCTACTTCAGTGACTGATATGAGATCCTCGGTTGACTTGACGTAATAAAAGTAAGGTTTTTTGTTACCTATCAAAGGACTTAAATTGTTTTAAATGGAAGTGTCATTATTTAATTCCAAATGATGTTGATATCTAGAAACATGTTGATAATAAAGAGGTAAATCTCTCTTGAAAAATAGTGGCGCAGAAGAATGAATACAAGGATATTAAAATAATGGGTTAGAAGATCTAAGTCATGCTTGAGTTTGGAAAAATAAGGGAACAGTAGAAAGAAGGTGAACAGTTCTGCTACGACATTCCACAAGAGATGCTAAGCACAAGCGATGTTAAGAAAAAAGCAACTCACCCGTAGCTCTGATGATGTGAGAGTTCCATTTTTGGTGAGTCTCCAACATTCAACCAGCATTAGTTACATTGACTACACTTTCCATAGTTATTAAAATTTAAAACAAAAGCAAAATGATGCCACCTCATCAACACTACCAGCCGGGAGAAAATTGAATGTTGAGAGAGAGACAGAAATAATTGAGTACAATTGTTTTTTTTTCCTAATTGATTTTTTTCCTACTACTACTTGCAGAATTAAAATTCAACAATGGTCCTGATGCATGTAGTAAACAAATTTATTGAAAATAATTTTCTAAAATGAATTGTTTGGTAGTGTCAAATTTTCTTCACAGGCGGTCTTACGAGAAGGTCAAGAAAAATGATAATCAACCTTGTACTGAAAGATGGCATTTAAGCTTTGAAGTAATAACTTGAAAGACTAAAATCTCCGATTGCTTTGAGAAACTGAAAGGTAAAGCTAGTTTTTTTGATTTTTCCTTGAAAAGCATGAAACATAATCGGAGATTTTAAAATGCTGCAATTAAGTTACGCATTTTTCGCATTAAGCCATCATATTAATTTCCTTTGGGAACACCATCTACAGACTGCTAACACTGAAATCATAACCTGTGATAGACCAGCGTTGCCTGCAATTATCTCAAGAGCCAAAGAGGTAAAATCTTTTTAGAAAAAAAATCCTTCAGAAAGAACCCTTTCCTTTTCCTTTTAGAAAGTTCAGTCCGACTAAATCAAAATCAAAATCATGATGAAATATGAAGCAGATGATTTTAGGAATTTTGGATACTGGAACAACTTGAATATTGCCTCCCCTGAAACATAGTGCCTGAGTGCTACTCCAAAGTTCCTACAGAGAAGTGAGAAAAAAGCTATTCGGCGCAGGAGGTAGACAGAGGCTGAATTTTCTGATGGCTATGCTGACGCTATCAAGCCAAATTTCACTTCGCAAGAAAACAATTCAGAGGGAGTTGTCCCTAGGGAATACATAACCATTACTGACAGGAATTCACGAAAATTATCGGTAAGATGGCGGTGATTTTTGGAAAACAATTTTAAAATATTCGATGGAATGGTTGCAAAAGAAGAAGAAAGAGGAGGCCATGAATGATTCAATTGACAGTAGTTACGGACTTAAGAAACTTGTCTGGGCAACATGTAACATGAAATAACTAGTCTGACAGAGATATTATCTGTTGACATGTGCTAATAAGACGGCAGACACACAAGCAAAGCATATACTTCTGTTCATTCATTGATTGGTTAAATGAAAAGGAATCATCTTCTTCAATTCTTCTTCTGTCACAACTTTTATATGAGTAATTCTTATAGAACATCATTAAGAATGGACAGAAAGTTTCCGATTGTTTGGAAATCACCGAAGTTTGAGTTATTATTTGTTTAAAGATTGACTGAAGTTAGACCTAAACATTTGACTAAAAATTATCTTTGAAACCGAACTTTTTGCTTTGCAGTACTTCTGATGAAAATCGGAAGATTTTCTTTTGAAGGGGGGTGGGGAGTAAAAATTAGTTGAATACAAAAGCCGTAATCCAATTTTAATTGATTAAGAAATTTGGTTTGAGGCATTGCACTGAGAAAATTGGTGCAAAATTACCGTGGACTTAATTCCTACAAAGATATGTAGAACTATTGAGAAAGGTCCTGGTAATAATTTACCATTATTCTAATACTCAGCGAAAGCTAAGCTGGACCTTCAAACTTCCTCTATATCTTTGGATTACAATTCATTAATCCCAAAACCTCTCTTAGTAGTTCTACATATCTTCCACGGAATTAAATCCGTGGTAATTTTGTACCAATTTGCTATGTGTTATGCTCCCAACTAAATTCCTTTGTTGATAATTTAGTTTCAGTTTCGAATAAAAGTGGGGATCATTGCTGTTTAAAAAAAAAGGAATATCTGGTGAATTCTTAGAGCTTTACAAGAACGATTAATCCCTGAAAAAGTTCTAGGTATATTAAGTTGAAAATGAAAAATGGCGATTAAAAGAGAACAAATATTTTTAAAAACTAGCAGGTAAAATATTTAATAGCATTAAAGTTTTTGGATCACTTTAGTACAGGAAAGTATAATCTAAAACAGAATTTTTCAGTAGGATTGATACAACTGGGGGGAGGGGGGGTTAAAGTTGTCAGATTACCGTAAAATGTGGACATATTACATGGGTTTAAGTGAGAAAAGTGTTGCTTTCTCAACTACCTTCACTATCTGGCAATAATGACTGGGAGAATAGCACCAGTAAAAGAAAGTCATTTAAATTCCTATTCAGATTTAACATGAAATTTCCTCCAGGTTTCCGATGGGAAAGCACCAGAGAACCTTCCAAATTTAGCAATTTCCAGCTGTAGCACACACAGCTGACATTTCTTTACTGTTATGTTTACTTGACAAAAAAGCAAATGGAATAGGGGGAGAGCGAATTTTCCGACTTTAAAGTTGCTTGAATTTTGTTTCATCTGCCACAATTAAAGCAAACTCTAATCATCACAAAGCCTTGAAATTTGACAAAAGCTAAAATAACTGTGGGCAAAATATCATCACCTTCCAACCAAAGTAGGTATTACTACATAGTGCCATTTGTGCTCAGGCACTATGTTGTCAGACTCCTCACATCTGTCTGATTTTTTACAGAAAAACGGATGAACAGAGTCACTTGAAAATCTTACTGAATATTTCTTTTATCATGGGGTTGAACCCAAAATTTCATGGAAATAAATGGAGCTTGTGGTACTTTAGCCCAAAAGTGACGATGAGAAGAATTTAACTTGAGCAAAAATGAGTGTATTGGTTGCTCCTTGGTAAAAGAGAATCTGCTAAAAATATGTGGAAAACTGGAGTTGTTGAACTGATAGGCTGATATTACTGATCTATCCTTTTGGGGTGTCTGCAGACTTCACAGGGGAGAATCCTTGATTTTTTTAATCACACAAAAGAATCAGCAACTTTTGTCATTAGTTTTAAAAATGATCTCAAAGTTCTCTGCTTTTCTTTACATAAGTATCAGAGCATTTCGTTCATGATTATAATGTGCTGATAGAGTAAAATAAATATTGACTTCTTTTCCCTGATGTGCTCTTGTTTCCAAGATTTTTAAACTCTGTAGACACCCTTTTTCAGAGGGTAAGAAACAGCAATTTTCAACTCGTATTCTGCACTGATAAGTGATGGTGAAGTATTTCAATTGATTTATAGAGCCTATGAAATTAAGTACAGGGATTGGTGTGATGTTAATTGAACAAGTTAAAAAATAGAATATTGCTAATTTTAACGAGTGAAACATAACCGAAACAAAACAAATTAAGTATGTACATGATATGCTGCCACAAAATAGAATAACAATAATAGGTAGGAGAATGATCATTTGGAGATCCTTCTGCAAAAAACAGTAGAAAGTAATCTGTATTTACGCCTCAGAACTGGACCCAAGTTGGGAGTATGCCTGTTTCCAATCTTTAATCGACAGTAAAATTCCAGTATGATATTTAAAACCATGAAGTACTAAGAAAGAAGGTGGAAATCGGGTCTAAAAATTAGACACTAGAAAATAATACAAACACGCCTAATTCATACTTCTTCTCTGATAAACTTTTCAGGAAAAACCGATACTAGAAAATGGATATGCGACAGCTATTTCTGTTCCTATTTTTTTTCTGAGTGAAAAATATTGAGAGGGAAACCAGATATTTTTTTAAGTCAGAACATTTATAAATACAATTTCTTTAACACATTTTCTTTACTTCTTTCACTTTTTTATATTAAAAAAATGTATGAGATATTTTCTTTCTAGAAAGAGGGGCGAATTTGACTACTACTGAGAATAAACTGGAACATTAGGCTCATCCAAAAATTAGCTAACTATTATATACACCAGATTACTGAATCATTTCTTAAATGTTCCTTTTCACCTGATCAAGCAAGCAAAATTTCAAACATGTCTCTTCTATAAAAGTCATAGAAATAAGAACAAAAATGTTCAGAGATCAAGAGCCAATTTTGATAACATCTTTCCAGCATTGCTGGCATTTCGGTGGGAAGTAGATTTGGGCGGTTGAGTTTGAAAACATGAGTCTAATTTTGGGCTCACAAATTTTCCGAAAAACAAAAGTTTTCTTGCAGTCTACGAGGTATACAGAATGTCCTGATGGAATGACTTTAAGGGTTTATCCACAAAAAATGCCATGAGTGTCAAAAGTTCAAATCTTAGGCCATGCGTAATGGACATTTTACAAAATATGCCTTCTGTTGCCACTATAGGCCATCAACAAGGTCTGAGGTTTTTAAAAACATAGAAAGAGCAGTTTAAGCAAAAGGAAAAGAATGTTACTCGGCTGAATTTTTTTTGATTGGCACATGTAGAGGTATGAGAACTTTTTTTCTCATGTTGACAAAAAATATAAACTTTTGTAATTTTTGCCTCCTAAAATACTTACGCAATGACTTTTGATGCTAAAAAAATCTTGGAGATATATCTTCCAAAGACGGCGAATATCAGATAAAAATTTTCAGAAAAAATGTAAGTAAACGAAAGACTTTACTTTCAGTTTAGGAGTATAGTGGGAGTAGACCCTCAAAGTCTATGACCAGTTAATTAGGACACACTGTAAGATAGGGAAACATATCTGGTCCAGCATAATGCCACTGCTGAATTTTACTCAATAGTGTACCTAATTGTCAACTTTACTTTTCAGAATATGTAAGACCTCTTAAGAATTTTTGCTGTCCATCTCATTTATAGAAGTCACTAAAAATGACAGAGAAAGATGAGAAAAGTTAATTCTGACCTGGAAGATCAGGACAATAAAATTTCTCTAGAAAACACATACATCTGAACGTTATGTGACAGATCTACTAAGGGATTAAACTTTCCTGGAAAAAGATAAGTAATGGAAATGGGCAATTTAGGAACTCTTTAATTCCTAGTCTTTGTTCAAAGTGTAAGTTATTTTTGTATGAGTGTCTGTTGGGGTGTTAGGGTGTGTGTGTGTGTGTGTGCTCCTTTAACAAAGTATCCCTGCAGAGTGACTTTCAGCCAGGAATTTTCGGTTCCAGAGTTCTAACGATACGACCCTCTGTAGGCATTTCTAACTACACATTTCTAACCTTTTGGACTTTTAATTATGTATAATAATTATTTAAAGAAAATAAAAGAATAATGTACTACAGGCTTACTATACAAAGCACTGCTTAGCATCATTTACTTGAAGAGGAAAAAACATGCAGTAGTTTTCAATATAATTATTTCGACATTTGAGAAGAGAAAATGCATGCAGCAATAGAGTTTTTCAAGGACCAAGTATAAGAAACGTCTAAGAGATATGAATTTTTGCTAAATGCCACCGGTCAGCTCCTCTGCATTCAAACTCCATAATATTCAAATTTGAAAAGTAAGTACACACTTTTATGATTCTTTTCTTCTCCAGTACAAAAAGCTGATTATAAATGGCCACCAAACTCACCATGACAAATGACAGGGGCTTCCTGTAAACACTTTTTGGCACGGAAAGATTTAATAGAAAAAATATACATATACTTCTGGAGTGCCTACAGATTTCAGGGGGAAAAAACTTTTCTGAGTTTATCTTGAGCAAAATTACCAAAATTCTCAACATTCCGGTTTGATGGTCTCTCAGTTTGCACAAAAAAGGAGCAAGATATGCCATTAATTTTGATACTGACTTTTGAGCTCTTAACTTAATTTCTCTCATCGAAGTTACGATTTTCCAAAATTATCTATATAACAGCCGTAAAAACTCAAGAGATAAAGAGGAATCAAGCATGAGAGAACATTCTGGGGCATTTCATGAGAATTTTTAACTGTCCTCAATTCTATGGGTCCCTAGCCCTGCAGACACTCCAATATCCATGGAAGCCGAATATTAACATTTTAAAAGTTAATGGTCTTTTACCTTCCCGAGTATCACAATTTATGCTCGAAGCACTTTAAGTATTGTCTACATAGAGAAGTGGGAAAAGAGGGTAGAGAATAAAAATAAAGAGATTGGCAGGGGTTAAGATGTTAGAGCAAAGCTTTGAGAAACATATAGATGAGACTTTTGGATTGACTTGTTGCAGTTCCAGAAACTTTACAGACATTGGATTTCAGCTAAATCAATCGAATTAGGACAATTTCTTTTCTTAAAATCAAAAGATGTGCTACATGGGATTCTGAATACGAACCGGGATACATTTCTGTCGATTTTTTGCTAACAAGCACACCTCTGCATTTCAAAATTGATTATTTTTTTTTCCTGACTTGAACTCTTGGCTTGTAAAACTTAAACTGAATAAAGAGAGTTGATTAAAGAAACCATAGATAGATGAAATCCATTTAAAAATCGAAGTACTCATAAAGAGAAATTTCATGAGAATAAAAGAAAGTGCCAACCGACAGCAAAAGAAATAAAAATATTTACAGTAGTTGGCAAAAGAAATAGAGGAGATTTACAACAATTGGCAAAGGAAAAAGAGAGTAATTGCACAAAATCAAAATAACATTTGAGCAAAACAAAGAAACTTAAGTAGGGATTGATTTGCGCTGATTTAGGTGAGATTCCAAGAGGATCTGATCACTTGCTTGAATTTTCATTTAAAAACAGATAAATGCGTCATTAAATTTAAAATTAATCATTTTTTTCTTGATTCTTCATGATAATTTTCAGTCAATACTCCTAGTAGTAATTGATGAAGAATAGTCCGACATAAAACAGGATAAACCACTTCCAAATATTTTATCCTTACTTATTCTTTATGAACTCGCTTTTATCATTCAAGCACATTGCCAGTCCTTAATGGTGGGCTCTTGATAAGTCATGACAAAAATTCATTAAAAAACTCTTGATATGACCGGAAAATTTTAAAACTCAAGGCCCAATAAACCAAAATCATTGGAAATCTCACTGATACCCAAGATTATAAAAGCTATGATAAATATACAACTTAAAAAACGAATATAGCTTTATACAGAGCGGTCCTCGGAAAACTTAAATATTAATTTTTTTTAAAAAAAAAAGGGAGGAAAAAAAGGATTAAAAATACATCAAAATACATGGAAGGTAGACACGAAATTACATTAACGTTATGAGAATAGATTACATTCTATGAATCAACATCTCCCTCAATGATAATGGTACACTTGCTTCTTATGAGGGATAGGGCAAATGATTTGTTCAGCAAAAAGCGAAAAGTTCAAAGTGGAGATTTTTCTTGATCAAATGAGCAAAAATAATAAAGTTGCATAGACCTGCTTGATCCAAAAACTGCAATTTAATCTTAAAATTTTGAAGTTCAAATCATGATAGAGGAATATATTTTTTCTGGCAAGTCAGAGAAGTTGGACCCTTGCCATTTTTTGACACATTGTGCACAAGCTGCTACTTAAATGAGACATTAGTTAAAAAAATTGATCTGAAACTAATCTAGAGAGGGTAAAAATAAAATTAAAACAAAATTAAAACAAAAACTTGATAAGAATGCGGGAAAAAATATATCAATTAACTGATAAAACTTGGGGATAATATAGCTACTTGAGTTGGGAGTAAAATAAAAAAAGTAAAAGTTACTTGGGCGCCGCATGAGTTCAGGTACAAGTAAAGTACATTCATTGGGAAAAATCTCTAGATAAGACTATTCAGTTATGGATCATTTGTCATTTGGATTTAGAATATTTCAGATCCTTGATCAAACCAAAAATTCTTCAGCATTAAATAAGTCTTCACAATGCCTCACGATCTCTGCTAAACTTTAGAAAAACGGCCATGTATCTATACTGAAGTACAAACTTTACAAGAAATATTCCTGGGACAATAAAAGCACCTATTAGAAAAATCTCTTCCTATTAAGTCTCTATCAATCTTTTCTGCGCTTAAGCACTTTCCTACAGGTTAAAAAAAAAAATAATGGTTATTTACATTCAAGACCGCAAATGATGATCAATGCCAAGTTTACCATTTTGAAATTAACGTAACTTTATACTCTTCCTTTTCCAAATATATTTATTAAACAGCTGCAAATAATAGTACGGTTCAGTTGATATTTGACTCAGACTTTTGGCTAAAGGTAATACTGAGACTCATTTTAATTAAGTACAACTCACACAAAATCATCACTAAATAAACGATTATTACAAATTGAACTAAGATAGAGACGAAAGCTATAAAAATTAAAAGGACAAACTTACAAATAAAAAAACTTCACTTGAAAGTTGTACCAAAATTTTGAAAGAAATTTCATATTTAACCTACTCCTGATGTTCTTTTAAAAGCACGTAACAGAAGTAAAATATCAATGAGTGAAACCACGTATCTTCCTTTGCGACATTGGAGACTTCCTGTCATTCTTCATTTTATCTCTGAGTTAGCGTTATTCCTTGAAAGCTTCCTTGATTATTCTTCTCTGTTAGCAAAATATTCTGTATAAATTTCAAGCGGTGAAATTGGCTTGTGTCTCTTGGAAATAATAAAGTAGGAGCATAAATTTTGAAATACCGAAATGTAGATACGCGGTTTGACACTTTAGCCTTCAATGTGAAGGTTAAAAAATTTAAGGAGCCAGACTTGACACGTGTCTGGATGGTTGGTAAAAAGATAATCATACATTCAGCTCAATAATACTTTTTGTTTCAACTAAAGATATGCTTTTATTTTTTAATTTTCCTCTCTATCCTAAACTTCATCGACTTTGTAATATAGTCAAAATTCTGAGTTATTAAACTATAAATTTATTGCACTTGTCATACATGAAAAACAGCTACTAAGCACTTAGTGCAGATTAAGAAACAGGGGAAAAATAACTAAGCTATTGAGAATGATGATAATACTTTAAAAAAAAAAAAAAAATGTATTTGTAAATACAGAGGGAGAGAGGTTTTTTCGCCCTTCCAAACCCATCACTAGACGTTCTTGCTACAGTTTAAAGAGATAAACTGAGGTATCAGGATACTTGCTTGCTCTTGATGAAATATATTACATGGATTGTCAGTTAATAATTCAAACTACAAAGGAGCAAAGATCACCGACCAGGAAGATCGGATGATAAAATATTAGCCCTGATCTTTTGGTAAGAGCGCCATGTCTATAGAGAAATGAATGGTTTTAAGAACATCCGTTTCTTTTGCATCAGGAGGGCAGCAAAATACACAAATAAACAAAGTATTCTAATATTTTTCACCATCTTAAATAATGTTATAAGTCTTTGAAGGAGGCAAGGAACCGTTCATCAAATATCGACGGTGAAACTACCAGACCACATATCTCTGTTTGCAACGCTGTAGACTTCCTGTCATATTTCATTTTTAAACAAAAAAACTGCTCGACGTCAATTCTTGAAAACTATTGTGTTTTTTTTTCTCTGTGCAAAGAAAACTCTTTGAAAATTTCAATAAATTATATTGATTTGTTCTCCATCAAAAAAATAAAATGAGAGGGAAGATTTTTAAACACCAAAAAAGAGACACGAGGTCTGGTAGTTTCACAATCGATAAGTAGCGCTCTAAGTAAAAGAGGGGGTCTTCAGCCACCTACAAAAATTGAAAGCCATGAGACCTGATCTTTCAGAATATCTTCACTTTGAAAAAAAATTTAAGTCTGCAAAAGAAAATTTATTAGAGAGGGGCCCCTGCAGTTTACTCAGAAATGCGTATATTTTTTGAGAATAAAGATGCTATTTCACACGATAAAACTCTTCCTAAAAGGGTTGTTGGAACAACAGACACTACTAGTTGTTGCTCAGGACACCAAGTTTCTTCCGAAGTTCTTACATTAAATGAAAATGATTCAAAGAGTTCTACACATAAATTTCAAAAAGGTACCGGATGAGAAGTTCCCTTCTTAGCACGCTTGAGCGATGAAGGAGTAGAGAATAACTTAATGTTTAACAGTGGGACAGATGGGAGTGTAGGTACTTGAACAAAAAATATGAATCTGAAATTTACTGAAATGCTGGTGCTCAGCAAACTTAAGCATATAAAAAGGCATTCATACTCCAAAAATAAAATAAATATGGAAGAATAATCAAAAAATTACAAAATTGAAAAGATAAGAAGACACAATTTAAAAAGAAGGTAGAATAAAAATAG
Organism: Bemisia tabaci; assembly: GCF_001854935.1. Classification (NCBI taxonomy): domain Eukaryota; kingdom Metazoa; phylum Arthropoda; class Insecta; order Hemiptera; family Aleyrodidae; genus Bemisia; species Bemisia tabaci. The sequence goes on along the minus strand of NW_017547331.1, from coordinate 1,575,544 downwards.
TAAAGCTTGAGGGTGGCAAGCTAAGATGATGGGTAGCAAGGAAACTCAATTAAACGGCAAAGAAAATAAGAAAGCACAGCATGACATGTTACAGACTGCCAGCATCTAAGACAGATGGTGAAATATTTCGCTTATGGTGCATGATACCAACACCATTTTAATAAACCCAGGATGATGCATGTTTTGCTGCCCTGTGAGTTACTTTAAAGAGAGAATAATTATGATGAGCATATCAAATACTTTCCATCCTATCTGATACCATAACTGCAGAAAAGAAAAGAAACCTAGTAAGGTTATCAACGTGTAAAAGTAACGCCTTTTTCATACCTCTAAATATTATACTTTTGATAGATAGTCAAAGAGCTGAAAAAGTATCAAAGGTAACACAAACTTGAACTTCGGCAACACGATTTAAAAATAAAATATGAAAAAATCATCAAAATTTTGGTAATATTTACAGGTCACAATTTACAATATAACAGCCAAATCACTAATTATATGCAACACACTATAGCACAAAAAAATATTTTAAAAATTGAGAAAAGTTAGGAGTTACAAAATTTGAAAAATGAATCACATTGTTTCAGGAAAGGAAGTTGCATGAGCAGACCATTTTTCACGCTAGCGTGTGCCTGACACGTTTTTAGATGGCCGCAAGTCACAGCTAAACAGAGTGCTGTGCGCTTGGATGCAACTTGAAGATGATCTCGAATTTTTTAGAAGATCATAAGTTCTCAATTGATTTAAAAAGACTAAACTTAAAGCTAAAATTAGGTACCAACCTAAGCAAGTTGCTGTCGTTACTACGCATCCAGATTTGGGCGCACTGGCAGAACTTTGGCTGCTGGGTATGGCTTGATTATTGTTCCGTTGAGCGAGTTCTCGAAATCGGTTGCCTGGTTTGAAACCAATGTTATTTGGCTCTGGACTGTCAGGATCACTCCCATCTGCTACATCAGGGAGTATTATTGGCTTCAGGGGGTCACTTAAGGAAACCTCCGTGCCACCTGGGGATGTCTCGGTTCCATAAAATATCATGTTCCACTCCAATATTTCACTTCCTGTAAAACACATAAAAATGACTCTGTTTTATAACTCTAGGCATTTGTTTAAGCATTGATGTGAGCTATCTTTGCATTTACATATTTATCTTCCATTCAAAAATATTGAGAGGAGATTATGTGTGTTATTCGAAATGTTATGTTTTGGGGTGAGAAGTTATATCCGTTCTTAAAACAGATCCTTCTCTCGGACGAGCCCTTACGGTTTACATTATGATTCAGGGAGACTAAAGGAGGCCTTTGGCATAGCATCACAGAAAGGACAATTTCAACGAATCTTGAGTAGAGTTCAAGCGTGTAACTTAGAAAATAGACCCTTGTGAGGGATTAACATGATTTGTCAGTGCAAAAAATAAAAAATACGGAGAAGAAAATTCTATGCTTTGGATTTTCACATTTTCAAAACCGGCCTGTTTTTTCTTACATACTCTCAATTTTTTACAGAGGCAAATCATTGTAATCCTTTGTGAGGGCATATTTCCAAAGTTAGGTCGTTGAATTTTACTTGAGATTCATTAAAATCTCCTTTCTATGATGCAACGTCAAGGATCATCTTGATCACGCAATGTAAACCATGAGGGGCTCCTAAAGAGAAGAACTATTAAACGAACGACTCGGTAAACAGCCCTGATGGTTGAAATTTGGGAAATGGATTCTTTTGTCCAAGACGGAGCGGAGGTAGGACGAATATTTTCAAGCCACACGTAATGAGAGAATGCTTCCTGTGACTTATTCCATCTTTAATTTTCAACATTAGGAGGAGAAATAGGCAAACTAAATAGTTTCAGAAATTTGATACCTACATAAGCTCTAGTGTGTAATAAAATTTTGACAAAATTATGTTGGCGTGATTTTTGTAAAGCTATTTATCCACTTAAAAAAATATTACTTTAAATGGGGGTGAGGGATCTGTTGAAATGATCCCCTTCTTCCACACATAATGATAGAAGAATACTGTCACAGCAACTCTAAAAGCTTTTCCAACAATTTTAGAAAATCTAACACTTTAAAAAAATAATCAGTTCGCTTCACACACAAATTCATAGATTTTAAACAGATCGCAAAACAGATGGCGGATTTTATGTTCTCTAGGTAAGTCAAATGCTTGATCAATCAGAAGGCTAGAAAGTATTATACGAAGAAATTTAAATCCTGGCTTTTGATTGGTTTTAGAGGAGTCAGATAACTTTAAAGTCATACAACCAAATAAACATTATGCATAGATAGAGCTCTTGATTGATAAAAAAAATAATAGCTTCTTATTTATTGAAAGCCTGACTAATCAAAGGAGCTATAAAATTGCATGCGGTGCCTGAAAATGTTGGGCCTTTGTTCAGCCATTGTTATGTTGCTTCTTTATCTACCAGAGGTCACAATTTTGACAAAATTTGGGTACCAACTTCTCAAATCAAAACAAAAAACGAGGTCTTTGCTTTTAAAGAAAAAAGAACACCAAAACAATAGACAGAATCTAGTAGAAATAAAAAATAAACGATAAATTAAATATTGGCTCATAAAAAGAAATAAAATATTTCAAGGCACTATTAAACAAATCAAAAGTAAATGATTGACTCAGAGAGTGGTGCATATAGAGAAAAAATAGTATTTACACAAATTTTAGCATGCTAAAAAAAAACTTTGTGATCAATGCTGATCAAACACAGACCAAAGCAATATACAAATGAAAAAAAAAGCTAAATTATCAAAACGAAAACAAAACGGTAAAAAGCAAAAAGAGAAATCTCCATCTTGCCTGAGGATTTCCTCCAAGCCGGATTGTCATGGTCTGCGTGTAGATTTTCAAGTCCTTTTTTAGAGGGACGAGGATACCTAGTGTAAGGAATTAGAGCCTGGACTTTATGGTACTGCTGAAAAATAGCAGGAAGTTGTGGTTGCTGAAGGGAGGAAACAGATGGCTGTTGAGGCGGAGCCAAAAGATAAGGAAAGTCGAATAAAGACTGCGTAGTGGCCTCATGGGAAAATTTAGGAACGGAGGAAAACGGTGATGTGACTTTGGATGCAACCAATGAGGGGGAAGTGGTGTTTGATTTAGAGACAGATTTTGTCGAGGAGAACTTTCCAGTTTTTTTAGCATTAAATAATTTGGGATTAGGCTTCAAACTTACAGTCTGTTTTCCTTTGTGATTGCGGGACTTGTTTTTGCGAGGGAGGAGAGGGATATTAAGGGAGTGAGGAGGTTGTAAAAGATGGTTAAGTTTGGATGATAGCGGGTACTCTTCTGTGCCATACAATAATAGAGACCATTCATGGAGAGTTGCCCGACCTGAGGAGGTAAATGTTAGTTTTAGTGGTTAGTCAATTCAACATCACCAGAAACACCGAAGCAATCCATCGTCAAAGAAAAACAAAATACATAACAGCTTTGAAGATTTTAAAAGTCAGCATTCGACTTCTGTCATACCAGTATACAACTTTTTTTTACAATCTTTAGTAATGCCACGTTTTTCGTGAATCATAAGGATTGTTCAGTTCACACTCAAGGTTATGTTGTTTAACGTACATACTGAGATCATATAATCTTTCGAATAAGAAAAAGGCTTGAATGAAACCTATGGCAGCATTAATGAGGGAAAGCAATTCCCATTCATAAGAGATATGGATTCTGTAATCTATGATGAACGAATCAAGTAGAGAGGAAAATCGGATGGATAAATATTTTGAACTGTCCTTTTGGCCGTTTTGGAATTATCAAAAGTAAATTTTTTGGAATTACTGCTGAAGACTGTATTATTGAGGTTTTCCTGTTTAATAACCATCCGAATACCTCAATTTTATGTAGATGAAACATGGATACAGTTTTGTTCTACATCATATTAAATTCGATGAATTTCAGAAAAATCAACGTCCTTTGAAATTATGGGATCGATTTTTCTTCAATTTCTTTGTTCTTTGATGATGGATTTACAGGATTAATAATGCATGTATGGGTAAATATGAGGCATTGCACAAAGGCGGATGAAAATACACATAGTTGACTTAAAGCAAAGGTATTGGTTACTTTGCCCTTTTATACTTCAAAATTTAGAATGTTACTAAAATACTTAAATAGGTAACACAGGCGGTCCTGGACCGATGCTCCCAATAGTTGAGCTAAAATCGTGGATATGGACTAAGGATGTCATTGAGAAATAAAAATTTGACGAATGGATACCAATACGTAATTCTCTCTAGGATTTTACCAAGAGGATTTGTAGATGCTTGAAAAACACAATTTTATTAGACAGTCAAGCAGTATGCCATTACCATGATGATAATAGAGAGAAAAGGAAAATAAATCATTCTAATTAACGGTCAAAATTTGAAATAGTGAATACACATAAGGTTCCGTAGGTCTAATTGCATTTTATTTTTATTCTTCTAATTGTATTGCCAATTTTACAAGTGGTAATGGGTTAGTTGCACCAGTCATAAAATCGTGTTTTGATGGTTTAAGCTGATAGAATAATCCAAACAAGATTCTGGGACTGGCGTAACTGACCCATTGGACCTCATTGACATCATAAAATATGAAAGTCTAGGACTGCTAATGTAAACTGATCATCTTTCCATAAAATAGTGCTCTTTTACACTAGAAGACTATTATCTTCAATACAGGGCTTCCATTCCCTGAGCAAACTTTTTAGGAGTGAAAAAAGTAGATGTGTGATGAAATTTTCATGGGCTGAAGTACTTTTACGATCTGGAATGCATGCTTAATTCAATAATAATTCCACAAGATGAGAGTCATGCATTTTTTCCAGTTAATTTGAAGATTATCTCTTCAAGGTGCAGTAAATATTATCTTTTTTCCCTTTTTCCGTGGAGCATAGATTGGTCCCTTGCATTAAATTGCTGGCCATGAAAGCATTTCAAAAATTGGATAAGAAAACCTCAACCAATTGAGACCACCAACCCAAACAAAGCAATCAGCAGAAGCATGTGAACCAAAACCAAACAAGGTAAACTCTTCTTGAGCCACAAGAGAAGCGTTGAAAATATAGGGGGTAAAACCAGGCATTTTTTAAAAATACACTGACATTTTTTTTGTTAAGGGGTTTCTTGTATTTAAAATCATGCTGGTCAAAATGACAGGTAGTTCCATAATGATAGAGGAGACATCACCTAAAAATACTGTTGAGGTCAATATTTTTAATCATTGGTACGTCGTATAAATGTACCTGATTTACACAATGATATTTCACCTTCATCTTGTCATCTTTATGTTATGTCCCTATATCACGTGTCATCTTTAGGGTAAAATATGAAAAAAATGCAGCTGAGTAGAATAAATGCCCCATAAAAAATTCTATACACGGACTTTAAATGAATTTGAACAAGGCTTTTGTGGCCACAATAGCGAATGTTGACGTCCAACGACATCAAAAGCAAATTATTTAGGTATGAGTAGATTTCGGAAATTTTGATTATGTACAATGCATTTAGCGTGAAATTTTTATGAAAACCTATGTTTTATGGTACTTCAAATCTAGTTGTAAGCAGTCATCACTGGCTTACTTTTGGCCAGTTAACGTCACTTAAAGTGGCGTTCAAAAATGTGAACACTGACCATTCATCAAAGAGAAAAAACCCATCACTTACCAAAAATTCGCCCCTCATTATGAATTTCGAGTTTCCATGTCCCAATGGGGCTTTCACCCCACATGTGAACTGTCATGAAAGGCCACTGGTGGAAACCTAAACGAGAACTATCATGCGGCCTTTGAGCAAGTAAAACAGAGGTTGTGCCATGAGGAGATGTCAAAGATATCCTTAAATCACCTCGTCTTTGAGCATTTAATGTGATCTTCGCCTAAAAGTACAACAAAAGAATGGATTCAATTTAAAATTTAGCGCAAGAAAAAAATTAAAATTACATTTTATGACTCTTGGAACTACAAGATTTCCGAATCAGAGTTGTTTCTTTGTTATTTTATTTTACCAGACAGGGTTTTAACACCACAAAACATTTTTCACAACCACTCAGAAATATTCAATCACCAGTGGAAAAATTCTGGAGTGTCAAAACTTCTTTCCTCTTTCAGTGAGAGATGGATCCGCACCTCAAAATGTTTGGAGGAAATTTTGTCACCAGAATGAAAGAGCGTTAAATGCGTCATTGATTTCACCAAGGAGCAATTTAGATAATTGCACCATGACATGATAAAAATGACTCTAACATTAACATTTAGACACTATTTTGAAGCAATATGTTCATCAGAGTTGAAAAATGGTGTTAAAACAAAACCCAGCAATCCACACAACAATGAAAGGCCCTTCAAAGCTCCGTGAGTTTCTGAGCAACTAAAAATCACTTACAGCAACCAGCGAGTCACCGAGCAGTACTTCAATAACAACAGTCTGTTAGGACTACTGGGCAACATGATGGACATTTTACTGAGATTAACAACATATCTTTTGTTACTGTAGCTTGAGAGTCAATAATAACACGAGTGATTCGAGATAGTATTGTCAGCCAAAGAATGCAGTAAATGATATTTTTGAAATTCACAATTTCACCAGGCCTTGATGCAATGTAGAGTGGAGTAGTAAACATGTTGGCATTTAAGAATTTTATTGCATGCCTCATTGCTCTTTCAAACTGAAAAATTTGCCGAAAAAAAGGATGTACACTGTTGCACCCGTTGCAAGTTTTTACAACAGGACAAGATTTTGCAAGCATCATTTTTTAGGCATGTTAAAGAACAACCACAAGGGGAGTACTCACTTGAACATGTTCCAAATAGTTGACACCAGGACACTTTTTCACAGTATGCTGTAATGCAATATAACTTTTGGCAGGAATTGTCCTGCAAAAAAAGGAAAAAGAATATTAGGTAAGTGGCAAAAAATATCATCTCTTCAAAAAAAAAAAAAAAAAAAAAAAAAAAAAAAATTGATCTTATGAAGATAGATGGATTAAAGTTTTTGAGTACATACAAATATATACAAAACTGCACAATCATGAAAACAGTAATAGGATGATGTGTCCAAAATTTAATGTTTGAAAACGAAAATGGCCAAAATAACTGTACATCCCCCTGCAAAAAGGAGCGAATTTTTTCAAAAGTCCAGTGACCAATAATGTCGAATTATAGAAAGGCTATAGGCTCATATGACGTTTTTCCTTTGCACGGTAGTATTACTATTTGGTTCACCAAAAAAATTGAAACAGAGAAAAATGGAGACGTAAAAAATACAAACCTAACAGTAAGAGGCATGGAGACATCACAGCGGTGCTGTTCAGGTACTGTTTGCCACTTGCGGGCCAATTCGACCATGGCTCCTGCATCCATGAGACCATATCCAAAGGAATGACTCACTGCACAAAAGAGTATATATTAAGAATTAAAAACTACAAAGCTGCAATTTCTTCCTTGTTTTAGAGGTCCAATACAATTTAGAGGAAATTTCAAAGTAAAACTTCGAAAGTAATTTTCAGAGTAAATCTAAGTTAAAATTTTCAGTAAATTTCAAACTGCGGGACTTGGTTTAAAATGAATTTTGTCGGTTCCTATTTTCTGTTTATATAAATACCTTCCGAATGCTCATTAAATAAAGTGCTTTTGTAAAAGGGATAAAGTATTGATAGGAGACAAAATCACCTCTCTCTTTTGTAATCTTTTTAAACTGAAATGCAGACATAAGTTCTGACATATTTTGAGTTTTTCCCTCTCACGATCAAGTTTAAAATAAATATCCTGTTGTGACTGTAATGTGATGGATAGGAATTCTCAGTACTGCCAATTCAAGTGTTGAAATATGATGTGTCACAGGGGTCAAGAAAGTTCTTTGCTTTTACAAAAATACCCTTTTAAAAAAGGGCTTAGTGTGCCAAGGATCTGCTTTCACAGAAAAGTAACACGCTTGATATTTTTCTTCACAAGAAAGTAGTGCACTCAGCTAATATCTTCATTCAAACCAACTTGCTGGTTGGTCTCTTACACTATAAATAACGCCACTTCCTGCTGGCGGAGAACTGAGAAAATCATTAAGAAAATAAATTAAAAAAGAAAAACCCCTGACTGCGTTTACAAAAGAAATTCTACTTGTCCATTGGTTTTACAATAAAGCGCAGGACTGATGCGAGATTGCGGTCCAGCATTTTCTGATGGGTCTGGAATGTGGTTGTACTTTGGCAATATATTGTATGAAAATTCATAAAATAAAAAGAGGACTTTTTCTTTCTTTTTTTTAAATGATATGAAAAAATGATTCAAGTAGTAAACCAAAACCAAAGCAGCAATACATGAGCACACACAAACTCAAACGCAAAAAAGGAAAGAGAACAGAGCGCATCTATTAAATCACTGTCTGACAGAGTAATGAGGACATCTCAAGGGTCTAGCAGTAAAGCAGTCAGGTGGCAGAACTCTTAATTACATGCAATGTGTGCGCAAGAAAATATGACGATAATTACCATTTCTTCCGACTCCATTCACAGCCCAGTCTGCAGTTTTGAGGTTGGCAGGCCGTGCTGTCTGCACCACAATATGCTGCATATCCCTCCATGTGAGTTTCATGTTGGCTTCAAGAGCTAGGGCGCAAATACCGGCTGCTAAGGGTGCCGAGGCACTTGTTCCTGTGTGATTACTTGTGCATGTACCACGAAGATCAGTTGTAACGATCTGAGAAAGCAGACAAATTTCAGAAGTAAGAGAAGCGGTAGAAGTCATTAGTTTGAAGAGAGCTACAAGACAGAGATGTATAATGGACAATTTTAGTGTTACATCACAATTCAAGATATATCGCGATTTTAGGCCTGGTGTCCTAACTAAGAACATAATCTCACTTTCGGGACTTGCTTCAATACATTGCGTATAACTAATTTATCCGATGTAATATTGGAGAATCACCAGATAGAAACGTACATTTGAGGATATACAGAACTCGTATTTGCAAGAAAATCCGGTAGAAACTGTCTGAAACTACCCAGAATCAGCTTTTGAAAATTGACTTTCAGATCCTTATGGGGAATCCCACGTAAATCAAACCGACCGGATCCCGGTTAGGGCGCCACGCCTAAAATTGCGATATATCTTGAAATGTGATGTTACCACTAAAACGGTCTATGTTATTACACTTGTCAACTATTCACATTTACAGTCTTCTAGGGAGACAATTTTCAGACGCATTCTTGCATAAATTAGGGAGTGGCAATTTAAAACAAATCATTTAGAGACATTGATTGATTGGCATGCAAAATTAGGGAAATCAAGTCAATTTTTCAGTCTTGATTTCAAAACAGGATTGACTTGAGAGGCAAACAATCAAAATCAAACAAGTTTCATCAAGTTTTGGTTCAAATGAGAGAGCCAACTGCAAAGTTGTATTGAGGCAATTTGTCATACGAGTAAGAAAAACCGATTTTCACTTCGATGGGTCAGTTGTGCAGGTCACAGAATCGTCTTTTGATGCTTGATTCTTGTGAATCAGCGAAAAATAATAAAATTTATCCAAACACCAACTTCCTGCAGTTAATATTGACTGAAATACCGGGCTTTGAAAAATTAGGTTTAGATTGTCATTCATTGCGGTAGTTACTTCCTTGGTTTGTTCTGCCTTGCTTTTATCAATCAGTGAGACACACATTTGCACTGGTTACTCAACGTAAAACTCAGTTGAAAGCAAGGTTGAAAAGACCAAAGGTGTCACTATCGCAGTGGATGATGTCATAAATCGAATTTTTCAAAGCGCGATATCTTGAACGTACAAAATTGCTGTTAGAACAGATCTTCTTATTTATAGGTAATTTCCACAAGTCAAGCACCAACACACGATTCTGTGACCAGCGCAACTGACCCATTGTGGTATTAAAATCACACTTTTCAAAAATCAAATCGGTTTCAATAAATCACTTTTTTCTAAAGAATTTTCTTCGAGAGGAACACTTGAAGACTTCACTGCCTACCGGCATGGCAAGATACATGCCTGTCTACAAATAGGTTTACTGTCAGAAATCAAGAGCCGATCAAAGCATACCTGACTTTCATGAGATGCTCCACTACTATAAGTGGTTGCTAGAGTTGAGCTACAGGCCTCTGAGTACCAAGGAACTAAACCGTTTTCAGTTGCGCTACCGATGGATAACGTCCAAATTGAGTTGGTGTAACCATCACAATTACAGTTATCATGGTCTCGCCCACCATTCCCAGAGGCCCAAATGAAGATTGAACCTTTCCCTTTTCGCCCCTGAAAGAGAAATGTATGTTGTATTACTATCAGGTAAAATACTCATTACTTGAGAGGGGCAGAAATGGTTATCAGAGGTGTTAATAAAAAGACGGGAGACGAGGCTGAAAACTCAAGTATCATCAATGACGGACCAAGTGCAAAAATTAAAAAATTGAATTAAACAAGGCATTTCGTTTTGGACACCAAGGACATCATGCTGCATAATGGGCTAAAAGCCACTGAGAATAGGGTAGAGGGAACAACGTACAAGAGACAGTGTGGGTGGTACGTTTTGCAGCAGTTGTCAGAAATAAAGATGTGAACAATTCGAAATCAACTTTTTGGCACTTAGCTCATAATATTGATGATAAGTCTTCTCAAATTTATATGTAGATGTGAAGTGAGTTAAGAAAATTCACAAAGAACCTCTGCAAAAATTGGTGGCAAATTTACTTTTCAAGAAAATAAAATATAAACAAAGACATATCGACAGTGTAAGTTGGCAATCACATAACTCGTTTGCGGTGTCTGAAAATCTCCGCCTCTATGTTATTTTTTTAAGGAGAACAAATTGACATCATTCCTTGAGTTTTTGCAGAATTTTTTTCACACAGAGAAGAAAAATCACCGCAGTTTTCAAGAATTGCCGTTGAGTAGTTTTCCGTTTAAAAAATAAAGTATAACAGGAAGTCTGCAACGTTGCAAACCAAGTTATGTGATTGCCGACTTACACCGTCGATATGACACATAATCAGAGTTATTTTCTGAATTAACCATATAGATACAATAAAATATTTTGTAAATTCTATAAAGATTTTGAATTTTTTCGGGGAGCTTGTGACTTTCTAGACTCGTAGCCAAGGACTACTGCCTTTCTTTAACATGAGGCTTAAAGTCCACTCAGACTTTCCACCTGATTGAGGCGAAATCTTGAGCGGCAATTTGCCAATTGGACCCAAGGACAAGTCACCTTAAAATTTCTCTAGAGGCGCATCATAATCGACTCCAACATGCACTTCGGTTTAGCCAGTCTGGAGTGAGATAAATTTACAATGAAGATTTTTGCACGATTTGAAATTTTAAAGAGTAAACATGGGAGAAAATACCTTGGTAACACCCTGCATGAATGCTCGAGTTGCAAGATCACCAGGTCCATCAACCGTCTTACCATCATCATCAGGACCCCACGAGGCACTATAAATGTCAATATGTTGAGGATTCAAACTTAAGGACCTAGCCTCGACTGCGTCTGTTACATCTCCGTCTAACATTCGGACACCTGGAATTTAAAAAACAAAAGGATTAGAGGGCCTCCACTTGAAAGCTGTTCTGGAGGTTGGGTCCAGTGTACTGTTTTCCCTGGGCCCCATGCGCCGGATGCGCCTAAAAAAGTTGACACACCCTGTCGGTTTTTCAAACTCATATAGTTGCGAAACAGAGCTGGCTAATGATCTGTACGCAAAAAGTTGATTTGGCTCCTCAAAAATTGTAGATGACATCTAAAAATTTGGCTTTCAGGCAAAGGTGGCTACGAAAATAATAGGGGGAGGGCAGAGCACGGGTTGGGTCAGATATTACAGTACTCTGGGGTAACTGCTGGGGTATGCAAGATTAAGTTGACGATTCAGACACTCATTTAGAGGTGATGCATTTGAGAAACCAATGTTTCCAACCCAAAAAAAAAACAAAAAAAACAGTATATTCTCTGCTTGAGATCCGTTGAGCTCACTTGAATTTTACTGTCCTATAAAAACTCATGAAAATAAGACAAAAGACAGTCGGTTCTGAGCTAAGATTGTGTTTTGGTATCAATTGGTACTAGGGATCAAAATGGAAACTTTTCTTGCGGAAAAGTGCCCCTTCAAATTCTCTAATTCTAAAATTTTTGAATTCCCTGACTTTCTCTGACATTTGAATAAAACTTTCACCTTGATTTTTTTTCCTTGTAGGTTACACTCGCTTCTGCCAAACACACCTCACAAAAGTCTCTGACTTTTCCAGTTTTCCATACCGCCGGCTACCCTGATCTTCGCAAATAAAGTCTGCGCCACAAAAAATGGCAGGTGAGGGGCAGACTCCAGTGAGTAGCTAGGGCTTTTGTTTGGGACTTCATTGGCTTGATTGAGCCCAAATCGTTCAAATGAGCCAATGCACCTGCATTTTAACCCTTAGACAATGCCCCATGTCAGTCAACGACTCCCTTTTTCACTCGCCACTTTTCACACGATAATAAAATAGAAATAAAGTAAAATATTTTAAAAGAAGGTGGAAAAAGTAATCAGTAGGATAAAAAATCTCACCTCCAACGCTTGCTCCAAATGCGATACCAACTGAGCAAAGGGAATTATTTGCAGTGGCAGCAACTTCACCTGCACATCTGGTTCCATGTCTATTCGAGTCGACTTGATCATACCTTGGTGCTGGGTCATCATCATGACTATTCACATCATAACTAGCTTGAGGATCCTATGGTCAGAAGTTTGAACGTGTAAATATACACACATAACATCAGAGGAGGAAAATGAGAAGTCAGATATTTATATGCATGTGATGAAAATTGAAGATTTACAAGCATTGGCGGCGCGTGCTTTGCGATAAATTGTTTGATCTTATACTTAAACTTATGGGAAAGGATCGATAAACAGAGTGTTTACAACGAACGTGTTAATAATTCATTTTTTACCATAGCTTCAAATGGGGAAATATCGCTAATCAATCATTCACGCCTCGCCAATGATTCAGGGGAAACAGGAATAAAACTAAGAGAAACATGAACTATCAGGCAGTTCTGAAATCTTCTCTTGTATCAATCAACTACTGCGAGAAAAAAAACATTAAATTTGAGACTAAAAATCCTTAATTAAACCATGATAACATGGTGATAATGATCACATGAAACATGTTCCATTCAAATTTTTGTGTTGCTGTTCTAGCCGCTGTTGTGTTCTAGTTTTTGCCGATTATTCAAGTTATTCATCACTAAACATCTAAACAAGATCCCATCTAATTGGTACAAAGCATTGTGTATAAAATGTTTCAGTAGAAAAAAGGACATGAACAAGCAGAACTGAGGTAAAGGAACTGCTGCGTATGGAAGATTCATCTATGAGTTGAAAAAACCCAGATATGTACATAGAAAGTTCCGTTTTAGAGCTTATTATACTCTGAGTGTCTTCAAAAACGTAACATCCAAAAATTTTGAACCTTAACATTCATCAGACTGCAGTGAAATATGTGTGGTCTCTTACATAAAGGGTGTTGCAGAGGTTCCTTACTGCTAGGAACAACTACATCAAGTGCAAAACCACTTATTTCCATTTGCTATGTTGCAGACTCTCTGACATACTTTAATTATTTGCTTTGGAAAACTAGACAACATAATTTCTTGATAACTTCCTTGATTTTTCCTATCTGTTAGCAGAATATTTTGTGCAGATTTTAAGTTATAAAGTTTATTTTATTTTATTGTAAAAAAATGAAATAGGAGTCAAAACTTTGGAACGTCACAATGGAAATTCGTGGTTTTGCACTTTGGTTATCGATATGATAGTAAACGCTGATAAGAAGTTTGATGCAGCAGTATATAAAACCCTTCTGGCCGTTGATTCAGCGCAGAGGCAAATCAAGAAAAATAGGAATGCTGTTTTTGCACAATCTAATTGCAGTCTTACTTAATCAATGCCTAATCCAGCCCACATTGGCTGGCGGAACAAGCTCAGATCATCGATCTCCCACTTTGAAGATGTAAATTTGATCGTATGAAAACAGCTGAAGACAGATTAACATAAATGACTCAGTGCATCGATCAGACTGATTAAATAATTACTTACGTAGTTTTGTATTAAATCAGGATGATCCTTTTCAAGACCATCATCTAAAATGGTAACAACAACACCTTTGCCGGTGATTCCCTCTTGCCATGCTTTCATTACGTTCATGTCAAGACCATTGCCTCGATTCTGAAAAACAACGATTTGGTTTATACAAGAAAACCAATACTCAACTAAAAATTAGACTGGTGCGTTACTGATTCAGAAGCAAAAATTTGAGAGATGAGACCTTTTGGAAATCTACACTCAAAAGTTTTATAAAATTGGATATTCAAAATGAGGATGCAACAGAAGAGGTAGATCAAACAATAATTTGAAACCTACAATTGTAAAAACTTGAAAGCCAAAGCAATTTTAGGAGGCCATTACAAACTGAGCACAAGTTTTTCCCACGTATTTTCTGTCTTTTGATGACTCAATTCTATCAGTCCATAGATAAACAGCACAACCTGCATTACCCCCTTTTTTTTAGAGTTAATTTATTTAATGAAGCTCATCACTTTCGCAAATGTTTGTAATTTTATCGACCAACTACTATTAATAAGGTTTCTTTATGGTCTTTAAGGTTTAATATTTAAATCAAATTAAATTTTTTGCTATCAGATGGTGCACCCACCATTAAGTTGATTTTCACAATTGTTTTCAGCAAAAATAATCACAACATCTGATGACAACTAAAATCACTGATCTACAGTTCTGTGTAAAATACAGGAATTAATGTCCGCTCAACATCACAATAAACAAGAGTCTGCTAGCTAAATAAAATAAAAAGAGGTTCTAATGATCTCTGATTTTTCAGCACTGGTAAAAATTTTGAGCTGACATGTTTGCTGCCACAATGTAATGTTATCTTTCTAAAAAATTAAGTATACTTGAAAATTTTAAGACGTTGAGACAGAGATGCACAGGATCATATTTTCCAGAATTGGGGCTCATTAACGATAGGGTAAGTGGTTTTAATATATCACGGAAAACTTCGGATCTCTGGGAAGTCATTCATTCATTCATTCATCGATTCTTTGTGTATTACTTCCTGGCTACAATGTTACAAATTTTTAGTTCCAACTTCGAGATACATATGACTTCACCATATGTAAAGGGATATCAAAGGTGAAATTAGAATTTGTACCTCAATATGCGATGTAGCAAAATTCCTATCACTTTTTATTTTGATGCTTGGAGACACTGTTTTTGATTCATCAAGTTTATCATAATTTATATAATTCTTTCGAGATGTTGATCAAAAATATTTGTTGAACTTTCTTAGGAAAAAATAAAACAACTGCAGACATTTTAAAACACCACAGTTGAGATTAAGCTTTTTCTTGCTCCAACATAATGGACCACTAGACAAGGTGCTAATTTCAGCATTTTGATACGTGTTTCATTACCAGAATTTCACAGAAAATACAATTCTTGTATCAAAATATTACTGAAATCAACTCCTAACTAAGATATTAACGTTTTTTGAATTGCCAGGTCACAAGAAACGCTATTTCCTACTTGAGTCACATCGCGCCTCACAACAGTTTTAGCAGGCTTCTGAATCGAGCATTGTTCCTTTCCCACCCTTTATAGCTCAAAGTTTAAACAATTTCCTATAACTGAGACAAAGCGTCAAGATTGAGGTTGCCAGATTTTCATATCGCAGAGATTGTCATGGTAAAGTTTAGTGTGCGATTTGACTCACGTGGACTATGGTGTATTCATGAGCGGGAAGTTTGAATTCATGCATCAAGAAACGCTAAATACCTTGGTTAGGAGTTAATTTCAGTAATTTTTGTTGTGCGAATCGTTTCCTACGTGAAATTTCGGATAGTAAACATGTATCGGAATGGTTAACTTCAACCTTGTCTAGTGGTCCATTGTATGCTAGAGGTTACACTGAGATTAAAGACATTCATTTCTTTGTATCTTTTATCACTTACTTAACATCATATGCCTGCTGACAGAAAATATAAACTTACAAGAGCTCTGAGCTAAATCAAAACAGTACTTAAAAAACAGATACTTACCAGATACCACATTTGAGGCCATTTTGGATCATTTAAATAATAATTTCTACTTTTTCTTCCTACTGAAATTCCAGAAATTGATCTAGTTTTGAGATAATCTCGCTTCATCCTATGTTTTGCTATTTGTTGCTGCGCCCACGTTACCTGAGGAAAAATTAATGCAATTTTCTTAAATGAGACAAATGAGAAGAAAATTGAGTTATTAATCAGATAATATTATAAAATTTTCTTCATATATTTTGAAGAGAATCAACAGTAGTATTTAGCTGTAAAGCAAATTAAAATTGTCACTATGTGACATATCAAATATTGTATCGTACATATGCCTACGTACAACCATACCGGTAAACTAAAATTGAAGCCCCTTCATTTTTTCAAACATGCAACACAGACATCTCTTAAGCAGAAATAGTTGCATCCATGCTAGGCTTTGTCACCAACTCTCCGCCACATCATAAGTCAAGACTAGCCGACAATGAGTTTATTAAGGAGGAAAAATTATATTTGCCGGACTAGCAACCTTCCCCCCTCCCACAATACTGAAAGACGGGAGGAAACGCTGCTTGGGGGAATTTCACTGTCATTTAAGGGAGAAATATTCAGGTTAGGTTGACGTTCTTTCACAAAAAATAAATAATTTTTATGCTTCAAGGAAAATGTTGTGAGACAAAATCAAAATACGACTAAGCTCAGTTTTTTTTTTCATTCAGTTTTATTTTCTGAGAAAATTCGGGAAAAGACGAATTAATTTAACAACGATAAATTTTAATGGCAAGGGGCGTCTTTCCCTCGCTTAAATCTTGCGGATTTTTTGGATTATCGACGCTTGCTTAATTCCCCACGCCCACCCCTCTTAAAAGGCCCGTAAAAATGAGGTTTTATCTCCTCACTTTTTCTAAGGAGTACTTCGGTGCCTTATCCAGACCTATAATGCCTGGACAGATGAATGAAGGCAAGAAGATACAGGTAAATATGTGACTTTTGGCTACTGGTAAATATTGATTTTACAGCAGAGGGAAAAACGTGAATATACGATCTATTGACTAAAATCCAATGCAAAAAATACGAGAGGAAGAAGAATTGAGGGGCTTAGAGGACAAGAAGCATAAGTGCAGTTTTTGAAAAAATTGAGATACCTATTCAAATTTCTTCCAAATTTTTCTTGTGCAGTTTTGTTGCTGGGCAAAATGTTTCTACGGATCTGGGTGTTTCCTTGGAAATTTTAAAACCACCTAGTGCGATACACACACACAAAAAAACCTGCCTTACTGGCACGCTTGAAAAGAAGAAAAAAAAAAGGAAAAAAAATGAACTCAACTAAAATTAGTTTTAAAGTATATTCTATGGAAAATTCACAGATAAAATCCAACTTTAAAGCATAAGAAAGCAAGTTCAAACTTCCTTTCTACCGTGAGGCTCCATGTAATTTTAAAACTTAAAACATGACGTGTTTCTTGAAATAGCAAAAAATACACTTATGCGCCTTATTCGCCAAGCCCCTCAATTACGATTGAGAACTCACCCCAGCTTCAGAAGTTAATTTTTTATGATGCTCATGACTAGGTCTAGTTGATCTTTTGGCTATTCTTGAGTGTTTTAAATGATAAACATCGTCGAATATCTGAAACAAATGAAAATGAGTGATTAAAAGAGAGAATAAAAAAGGGAGACAAACGTTTTGACAATATCTTTGGGTAGTAATGCAGCATACGGGTGGTTTGGATTAGCTCATCCCCCCCCCCCATCCCCCACCCGCTCTCCAAGCAACCGAGAAGATACGCACAAATACATATACAAATGCAGTTTTGATTCGCTGAGGCATCCATAGTGAACTGGACGTGGTTTTATAAAATCGTATTTGTCCACGCAGACTGTCAAATGCCTGATTCAATCCAATAAGAATAGTTTCAAGCTAGACGTTCATCACAGGCTGCAGGGCCGAATTAAGGGGGTGGCCAAGTGGGCCACGGCAAATTCAGGGGGCGGTAAATTTTGCAATTTTTTTAAATATAGGTATGAAAAAAAATCGGATTCAGAAAAAAAATTACAAACGAGAAAAGCGTCTTTCGGCGACACAAGAGACAGCACCTTCAATTAGTCGAGTTAAGAGAGAAACCAAAAACGCAATTTGGCATGGAGCGACGCGGCGCAGAGAGCAATGATGATGAGGACTTGAGATGAAAAGGAGAAGCCCTCAGCGCGGCGGTTAGCATGAAACACATATTAGCACCAGCAACTCCTGCAAGACTTCATGAATACTTCACGCATTGCGTCAAACGCAGTATGCGTTCAGCGGCGCACAGCGGATCGAGTCAATAGGAAAGGTCGGACAAAATTTGGAAACTTACAACGTTGATAACTCCGTTTATACGAAACTTCAAGGTTCTAAAAGTGGTTCCATTGGTTTCCTCGTGAAATTTCCTTATATGAGCACCCCTTGAAATTTGAAATGTGACGAAATAAACATCAAAATTTGCAGTTTTACTCAATTAATTAATGTCCGACCTCTATAATTGACTCGATTCACTGTGCGGCGGTGGTCGGCGTGAAGTGTATAGCGCCTACAAGACTAAAGGAATACTTCACGCATTGCGCCAAACACAGTGCGGTCTGTGCGGCGCGGCGACGGAGGTTAAAATTATTAAACCACATTTATGTTTGTTCTTGCATAATTTTTACATTCATTTCTTGCAAATGGAAGGCCTTGTTCATACAGAGATAGGTTTACGGAACTTAACTTTCGCGCAAAGTTCCGTGAACTTTTGCTAGTAGTGTTGACAGGGCTTTCGCAAAAAATGTGTGTAACACGAGTAAACGCATCTTATGCACCCCTCCCCAGGCACGTTCACTTGA
This sequence comes from Bemisia tabaci, assembly GCF_001854935.1. Taxonomy (NCBI): domain Eukaryota; kingdom Metazoa; phylum Arthropoda; class Insecta; order Hemiptera; family Aleyrodidae; genus Bemisia; species Bemisia tabaci. The sequence goes on along the minus strand of NW_017547331.1, from coordinate 1,556,614 downwards.
TGGTTTTTATTGATGTTTCAAAACGAATGAGAAGGGGGCGGCAAAATAGGTTATAGGACATTTCGTCAACGATTTTTTGTCCGAGCACTTGTTTTTTTCCAGTAGTTTAAGTCCACGCGTTTTTTCGGCAGGGGAGTTTTGGTCCACTTACCAATTATTGAGACCCAAAGTTAATTGGTCAACATGTAAATACAAACAACATTTGCTCACGACGTTTTTGGATGAAATGTATAATGTCTTGGAAGAATGAGGGTTTGCTCGTTTTTTGTTTGTTTGGTGGGCAAAACGGAAACAAATATATAATTGAGCATTTTGGCGTCAATTCTATAAGGAAAAATTCACTAAAACTCTCTGGTGCAACAGAACTTAATTATCTTTCAAGAAAATCCCATCTTCTTATACCCGAACCGGATGAACCTCTTGATTTTCCTCAGCTAAAGGCTCTTAGATTTTTCCTGTGTACGATAACTTCACGACGCGACGGCGCGGCGTCGGCGTGCCGCGGCGCTTCAAACTACTATTTCGCCATGAAGGTGTTGCACAGTATCATACAAGATTGAAGGCACCCCAACGTATCATGATTGATGGTATCTTTCAAAAGCACGAAGTTCCCTCGCAAATTAAATCGAGTGACGACGAAAAAAAGAGAGCTCTGTTGTCGAAAAACTTGCTAAGTCCTAGTATCTGGATCCAGTAACGTATAGCATTATTTTTGAACTTAATTAGAGGAAAAAGTGACTTGATTCAAGCAGAAATATGCTCAAATTTACCACCAAGAAGATTTTCTAATGAATCAATAAAGAAAATAATGCCTGTTTAGAGAAAAAAGGACACTTAAATAAAAAGAAAAGTCACTTAGATCAAGCAGAAACCAGCTTTCATTCAGTTATTTCATTCTTGATTCAATATAAAATCTTCTTGACGGCAAACTCAGGAATGTTTCTGCCTGAATCGAGTCACATTTTTCTCTAATGAAATTCAAAAATTATTAAACGTTATTAAATACAGATGCTAGAACTGAGTGAGTTTTTTAGATTCCCGCTTTCTTCATTTAACGTAGTATCTTGATTTATTTTGCAAGGAAAGCTCTGTACCCTTAAAGGAAGCTTGTCATTCTTAATACGCTGGAGAGCCTTTAATCTCGTATGATACTGTGCAACACCTATGTCGCGAAATAGTTGCTTGAAACGCCGTAGCACTCCGCGGCGCGGCGGGCGACCAGCGTGACACGCGCATAACCGCCTACAAACCTAACAGGGACTCTTCACGCATTGCGCAACGCGTGAAGTATCCCGTTAGGTTTGTAGGCGCCAGTGCGCATTCCGCTCTGTGGTAGGCTCTAGTACATATTTAAACTCGTAAAGTCAGCGTTTTTCAACTCTGATTTTGAAATGTTTGCACGCTCGGCACGGATTACTCTCATTTAAATTTATGGGGGGAAAGTATGTATTAAAGGAAAATATAACGTGTGTTTGGAAAATATTAAGGTGGCTCTGTGTCTAATTTAATGATTTCCAAAGCTTTCTAATTTTTTTTTTCATATTTTGTGCATTTGCTGTGCTGCAGCGTGGTGTATTCGCAACCAAACGCACGGCAGATTTGTGGATTATAGCTCCTGGCGATACACTGGAAAAAATAAATAAGTAATGAATAATTGAATGAACCAAAGCTATGTGAGTTTGTAACTAATTTGATCGCTAGGGACTTCTGGACTTTATGGTTATCATCAGAGCATAATTACATGCGTCACATTGTATGACGACTTTTTTCAAGACTAAATACACTGATACATGTTGTTTTCATAGTGTGACATATGTAATTATGCTCCGATGATAACAATCAAGTCTAAAAGCCTTTAGCGATAAAATAAGTTACAAACTAGCATCGCTTTGCGTCATTCAATTGCTCATTACAATTTTGGCGACGTTCGATATCAATTGGAGAACATTTTTCAATTCGGAGCTACAATTTCTGGTTCACATCTGTAAAAACACTTATAAGCACACGGAAAATAACGGTACATACGTTGTTTGTAAACTGTGAAAAAAATTGTAGTTCTAAATTGCAAGATGTAGTCCAATTCACCGAATACGTGACGTCATAAAAACCAAATGCAAAGCCTGCACAATTTAGTCCAATTCACTAAACACGTAACGTCAAAAACCAAATGCAAAGCTACAAAGCCGTGCAAAACTGAAATTTTCAGGTGAAAGTCGCACTAAGCTAAAAGAAGCGTGACGTTTCTTTTTTATAAGAAGAGCAGAAATCGACGGTGAAACTACCAAACCACGTATCTCGGTTTGCGACGTCGCAGACTTCCTGTCATACTTTATTTTTTAAATGAAAAACTACTTAACATCCGATCTTGAAAATTTCTGTGATTTTTCCTCTTTGTGCGGAGAAAATTCCGTGAAAATTTCAAGGAATGATATTGATTTGGTCTACTTAAAAAAAATAAAATGTGAGCGTAGATTTTTAAACACCGCAAACGAGATACGTGGTTTGGTAGTTTCACCGTCGAAATTCAAAGTCTGGCAAGTGCCATCAGGTGCTGCTAAAGTTGTGCATCTACATTCAGCGTTGTCCTCATTGTCCTCAGCGCAAAAGAGCCTACATCTCACGAAGGGAGGCATTTAGGCTCTTTTACGCTGAGGGAGAAGATGAAAAATTTGAGCAACACCAGATGGCATATGTCAGATTTCGCATGTCCAGTCCACTCTTCATGTATCAATAGCTAAATGTGAAAAAAGCGTGTCTCGAGCGTAACTTAAATATCCGTAGCTCGCTCCATTTCGCAGCTGGGGTCATGAAAATTTGTTTGCATACACTTGAGACTATGTTCAATTAAAATTGTCGTTCTCCGAGAAAGGACATGAGACGGGCCCACGCCCTTTTCTATTTATTTTCTTATACGGACGTGTAATCAGAGGGAACTGTCTCCTTGACACGAGCCTTGAGATTCATAAAAATACATGCATGACAGGGCCTACGCTACAATGCAGATAGTTTCTTTCGATTTAAACACGTCCATATACCGATCGAGTCAGTGTCTGCTTTGACGCCACTGTTAGCGGTCTGAGGCTCTGTTCTTGCCTTTTATTCCTCTGATTCTTCTTTACCCTCATATTTCCTTGGTAGTTTACTCTCAAAACAAGCGTTTCTTAGCCGACCAATTTGTACGACTTAAAAGTGATTATGAGGGCATTTTCTTGTTGAATGCGTCGCAGCGAAAGAAACAATGGACCACTAGACAAGGTACGAATTTTAGCATCTGATACATGGTTCTCAACCAAAATTTCACGTAAAACACGACGCGCACAACGAAAATTACCGAAATTAACTCCTTACGAAGATATTTAATGATTCTTGATGCGTAAATTCAAACCACCCGCTCATGAAAACTCAATGCTCTACGTAATTCGCATCGCGTGCTAAACGTTATCATGACAGTATCTGCAATTTAAAAATCTGGCAACCTGCTCAATTTTGACGCTTTGGCTCAGCTATAGCAAATTGCTTCTATTTTGAACAACACATGGTGGGAAATGAACATTGCTCGTTTGAGAAACTTGCTGAAACCGTTGTAGTGCGCGATTTGACTCACGTAGAGCTTTGAGTTTCTTGTGAGCGGGCAGTTCAAATTCCTCGTAACCAATGTGAAATAAAAACGTTAATATCTTCGTTAGGAGTTGATTTCATTAGTTTTCGTTGTGCGAATCGTCTTCTCGTGAAATTCTGGTTAAGAAACATGTGTCAGATTGCTTAAATTCGTACCTTGTCTAAAGGTCCATTTTTAAATTTTTAATTTTGTTTCTTTATTTAAGAGGTGAAAGACAGTAAGTAAATCATGACATGAGATGACGACTTCAGCGAAAACGGGTCTTAAATAACTGGACAGCATTTTGCAATTGGGAGCTGCTATGTTTGACGCACCTATGAAACCACCTATCTGCTTAGGGAAACTAATAGCGCAAACGTTGTTCCTAAATTTCCAACGACAGGGGATTGGGGCGTTGAAGATCCAGACTGCAGGAGCGTGTTCCGGTGGCGATTTTGCAAGTTGGCAACACTGTATTTCCTCCATTTAAATCCATTAAAAATATCGATTTTAGGTGAGACAAGCATGCACCAAGAAGCGATTGTTTTACATACGAAATTTTAAATGGAGGGATAAAATTGTTGCCAACTTTTAAGAATAGCCTATTGCGTGTTCTGTCTGTTCTATGGGTCAGAATATGACTTCTCTCTTCTTTAAAAGACTCAAAGCTAACCACCAAAACCTCATTAAACAAATAGGTAATGTCAAAAACTTGATTTTAAAAACTTTGACACGAGGTCCCTTTTTGCGGATTGCATTACACACAATTTGGATCCGAATGTACACTAAACTCACGAGAAAATGATTTCATGAAAACAACCTGCAAAACTAGGGGTGTGAATAAAACGTAAAAAATCATAAATCGTAACGAGTTCGATGCACAAGGTGTCTACTAAAACAAGCAAGCCAAAAAAATCAGTTCTTTTCAGTACATTCCCCAAAAAATTCAGCTCCTTCTCAATAGAAAAATTCAGTACTTTTTCAGTACCTCCGATTGACGAAATTCGAAAAATTTCAAATATTCGAATCTCTCGCTCAAATTGCGACGAAAATGTCAAGAAAAATGAAAAAAATTCCGAACCTTCTTCCGGAAGTTCCGCACTTTTTAAATACTCCCGGACCGCCCTCAAAAAAGTAGTACTATTTCCGGATTTTTCAGAAATTCCGGACTTGTAGACACCCTGGATGTGCGATGTAGGTCCATTTTATGCTCAGGACTTGGCTCAGGAATTTTGACTGTTTCACTTGACTTCAATCGAATGTTGTTGGAAAACCTCCTCGGTAGCGACAGAGGGGCGATAAAATGCTCCAACAGTCGGCTCCAAAATTATACAATATAGAGTTCTTTGCTGGTGGGATTAAAAACTAGTACCACGCTATAAAAAGTGCGTAGAAAAAGAAGGAAATCACGTGGAAAAGTGAAACAAAGCACTTTTTCTTTAAATTCCCTTTTGCTGAGTGCATCACGGATGACTCGAAATGATATGCACAAATGCACAGAAGGCGCCTAGAAATCGGACCCGCGGCGAGAGGAGATGGGTGCAGGAAAAATTGAATATCTCAGCGACCCCAGAGTCAAAATTATAACACGATAGCTCATTGTAAAGCTGATAGTGTGACGAATAAAAAACTTTTTATGGTTTGGCTCTACCCCAAATATTCGCGGAGAAAAAAAACAGCGAAACTTACATATTGAGAGACCCTCATAGTTCTTTAGAATCATCGGTTTAGAGCATCAGTGGACTGAGTTCATTAAGAAAAACGAATCAACAATGAAGTATTTGAACCGCGTTTAGCAGGAAGGATCAAAGCCACATTAGCTAACGCCAAATTTAACTGAGCAATTTAATTTTTTACAGGAGAACGTTTTTGCGGATTTTTTTTTGGAATTTTTGATGAATTTGCTTCGTGCTGTGGAGTAAATTCACTGAAATTTAAAACACATTTGCACGGCCGTTTTCATGTAAAAAATTAAATTGTCCGATGAAATTTGACGATATCTGATGTGGCTTGGTTCCTTTCTGCTTAACACGGTTCATTTGAAGGTAGCCGTCCTGAAGTTCTCGCATTAAATCCTAGATAAGGCGTTGACAAAAATCAAGTGAGTGCTTCTTCTCGAGTTTTCGTTTATTTATATGTATACGCGCTTTTGAAGTTTTAAAAAACTCTCTCAATTAAATGTATTCACTAAAATTTTGTGCAACCAAGCCTGAGGAATCCCTCCATGCCCTGGTAAAAATTGCCAGTAGAATCTGTGTTCCAAAATACCATAGACCTAAAGCCGGCTGTAAGATTTCCAATAGCTTCTATAGCCGGATGCACAATTTCTTATAGCCTTTTATGGCCGATGGCGATTAAGCAACAGCCAGGCGATAAAGTGTATGCTAAACGTTACTAATTACGGATGCTAGGACTTAGTGCGTTTTTGGAATACTGCTCTCTTTTTGGGCCGTAGTATCTTGATTTATTTTGCGAGGAAAGCTCCGTACTTTTGATGGATGCCTGCCATTACTAATATATTAGAGCGCCTTCAGTTTCGTATGATACTGTGCAATACCTCTGGTGTGAAATAGTTGCTTCAAGCGCCGTGGTACGATGCGGCGGGCGGGTAGCCAGCGCGAAAAGCGCATTAGCGCCTACAAACCTAACAGGGATACTTCAAGCATTGCGCAATGCGTGAAGTATCCCTGTTAGGTTTGTAGGCGCTAGTGCGTGCTAAACTTTAGCAGCACGCCGCTCCGCTCTGTGTTAGGCTCCAATATATAATCTCGCGGAGTCAGCGTTTTTCAACCCATGATTTTAAAATGTTTGCACATCCTGTATGGATTATTCTCATTTTAATTGATGAATAAAAATATGTATTAAAAGAAAATATAATGTGTGTTTTGTAAATATTATGGTGGTTCCGTATCAAACTTAATGATTTCCAAAGCGCACGAATTTCTACACAATTTCTTATAGCCTTCTATAGCCGATGGCGATAAAGTGTAAAGCCCGGCGATAGGAGCTATAGCCCGACTGTATACTTTTTTTTATCGCTTCGTATAGCCCGGCTATATGATTTGGTCCGCTTTCTACAGCCAGCTATACGATTTTCTATTGCCTTCTTTAGCCGGCTATAAGAATTCCTATGGTATTTTGAAACGCAGCTCCTATCGCCAATTTTTACCAGAGTGGAAAAATAGGATCGGTCGAAAATTTGAGCCACTTATTGAAGCCGTAATCTGACTTTATGATGTCTCAAAAATATCGCAAGTCGACTCGAGAAGTTTGCACGACTTCGAAGGGAGCGGAGGGAGGAGTGAAGAGAGAACAGTGGCGATTCTCGCAAAATGGCAACACTGTTTTTTCTTTATTTAAATGTTCGTTAAACCATCGATTTTCGGTGCGGCAGCCTGTCTCACGTACAATCGATATTTTCAATGGATTTAAATATAGTATTAACAGTGCTGCCAACCTGCTAAAATCGCCTCTAAAAGCGAATGACTGATCAAAGCAACGAAGGACTGCAGCAAACGAAAACGAAACCTTTCTCATTTTATAAAAAATGGAGGAATATCAAGGGCTCGAACCACATCGCGTTTGGCAAATCATCGGACGCATCGCTACGCTCGCAAAAAAATTTCGTGAGAATCGGCCAAGCAGATCTCCAGATATCACTGGTACATGAAATCGCTTCTTTTTTCGATACACAGAAGACAGTGGCGTGGAGTGCTTTGCGATGTATCGATTAAACATAAAAATGCCCATTAAAATCTATGGAAGATGATCGATAAACAGGGTGTGCGCAAAGAACACCTTAATAATCGATCCCTACCACAACTTCAAATGGGGAAATATCGATAATCGAACATTCACGCCTCGCCACCGATTTTGATTGATTCATTAATTCTTAAAAAAAAATCTCGTACTTTCGGGGGATGGGGGCTATGCGTCCGAGGGCAGACGAGTTTGGAAAAAAATGTTACGCCAAAAAAACTTGCCCTGACCCAAGCGATTCGACTCCTCACATGTTTAAACCTAGTATTTAATTACCCGTGCAGGGTAATTAAATCGTCGAAAAGCTTGGATCCGCCTAAAACCTCATTATCAGCCACTTGCAGCAATAAAGAGCTAAGGTTGCTGAGGTGCGGGCAGCAATGATAGTGATGGATTGCATTGCACAGTCATGTTTTTGCCGCTCGTAGCGAAACATGGGACAATTCTTTCGACGAATCAGATGATAAGGTTCTGATGACGTGTGACGTCCCGGGAAAAGATGCATGTATCGGCAGCTTACAATCAATTGGACGTACTTCTGCCGAACGGAGCTATGTGCATTAAGACATGAGCCCTGAGACCCATAAGGGTATATGCATAAAATGGCTCACGTTATCATGCACGTAGTTCCGTTTAGCAGAAATACGTCCAATTATAGGTCGATGTAGAATAATGCTCGATCAGCGGGTAAAGTGCATCAATAAAGCGATAAAGATGAAAGTTAATGAAGGATTTGTGATCACGTTCGGTGCCTGTCATGGCGATATACTTGGGGAATCTTTTCAAAGAATCCAATGCTTTGACAATATTTCCCAGAAATATTATGCGGTGGGGGGGGGGGTATTGATTTACAGGGGTGCAAAAACATCTTGACCACGCTACCGAGCGGATCGCGTGGGACCCGAAACCTGTGCTGCCGTGGTAAGGAAGAACGCCGTATGAACATTCGAGAGTTTCCAAATTTCCTTTGATAAAATGTTTATTTGCGAGGAAAATTATGAATATTTTTCCTTGAAATTTTCATTAACTTTAGATCAAAATACAAAGAATATTCCCTGAAAAATTGGAAGAAAAATATCCATAAGTTTACCAGGGAATTCGTGTTTTATCGAAGAAAATTTGGCAACGCCTGAGGGTTCATACGGCGTTTTTCCTTAACACGGCAGTGTGGTATATTATGTGGGAAAGCCGGCATAATCACGTTTATTATTGCACGGGTGCGGTAAAAATCACGCGCTTTCCGTAATATGGCGGTGAAAATCACATGTTATCACAAAATGGTGGCAATTTCACGTACAGAACCACGAGGAAAAACATTTTTTGAAATTACTGAGGAAGAAGGGAGTTTTGAAAAGGAAGGCCATTTTGAAAACTGTGAAGGGTAAGAAGTTTCTCCTTCCCTGCATTGACGATATATCTTTCACAAAGCATTGTTGAGAACGCATTTAAAAACCGTTTTGACAAGATTTTTCGAAGACATCGATTTTCAGCTCACGATACAAAACGCTATCTGACTCTCTCATCAGCCCATGATCCGAACCATAATTGAATCGGTTTCTGTTAGACGCCCTAACGTCCTGCGTGATCAACGAAAGCCAGGGCTCGTGAGTTTTGGACTTACGGTCGTCTAACAGGAACCGATTCAATTTGAATGATTGAAAATGTTGCAAGAGTTTGAAATAAAATCGTTTCTAAATTTGGCGACAGCGCAGGCGAAAATTAACCGTTTTTCTCAAGTTTGCAACTTATCGTTTTTTAACTTTGAAACGCTCTCCCAAGATCAATTTTTGGATTGTCACTCGGCAACCTTGAAAAAAAATGTCCTGAGAATGAAACCTTGAAAAATCTTGATTTCTAAAGATGGAGAATCAACCCCATTGGACTGTGGTATACTGGTACCTATAGTTATCTTGGATTTTGTCGTCAGCTTATTCTGCCTGATTCATTCACAAATATTGACCAGGGCTGATTTTGGACTCATGTTGAGTAATCAACATGATGTCATTGTGCGGTATCAACATGCTATCTTTGTACAGATAGCAGGATGTTTTTTTCAGTGCCTTTTCCTTGCTTTTTCCATACTTTCCCGGAAATTCATTTTTTTGGCAATTCTCAAAAATCCCAAGTTTTTCCTTATTTGTTCCTCACCCCACACGCATTTTTAACGGTATTCGATTGGAAAAATGAAATGATGGAATGATAAAGAAATAAACCGAAAAACAAGAGGAATCGAACTGGAAACTTGAGGAATAGACTTGGGGGAATCGCATACCCCCAAAGCTACACTTCAGAGCAGTGGCGTGGCGTGAATTGCGATATATCGATTGTTATGCCATTTAAACTCATGGAAAAGGATCGATAAACAGGGTGTTCGCAGCGAACACCTAAATAATTGATTCTTTTACCATATATTTAAATGGCATAACAATCGATACATCGCAATTCACGCCACGCCACTGCTTCAGAGTTTATCACGGTACGCTCGAATTTTCGTGCCTTTTCACGGACAATCCGTACCTTTTCCGTACTTCCGTGCCAAACTTCCGAAATATGTTCTTTTTCAAAGTATCCGTACTTTTTCTGTACAGTAGACACCCTGAGACGGTAATAATTTGGTAGGCGACTCCTTCGATAAACTAAAAGCAGAGATGGGCTGATCATTGAAATCGATAGACAAAAGAGATCAGTTAACAGTCGAAATGGACAAATATGATAAGTGATGTACTAACTAACGGCAACTCACGAGAGACTCTGTAGCTACAGCTCATCATAATCCCTTTTGGTCTTTAACAACCACCTGATTCGTTACGACTGACTACGGTGTCCTCAAACGGTTTAAAGACTCATAGATATGCCGTCGTTCCTCTCGCGAAAGAACGCAACGGAACTACATTTTGATGTTGACAGATTTTCCCGCGCAAATTGCACTTTCAAGAGGAGAATTTCGAGGATTTCTAACTGAAAATTTCACTAATTATTCTTCTGACCTCACGCTAAAATCAGACAAATTTTTGACGAATTCAGGTCTATTCTTGTAAAAAATTGAATTGTTTGAGCCAATTTTGCAACCTTGGAGTAGAGTTACGTTCCTTCGTGCGGGGGACAACGATACATGCCCTGAGTTTATTGCGGGCCGATTATTAAAATTGATAGACAAAGCTATAGACAAAGAAGAGATAAGGGATATGGTGAGGTCCTATTGGTGGAAGCGGATGGTTGCAATAGACAAAGGAGGTAAGTAATAGACTAACTAACGGCAACCGACAAGATACCCGACGGTTAGTCCATCATTTTCCCTCTCAGTCTGTAAGAACCACCAGTTGCAACCAATGGGATCGCTCCATACTCCCTATGTCTTCTTTGTCTATCGCTTTGTCTATCAATTTCAATATTGGTCCGAGGACGGATTTCCTCTCAATCCAACACACTGACTTGAACTTGTGTGACTGTATTCGTCGAAATTTGAGTGGCAGTCGCAGAAAATTTCAAGGGGGTGCGTTGATTAGTAGTAAAAAAAAACAACAATAACAGAGGAAACGCAGTTGATCTGATTACATCCGTTCGAATGAGATTCGAGGAGTGTGTCCGAAAAAGCGAGGAGGCTGAAAAATAATCCGTAAAATACATTCGCCGTGACAATGGCGAGGCAATGATCCGAACGGAGCAGCGATTCATTTTCTGGCAGCTTAATTTGAGTTGTCTCGGAGAAACATGAAAATTAGCACTCCGAAATTGATTGAGCATGGACGAAGACCGCGCAAGCGCAGACGCGACGGGACGGGCAATGCTCAGGAGCGCGCGGGCGCAGCGCGCAGGCGGTTCGCGGATAACTTTCCCCGATCCGGCTGAGGCCGCGGTTTCACTGCCGAGATGCGACGCCAAGTTGGACGCGCTAACTTTATGTCGCACTCCGCAACAATAAGAAGAAATTTCAACCCCCCTCCCCCATTTAAAGCACAAAATTGGTAACAGAGATGAGGATTGTCGATCCAATCTTGATCAAGAAGAATGTGCATTGTAGCCAACAATGAACAAATATTCTACTTTGACCGGGATTTGATTCGTGTATCGAGGCCTTAAAGGCGATTTACAAATCAAATAATTTATGTAACAGGGTAGTATTTGAAGTATATCACCATTTTGAAGGCGCCCTATACATATGATGCTCACGGGCGCACTTTTACTGTCCGCTGTAATTCGATTTTTACGCAGGGCGGCTCGGAGATTTTAACGCAGAGTAGAAAAGTTGGATGGGCGAAGACCCATTGGAGTTGGAACGCGAGATACAACTATTTCTACTTCCAAGAAGATAAAATTGCATATCCACAAAATGAAGGAGGACGTGAGTTCTTTGCGACTGACTCAGAGACTTTAACGCATGAGTAGATAAGTTGATTGGAGCGAAAGCGCCTTTACTTTCTACCTATTACTTTCGGGGATTCAACCCTTCCTTATGGACAATTATAAGGGAGCAACAGTCATCACTCTTTTTTCTGCTGTTGACCTACCTACATGGTAGATGATGAGCTTCGGATGACGTCATAATCCGAAGAAGTTTCCCAAACTTCGGCTCGTTTGCACAACGAAACTGCAAACACCTTGATAGACATCAACTATGTAGGTAAGTCAACAGTTTAATGTTGAAGTCCCGAAAGCAAAAGCTTCCACCATAGCCGAGATACGAGTGGAGGGTCTCTTGTCTCTGACCTGACGCCAGGAGGCCAGGGAATGGTCTCTTATCTCTGGTATAACCTAACTTGAGAGCTTAGAACAACTGATGAAAGAAGTTCGGTTACACGAATAAAAAAAATCGATTTAATTCGCTAAGCCGGACACAAGTGCTATCGAGACTCGTCCTAAGTTTATATAAGCACGATGGAAGGACCGAAAAAACTCGGCCTCAATATAGGCTCATTGCACTCATTGTCGGTCGGGCGCTCCAAACCGCGCCGCGCACTGTTTGTGGAAGCGTACCTTGAGGCCGCGCTTCTATAGCGTTGGTCCGTCCCGTCTTGTCGTGCCGCGGTACTTTCTACGCATGGAGCAAACGCTATCGAATCCCGCATTAAATGACTAAATGAGACAATGAAGCGATGAGGATCACGAAAGAAAATCGAAATCCGTCGAGTCACCGAAGGGCACGCGTCGCAAAACTCGCTTTAAGGAGGCGATCGGAGACCGAAAAATTTGGGACGTGACGGGGAAAAACCCGCGCTACCGCCGCGAGACGCTCGCTGAAAAGCGCCTTCGGTCGCCGCGACGGAAAAAATAGGTTCAGTCGAGAGAAATTAAGGAGGAGATAGTATGTTATTATACCGTTGGGTTGGGATTAAAAAAACCTACGTATCTACGAGCGTTGGCTAATTCCACCTGATGGAACATAAAATTCACGGAAAATGTAGGGATCTTTTTCATCGAATTTTACAGAGAATTCAGTATGTACGTGCAAGCGATTCAATCTGGTGTTCCTAAAAATTTCCGGGCAAAATATTCAAAAATGAAAATTGACATTATATCGTGGTGGATTTGGCAACATTTGGACACTTATACGGCGCTCTTCCTTAACATTTCAATCACATATGTCTGGGTAATTCATCCAATTACATGAGCGGTATTTTTAAACTCGATCTAAGTAAAGTTGTATAAGTTTAGTCTTTTAAGATTCCCAGACTTTCTTCACACAATAAAAAAGTTAGGAAAAACTAGACTCCGGCTGATTGACCAGCTGGTGTGATTCACCAACTGAACAAAATGAAGGGAAAAAAAAGAGACGTTTGGATCATGGACGACACTAGGGGTGCGTCNGGGGGGGGGGGGGGGGGGGGGGGGGGGGGGGCTCCAGATCAGGGAGTCTGAGAAAGTGCAGAATAAGTAGTTGCTCCTGATTTTTAGTCCAAATTAAGTCCAAATTTTTAATAATTTCTAAAGGAACAGCTTGCAGCAGGGGGAGTGCCAGTGCCCCCAGACTCTTTGGAGGGAAGCCTTCCTGCCATTTCCCAAACTGCCCTTCATAAGGCTCTCCTGTACACCTCACCTAGAAATTACCCCAAAAAAACTACGAACGTCCAAATTGAGATCTCATTCCTCCATTAATATCACTTCAATTCACTAAAGAGCAAAAATTATTCGCAAGCAGATTTCGCCTGGGGGGGTTGTGTGGTTAGCTGCCCTCGTTGAGATAAGGAACCTTTTGGAACTGCTTCCAAACCTTAGGGATATAACCTGACAGCAGCCCTCTTCATGATAGAAACTCTCTGAGTGGCCCTTATGCCTTGTCCAAAAGGAAAGATTTCTGTGGCTGCACTAGCTGCACTAATAGTGTCCTTTCTATCCAAAACTCATCCAGAATACCTTTCCAACCACCACCACCCCCCCACCCCCCGACCACTTCTGCAATTTTATATGAAATGAAACCTTAAATTTACTGACTTGCTCATGATTTCAACAATAACCTTGAACAATATCTTATAAACGAGCTTACACCTGACTCATTACTAAGAGAGAACAATCTTCCATAGCTGTTCAGTGAAGCAAGTCATAAATGCACCAATTTTTTGACGAAGCTGAGAGGAAATAATTAAAAAAAAATTCAGGCGAGCTGCAGATGCAATGAGAGTTCAGGACACCCTGTAAAGCAATTCTTTGCCAATCCTTTGATATTATCCCTCGATTTGAAGAAACAATTCATAAGGAAATATAGAGTGTTTACTACTATACGTAGGTACGGCTGCAACCTAAGGTATCATATTATTTCAAATTTCAATTGAAGATTCTTGCCAACAAAGAAAAACATCGAGATATCAAACAATTTTTGTTTGCAAGTTTCAGAAAAAACAAGAATCTCTGTACATGAAGGTACAACTCAACACTCAGGTATGCGCTAGAACGCCGCTGAGGTCAATTTTTGAAGGGTACATTCTCAGCCTGTTGTTTGCAAAACTGCGAACCAACTAAAACCATGTGATTCTTTTTTGAGGTTTACAGAGAAATCGAGGACTGCGAGTGTTTTTCAGCATTTAATAGTTTAGATCAATAATTATTCTTGCAAATTTTGGAAAATAATGGTGACCATCAAAATATTTAGTGAACTCCCGGTTTGCGAGCAATACATTTATCACCTATTCACTTTGAGGGGAGCCAGAAGCTGAGAACCCTTGAATGCAGCATATCCGCACACTCGTCTTGAGAGAGCTGGATATCACTGCTCCAAAAAGTGACTATCAGTGCTCTGATGTGTACGGACTCTAAAATATTCCATGTTAAAAAAAAATTCCCACAACTTGGACCTGCCACAATCTACTCCCACGCCCCATTTGATCATCTCTTGCACTTTGCTCCGTCTATGTGTTGACTAGATTAAAATACAAGTTGCTCTGAAATTTCACAACTGTCAGAGCCTGAAAGATTCTAACGTAACAGCCCAGACACCAACTGATATAATTGGAAAGGTGCCCTGCGTTGCTACAGGTCCGCATACTAAACTGTTGTCCTGCTTTGAGTTGAAATTGCATCATTAACAAAGCTTGAAAAGTACAATATAAAACTACTTGAGGACTACTTGAGTCTGGAGACTAATGATTCATCTACAAAGAGCGCTGCGCTACAATCCGTTCTGAAACAATGGTAATGAATAACTATATCATGCAGTGTGCCTGAGAGCAGTTCCATTGTACATGCGAACTATCAAAACTGATCAATAGATGAATAGAAAAGATTTTCAGAGGATGGATTAAAATATATTACCTGGCCCAGAATTACAAAATCATGTTTCATTGCGATCTCAGCAGCTTTTTCAGGACCTCCTTCGATTGACGCAGCCCACTGGGATGTGTACTCAAGGGAGTGACTAACTTGGACGCAGATATATATAAGTAACAACAGCCATAATGATAGATCTACTGTAGCCATGGTAGACTAACATAAAGTAAAATATGGAAGTGCTGTCAGCAGACACTTTTCTTGCAAAACAGACGGGTAGTCAGAACAGGCAAAAATGTCCTCATTATGGGACTCACGGAAACATAGAATATTGTGAATTATTTGTGGAGCAGATGTAAATTTGAGTATGCTAGGATCCGAGTAAATTTAATATTAAACGACACATTGAGCACAAGTTGAGGTGATGATTAAGTTAACACAAGGATCTGAGTAACAGGCAAACAAAGATGACATCAGGGGGGGCCTTGATTTGGACTTAAGTATAAAAAATTTTGAGAAGGTGTACAGAGCGGCTACGCGGAAGCTGGACGATAATTTGTGATAAAAAACTAGTCTTCCACTGAACTAGCATACTTCAATGACAAGGTAAACTAATTTGATCGAGACTTCAGTCTAGCATTACGAATGAGTAAGTAGTGGAGGAAGGAACATTCAATTTCAGTGAAATTTCTAAGCACATTATGGAAATAAGAGGAGCACTAGAGAACGCGGGCTACAATATCACAAGTTACGGGAAATGAATTCTTCGCGTATGAGCACGCAGTTCGATGGGCAGTCCTTCATTTTGTTACTTTTCTCAATAAAAAATACACGATACATAATAATGGATGATGGATATCAACTTTTGTTACAACAGACTAATGATTTCTGTAGACTCCACACTTCCATACCAATCCACAAAGGGCGGGGACAGAGAAAGTATACTTCGAAGTGGAAGATGCGCCTTCGACACGGCAACCTCATACGCATTGAGGTAAGTTGTCTCGGAGACAAAGGAGCACCAGAATATTCTTTATTTTGATTTGATTTCGATATTGTGAAACAAAAACGGTGTAAGCCAAAACTAGGGGATTCTAAAAATTAGAGGAAGAATTATATAGATAGAGGAGAAGAAAAATGTCGTTTGTCCTCATTGCACCCATTGACGAAGTCGGTGCTGATCTCGGTTCATTGATGTTTTCTCAAACAGAATTATTGAGATAATAATTGTAGGTGGATTTTTTCTGCACGCGATGAACGGAAAAGAAAAGTAAAATATACGAAACTTAGTTGAAAGAGGACATTTTCGCCATCTGAATGTGCGTTGAGCGTTATTCTGAACGATGGCAAGAGGCAATCGTTAAAAACGCCTTCAGTCACATGAAGCGGCAACACGCGCTACAAAAAATTCCTCAGCAAGGGAATCTGCTAATATTGTTTCCATCCATTCCAGATGATACCGAATTTTTCTCCTGTATTTCATTCCGTTTTCATCCTGTGTTCTCAAGATTACGGATGATATCGTATTTTTCTCCCGTATTTCATTCTGTTTTTATCCTGTGTTCTCAAGATCGCTGTACTAACTTGGAAATGAAAAAATAAACGGATATATTGGCTATGGTAGGGTTGGAGTTTCGAAAAATTTTATATATTTTTGCTCCACTTCCTGTAAAAACAGAAGGGTTTATTTTACACAGTAAACCATTTTATCTCTCTATAATGATTACTGCGTAATGGAAACTTGGTTGCACTATAGTGGATTCAGATAATTTGTTCAATGCTATATTCAAGTACTTTGTAACATAATTTTCCATTTTTTACAATCCCCTCACCTCACACCCATGGTGCTGTCACATTTAAGGTGAAAAGCTAGAAGTCCTTCTTGAATTACTTCATGCTGAGAATCCCCCCCCCCCTTCCATTACCATAATTTTGGGCAAAATTAGGCAAAAAAAATCTGTTTTTACTTAAAAAGTTATACAGTTTGTAAATTTGGATTATTTCGTAATGATAAGCTTAAGACGCCCTTTGGACTAAATAAAAGACTGAGTCTGTTCACTCCTTCGAGAGCATTTTGGAGTTCTTGAGGGTTCCCTAAAAGAGCCTTGCATCAACAGCAGATCAGGAAACTGTTGAGCCTCAGATCTTCAGATCAGAACCTTACAATTTTCTTACAAGAAGGAAAAAAGTTACACTTCAAAAAAAACAATGGAACTCAAATCAATGGCCAAAGAGCTAGACCACGTATCTCTATTGTGGTGTTAACAAAATCTCCACTCCTATTTTATTTTTTCAATAATAAACAAGTCAACTTAATGGTTTGAAATTTATGCAGAATATTGTGATAATAGGGAAGAAAAATCAAGGAAGTTTTTAGGAAATTGTAGTGACTAGTTTTCTGAAGAAAAAATTGAGTACGACAGGAAATCTGCAGTGTCCCAATGAGAGATACAAAATGTTGCACCTTAGCCATTGATATTTAGTATTTTCAGAATGATAATGCCATAACAATTGGCAATTTTTCAAAGGTGATCATGCCTTCAAATGATAGAGCAATTCGTTGTAAAAATTATTTGGTTTATGGCAGAGAAGATCTCGATTTGTGGGAGATCTGAGGGCTAGTTATTGAAGTAGGCAAACAAAGCAATAGACAAGGAAGACAAAGGAAAAATAGAGCGATCCTATTGGTGGAGGCTAGTGGTTACAATGGACAAAAGAGGTAGGTAATAGACTAACTAACGACAACCGACTCCACAGTTAGTTAATCGTTTTCCCCCTTGGTCTGTAAGAACTACACCTTTTAGCCAATAGAATCCATTTTCCCTGTGTCTTTTTTGTCTGTTGCTTTGTTCATTAATTTCAATGATTAGTCTGCTGAGACTTTGTGACTCTACGACTGATGTTGGCAAAATTACATTATTGGGGAAAATTAAGTAGTGAGTTAGTGACCTTGAGAAAATTTAATTTATCGCAACAAACTATACAGAATCCTTTAGTATGAAAATATCACATTTATTACATAATTAAAAATTGTTTCATAATACAAACAAGAATGACAGCAATGATATACTTGTTCTAAATTCAAAAAATAAAAATTAAAAAATTAGTGTAAACCTGCAGTATTTATCTCATACCAAGGAGTCATGAAGTAGGCACTATCCACATCGTTTCAAAAGAGTAAATTTTCTTTTAGGCCCGGAGACATAAAAATGTCTTAAAATTCATTCTATCTCAAATTAGTGCATATTTCTGTCAACTTGTTTTTGGATATGAATAAAATTCAGAACCAAATTTACTTTTGACTTCTTAAAACTTGTGTTGGAATAATTATTTGTCATGATTGAAAGATTGGATTCAAACAACATTTTTAGGATGAATTATAATTACAATTGCAGCTTTACAGGTTTTAATTTTTATCTAAGGAACGATACTAACTTTTTGGAAATAATTTCTGAGGAGAGCTTAAAATAGTGCGGTATTCAAGAATGTGATAGACTAGAGAAAGGGGAGCAAATTAGTTTATCACTTTTAGGATACCTAAGATTGAAAATGCAATTTAAGCTAAATCACCAATTATCTGAACTCGGATAATGTGTTCAAACTCCGGCTAATCTAAACTAATTTTCGTCTTTTCTCTCAACAGGCAGAGCAAACGCAAATTTTTTAAAGTAGGTATGTAATTTGTTTACTTGTATAGTTTATCCTTGTTTATTTAACAACACATTTTGTTTCAAATTTGTGTATACTTCATCACATTTTACGAATGCAAGAAGTCAAAGTAAGCTCGTTGTAGGGACCCCAGCATTATACGAATTTTCCCTACTCCAAACTGGCCGACCGCCACATTACCTCAGATAATCTGAGGTTTAGTGCTTAATACTTAAGAAATAAAGAATGTTGCTTCCATTGAGGGACTTGGAGAACAAGGCGCAAGAAAGCAGTTTTTCCTATTTCAAGAAAAACGTGTTTGAAGTTTCTAAATTATATGAAGCCTCATGACATTAAGAAAGTTCAAACTCATAAACTGGATTTTATCTGGGTTTTTACTGGAATTTTTCACAGAATTTATTTCAAACCTAGATGTAGTTGAAATCACTAATATCTCTTTTTTTTTCGAAAATCGCAACTGTGTGCCTAGTCCTCCAAGCCCCTCCATTATAAGATTTTTGAGTTGAGTTTTTTCATACAATGTCCCTTTAATAATCAACAATCAATGCCACACAAGCATTACAGCCTCACTGAGCTACATTCAACCTCTGTAGGGAGAAAATAAGATACTGTCCTCATAGCCAGTTGCTGACGGAGAGAATAATCCTATGTCTGATGTGCTTTGGGAAAAATGTCGGTGATTAGAACTGGAAGGTCTGGGTTGAGACTCTCTGAGAGGTGTTTTGTTTATTGTGAGGTTTCGTTTTGACTCGTTTGCAAACCGATCTGCGGAGGAACTTTGAATATCTACATAGACAAACGGGAAGTATTGAACTCTTCCACTGGACCAACCCTGAAAAAAATAATGATGAAAAAATGAAAGAAAGAATGCTAATCAAGGGTGAAAGATTTTCATTTCAAAACTATTGTCATTTTCAAGACTACTTATGAAGCTAGGCTGGATGGTTTTTTTGAGGTAGAAAGATAAAGCCGCTACAAGCAGACGAACATCAAATATCTTGAAAAAACACAACTTGAGCTCTGTGAGGCCCTCTCCCTTTCCTCGTATTATGTAACATATTATGTAAAAAGTATTTTTCATATCTTCAGAATTTTGAGAAGACTTTAGGAAAACGCTTGTTTTTTATTCGCTAATTTTTAGGTCCATGTAAGCTTTTTCTTCATTTTGACAAAATTATTGACATAATTTTTGCTTTCCTGTTTTTGCTTGTTCTGAAATTACGCCCAATGACACATTCTAAAAACAGTTGAAAGAGCAACTTCCCACTTCCAGATTGGCATTCAGGCGCGAGAGGAATATATTTACTTACGATGGTAAGATTGGCTCCATCAGCAAAGTTGGATTGGAAACTTATAATGCTCGGTATTTCAGAGGGGTAACCTTTGATCAAGCAGCTGTAGGAAAAAACAAAAAACAATAATTAGGAAATTATTGAGCTACTTTCACTAAACCTAAATTTTTTATCAGATATAAGCAATTATATCTTGAAGCGAGGCTGCAAAGTGATCACTGGAAATGCGGCTAAATATTACAAATGAGTAAAAAGACAAATTGGGAAACTGATTCTGAATTTCTCATTGATTACTGATTAGGAAACCGCATTCAGGTACAAAAAAAATAATTACAGAAAAAAGGAGGAAAAAAAAAACCATTGTGTGTTAGTGCAATTTAATTCATCTTCTCTATGAAGAAAAATAAATAAAATTCATAAATAAACTTTTACTAATAACTGTTTTAAACTTGCTAGAGCGAGCCTTCATGGTCAACTCGAACTTCTGCTCCGTGAATGGATGGATCTCAGTTTTGCTTTCACTAAGTATAAAGGAAATCGATTGGAAGGATTTTTTTTAAGGATGATGAGTGATATGCCGGAAGATAAGACTCAATATATGATGCAGATAGAGAAATACTTCACTTACCATCGAGACAAATGAATTTTTGGAGAGATATTAGTTATAAATACTGCAATTATGTCAGAACTTGCAAATGATACAGCAAGATGCCTTCCGCGTGGATCCCAAGACATACCAATGATATCACCACCAATTCTGAAGCAACAATTAAAAAAAAAAAAAGAGGACTTTCGTGAACAATGGTAAGCAAGCCAAAAAAATTCACATGATCTAACACAGTAATGATATTTAGCTCCTAGGTTTGAACTTTAAATTGATTGATGTCCTCATGATTCACAAGGTGACAAAAAGCGGTAACTCTAAATAGAAAAAGATGAGAAAGTTTCAATTCCTAAAAAGGTGAACAAATCAACACCATTCTTTAAAGTTTTCTCAGGATTTATTTGGCACCGAGAAGGAAAATTACGGAGGTTTTTGGAAATTGCCTTTGAGAATTTCTTTTTTAAATAAATGAAGTATGATGGGAAGTCTGCAACTTTGCAAACCGAGATATGCGGTTTGGGAGTTTCACCATCGACACACAATTAGGAAAAGATAGATGAATTTTCCTATTTTTGTCAGATTCATGAATTTTTCTGACATTAGAATGACAAAATGTTGATAAAAATATGGAAAAATTTCAAGAGCGAGTAGAAGCTAAAAGTAAACATTTCAACTTTGAATAATGTATTCTATAAAGGTTTGATAACAACAGTTGCAAAGGTTAGAAATCGATAAGGCTCATTTTTATAGTTAACATTTGGAATTTTATCATCAACCTTAATTGATTTTCAATTCTGTGTATGAGGTGAGGCTTTTCCACACCCACTAAAAACGTACTCATAAAAACGATTTGTAGCAGTATAAGTGGCTCCTTCGATTACTGCATTTACTTTCTATCTTTGAGAATATTTATCTTCAGACAAATTGATCATAATTTTCTAAAATTTT
This sequence comes from Bemisia tabaci, assembly GCF_001854935.1. NCBI lineage: Eukaryota > Metazoa > Arthropoda > Insecta > Hemiptera > Aleyrodidae > Bemisia > Bemisia tabaci. Next base: position 1,535,046 of record NW_017547331.1, on the reverse strand, counting down.
TTTAACAAAACAATTGAGACTGTTAGAAATATACCTGGCAACAGCTAAAAAAAAAAAAAATTTTTTTTGAAATACTTGCCTTTCCCCAGACACTAGTTCGATAGGAGTCAGATCAGCTACGATGACTGCGCTCTTTTTGTCTTCCGTAGAAGGAGTATCAAACAATGAGTAGTGAGGAGAAAAAGTCAGAGCATAGATGGCAGCTTCTGTTGTAGTTGTGAAAAGAACAACGGAACCACATGGCGACCAACATGCATTGTTCACATGCCCCGATGACATCGACCACCGATCACATTGCCATTCTTCTGTATTCCAAATCCTGGGAACGATGATAGTGTAAATTCAATGAGAAATAATATGGATAAAGAGACACAATTCTTCATTTTTATGCTATTACTTACATTGAAAGGAAATTAAGAGTTTAAATAAAAACATCAAAAGCACCGTTCTTTAAGTGAAAAAAGTACTATCGATACGAAAAAACAAAAAAAATACTCTTAACCGCATCGATTATCGAGAAGAGAGCTGCAAGGAACTACTAAGCATATTTAAAAAAAAAAAACACCTTGTTATCTTCATATCTTAAGACTCCTTCTCAGAGCCTTTATTCTTTTGTCGCAAACTAAGTTGAAACAGACTAGCTGTTATGTTAAAAAGTTTTACCCCCTGCTGCTAATGCGAGTTATGAACTGATGACTACGTTCCATCAGAGATGCAAAAAATTCTTTGCCCTCTCGTTTTAATCCCAAATCTTTCAAAGCCATGACCTTTTCTTTGTTCTTCATTCACAAATTGGTGAGATTCAGAGAGGACATGCAAAATTCTCCACAGTTCAACAAAAAACATGCAAATTTCTCTAAACTTCTACGAAGCACATGTGAATTTCACAGTGATTTTCGAAAAAATGCGCGATTTTGAAGCTTCTGAAATTGACTTCCCCAATATTCACAGCCTTTACATTGATCTTGCGAGCAGCTGTGTAAATCAGGAAGTTCCTGCACCCCCGTGTTCTACGATGAATGAATTGAAGTCGAAATATGTGATGAATTGAGTGACCTACCTAAAGACAATATTTGTTGTAGCAGCAAATACTCGGTCATTTGATGGTGAATACGAAACAAGAGAAACTCCGCCACCTCCTAGTCGCCACAGAGGTACTCCTTCTTGAGAATCTACATTCCAGACATACATGATTTTGTCGAAAGCTGATCCTGAGATCAGTAATTTACCCTGCAAATAATTATCAAATACTTCAGGATTGTAAAATAAAAAAATATTCCTCTACTGGAATAGAGCATAGGTTGATCAGTTAAAAGGTGAAGAAATAGAAAAGGTTCTGCAACATTCATCCAAGCTAAATAGAGAGCATGACATGCAAAAAAGTGAGGCGAAAATAATTTTATCTTCAGTTTCATCTCCAGACGGAAATAGTACAATTTTTACTTCGCAGACAATGAAATAAAGAAAAGATCATTTTTCATATTAGGTTTTAATTTGGCTTAAAAAAGTTAAGCTTTGAATTTGGAAGTGCAAGTCAACTTCAGAAACAGATTCAGTAAAAGTTTAATTCACTAGATTTGTTGGGAACTATTGTGACAACCAGTAAATTTGAAGAACAGCTTGTACATACCAGTAGCACGAAAAACATCAATTTTTCAAATATTTTTTGGGTGCAATTGGTGTTCCTTTCGGAGCAAACTTCAAGAATATGCTTGGAAACAGTAGTAGTTTGATTTGTTGACACCCTTATTGACCAACTTTTTTCCCCTGGCCCGCATCTCTTTCCCATAAATGCGATGTGAAAAAAATGCTGGCACGACCCGATTTTCCAAGTGAGTCAGCACAAAATTTGTATCCCAACGATGAATTCTTAATTGAAAACTATTCGATAAAGAGTGAGAGAAAATGATAAGAGTTTGTGCAGCGAAAACATTGTTTACCTCAGAGTGCCAGGACAGACTTGTAACATTAACATGGTTTGGATTGGACAAAACTACCAGACAGGATGAGGAGGGACGAGTCATAGTTGACATGGGATCTATAGTCCAGAGGCAAATACCTGCTGAACAGCCGATGGCTAACTCAGAACTACTGAGTGGTCTGCAAGATAAAATCATAAAAATAATGCTTCAACATCGACATCTCCTAACTTTATGAAGTAGAAATCACAACAAGAAATACATCAGTAGAGGTACTTTAAAAAGCATTCCCGATGAAGTAAAATGAATCATATAGGAGTGAAATTTTTGGTATGTGAATTACTGAAAAACGGGTATGTGATCAAGATTTAAATACGTACATTGTTATTAAAAGATTAGGATGAATTGTCGCACCATCACAAACACAGTATTATTTTAAAGGATCAGTGTACTTATCAGTCATTAAATGCACTTCAGGCTAAAATCCTTCCAGCTTCAACAAATAAAATAAATTAAAAAATTATAGCACGATAGAATTACAGTCTTAGGAAATTTTTATATTCTGTGAAATTTTGATTCTATTGTGTTAAATTTTTTTTTTTTCATTTTATTTGTTGAAGATGGGTGGATTATGGCCCGAAATGCATCCGATGACTGAAAAATAAACTGATCCATTTCCAAAAAAATAGGGTGTTATGGTGTGACAATTGGACGTATTTCTGTTAAACGGAACTAAGCGCCATGGAAAAGCATTCCTAGCATCGGACGGAACAAGCATCGCGTTCCGCAACACCTGCCAATCCAAGCCCCCCCCCTCTCCCTTTTTCCCCCTATGGCGCTTAGTTCTGTTTGATAGAAATGTGTCCAATTTATTCTGTTTTTTTATATGTTGATCACTTACACAAAATGCAATCCAATATTTGTATATTACCATTCGGTATGAAGATTGTAACTCATTCCTGCTTTCAACAAAATTATGAGTGTTCGGATATGAGCCGATATGGAAAAAGAAAATTAATGTACTTCTACCTAATTGTTAACACCAGGATGACACATAGTAACTTAACGCCAAACTATTGTCAAAGCAGTGTGAATTGGAATAAACAAAATAGCTCCGCTGTACCGACTATCAATTTGGTGTCATACTGATATTTTAAATACCATATTGTATCACTATTTTGAGAATCAAATGAAGGTTTCATCAATTTCATCAATCTCAATTTTCTCCATCCATCTAGAAATACAAATTTTGCCCTTTAAAAGACAGCTTCCTTCCAGTTTTCTGGCTCACAGTGATCTCCAGTAATCACAGTACACACCAAGAACACAAGAAACTCCACCAAGAGAACCTTCCAGGACAGTTTTTTCACTCTGCTTAAACGACATCTAGTTGGCTCATTCCTGGAATATTAAGTGGATACCAACCTCCAGGCTAAACAAGTAACATTTCTCTGACGCTGATGTTTGATAACTGGAGTGTGTGAAGAATTGGCATAAAACACTCGGACGGAGTCATCATTTGAACAAACTGCGATTTTGGTACAGTGCGGATGCCACGCTAGAGCTCTGATTAAACTAGTCTTCCACTCTCTGGTTTGTGTGTATTTTGGCAGAGAGGAAAGTTCATTTTCCTAAACAGAAAAAAGCAAGAAGAGTTAATCGCACTGGCTACCACTTTTGAGGAAAGAGGAAGCTTTTGAAACTATTGCCATCTTCTGCTACCTGGATGATCGATGTAAATGAAGGCACTTTTCAGAGGTTTGGCATTGAATGAAGAGAATTGAAATGAGTGAATTGTTGGGAGACCATATTCAAAATTCTGCAGCATTCCATTTGCTTCTACTGTGATCATTGCTGGACTCATAAGATTTTGGAGACGCGAGTGACAAGTTAGAAATGGACTGGACTGCATTTTGCAATTAGGAACTGCAATTTCTGGCTCATGTTAAAAACAGCATACATGCCATAAGGTTCTCTAAGCAGTTGGGTGTTTTTATGGAGCCTGAAATTGTGGTTCCAAATTGCAAAATAATGTCCAAATGTGAGTCAAGCATGGACTTTCTATCTATATTTGCTAACCCTAGAACTTGTATTAAGCCTCACAAACGACTCTTTATTTTGACATCACAATTTTACAACTGCGAACATTTACATACAAAACAGGTTGGACCGTTTCACCAAGCTGTCCTTTGTCATTTTGGTACTTCGTTTGCAGAACCAAATTATCATGGTAACTGTGATTCCTTCTTGAATCAAATCTAAGATTTTTTTTTCTTTATCTAGAGAGTAGGATGAGGGGGAAAGAAGGGAAAAAAAGGATAGTTTAAGTACCTTTAACATCTGATAAATCCAGAATCATCACGAAACATGGTAATGTTGAACAACAAAAAGTTTACATAGACATACCTTCTTACGGATGATGGGGACTATTGAATTTGCAGCCATTAGAAAAGAGACTATTTTTCTTGTTACATTCCGTAATAGTGGTGGACACTCAGGAGCAGAAATTAAAATCTGAAGAGAATCCAATGCACCATGCTCATACCTTTGAAGAGAATACATCTGATGAATGAGTGTAATAAGCAAAACGTGAATAGAAGCATTAAAATAGAATTTCATTCTGTGAATGGAGGACGAACAGCAAAAATATCAGGTTGAAATGTTCTCTTATAAAAAATTTGACAATTTACAGAAACTTTGAAACACTGCATTGCAATAATACGTTTTTTCATGTTCACCATTAAAATAATCTTTTTTCTCTAAGATTTATCCAAGAATCACTTCGTACTGAAGAGGAAAAGAATAAGCACAAAAGCTCACCCATGAATGAACATTGGTACAATAGACTTGGTTTTCGAGCTTGATTCCTGTTTTCCAATCTGGTGGACAGAATTTTAAGTAATTATCAGCTGAGCAATTGAATAATTTATCAAAATAAAAGCAAATATGAAAGTCTTTAAATTTACCAAGTTACTTGAAGTTTTTTCCAAAGGCTGTTATTCTCCGGTAGAAAAAGAGTAGATGAGGAGTGGGTTTCTTGCCTGGCTACATGTATTGATTCTCGTGAAATATTTATTACTGGATGATTGCTACACTGTAACAATAAAAGAAAAAGTATGTAAACTTTATCAAAGGTCAAGAAGTCAGCTAGATAGCATCTTCCAGCCTAGAAAATTGGGGCTGGTGGTAAACTTCAAAACAATTTTGAATCCACTGAGCTTTCAAATAAAATTCTGCAGTTTCTTAGACACTTTCAGAAAAATGGGAGCATAAATCTAGAAGATACCAAGCCAATTTTATATGCAATGCTGTAGTCATACTAGAGTCCACGCTAAATAAGTTTACCCACTTTTAGATTGCGGCAAAATATCCGCCAACTGGATTCTTGCACTTACTTTATAAGGAAAAGTGACGTCAGACGATGATCTAACGCAGTCTAGAAGTGCGTAAACTTCTTTGGCATGAACTCTACCGAGTGAAGTGTGAATAAAAAAAAATAACCTAAAAATTACAGAGAATTCCTTTTTTTCCTCTCCCCCAAAAAGTTACTGTACCTAGAAAAGCGAAATTTTGATCAAGGTAACTCGATTTGGGGTCTTCAAAACTACCAACTTCCAGAAACTGCAGCTTGAAATTCTCAATGGTTTTCGAAAATAGACCAAACGTTACTTTTCTGACACCCCTTGTATTTTACTGGAAGTATCGAAAGTATTGCAATTTTTTTTTAAATACTATGGTGGGTCGGCGACGCCATCCATGCCACCTGAAAACAGGGGGTTTAGGGTGAAACCGCCCGGTATGGCAGCTAGGGGATGACACAACGTGTGCTTGCATGGTTGCAGTACAGATGTTCACGGTTGCGTCAACCATAACTGAAAATATCGGCGACAATAAAAAGATACGCTGACTGACCACTGGGCATACCTCCTATGAGTCCATCCTAGAAGACCAGTCTTGAGAGACGAAGCAGCGAGAATTCACAGGGACGTCTAGTTCCGGTGAAGTCAAGATGTACGCATCGACGAGGACACCTAGTTTTGGTGACATCAGAGCATCTCATATAGTCGCCGATGTTTACAGTAACAGTTGACGCAACCGTAAACATCTGTACCATGCCCATTCAAGCACAAGTTGCGTCATTTCTAGTTGCCATACCAGGCGGCTTCACCCTTCTCCCTGTTTTCAGGTGGCATGGATGGCATCGCCGACCCACCCCAATACGATTGATATTATCTTTTTTTACATTTCAATTTCTTTTCCCCATTTACTTTAATTTTGGGGACTTAAAAAACTATGAGACTTCTTAAAGAAGTAGGTAGCTAATTTGACAGGTCCAATTTTGGTGAAATTTTCTCAAACCAGGGAAGGCATAGGACACAACTCGCGCAAAAAGTTTTCACAGTTTAAAAAAAGAGATTTGGTTTAGAAATGACAATTATTGTGATCTTAGCACTTCAAAAAATAAAGCTGAGTAGGCATAATGCTTGCCTTAGAAATAAGAAAATAAAACGGAATGGTAGCACCTGAGAATGGGGTGCGTAATACCTACAGAGTACATTTTTTTTTTTTTTTTTTGATTCAAGTAGCCTATCGGCTAATCCCATTCAGTTCTATACTTGCCTATCTTATCCTTTATTAGATTACTTTCCTGTCTGCCTCCCTCAATAATCTACCTTCGCCCCAATTGTCATTTTGATACACCCTCAATTTAAATAGTAAATTCCTCTTAAACGCACCCAACCCCAGTTCTTCTAATTTGTAGCACTTGAATTTATTATTCTCCCTCACTCCTTTGTAGAAAATTATTTTGTCTACCGATCCCTTTTCATGATATGCCCACACTTTATCCCCCAGTCTTATTCCTTTATCATTTTCACACTCCATAAGTTCTTTTATTCCTCTATCCACCCCTCTTATGTGTCCCTTCTTTATTTTATAGATAAATATAAAAACCCTGTATTTAACAAATAATTCAATACATAACCACTCCAATTCGTTCAACATTACTCCAATATTTTCCTCTCTTCCCCTTATCAATATGTACCTCATTGCATTATTTTGCCCCACTTGTAACCTTTCTATTACCCCTTTCCCCGCTTCAAATAATAACGTTGTACAGTGGTTTAGCACCGCCCCTACTACTGCATAGTACAGCAACTTCTTTCCTTCTATCGTTCTATCATTTTCACCCCAATGTATTACATATCGTTTCTTGAAAATCTGAAACAAGCTGATACTTACAACATTTGTAAATATGCTGAGCTGAACATTATTTACGTCCACATATTGAACTTTGCCATCAAGTTCGCAAACAGGAAGAACGTCTTCTACAGGAAATGCAGAGAATGACTGGAGTGTGCAGATCATGATTTGATGGTACTTCTACAGACTGCGTTGAGAGCTGAGTCTTGATTCAAGAGAAAACACAGCAACTGGCATCTAACGGGGCCCAAAAGTATAAATTACTCTTATGCAGAAAAGAAATAACACTATTTTTCGGTTTCAGTTATTTAAATATTGGTGCTTTTTGGACAGTATTTCGTCACTTCTAGCTGACTTATTTACATTCTTCTTTTACTCTAAATACAGGTGATGACAATGAGTTTCAAGAGGTACCAAAAAAATGAGAGAGTATAGATCAATCCGGATCAAGATAAGAACCAGGGGGATTTATATCCCCAAATGAGGCAAGCAGAAAGAAAAGCCAAACTGCCCATGCATAGATGAGATGTAGATTGACCAAGTAATCGATTATGGGACTGGGAAGGAGGTAACTTTGTTTCTGGGCAAACCTGAGCCTTCAACCATATCCTTAAACATTTTGGCTTCATCATATTAAATAGTTACGAAGAATAGGGAGAGAAGAGAGGAACCCCTAGAAACTGAAAATAGTTCCACAATGTAAGCAATAAAATGTCATACTTATCAGATGTCTTTTCACAATTACAGAGTCCATACCAAGTAAGTTTTCCTCACTTTTAGACTGCGACAGAAGATTGCCAGACGTCACTACTACACGTAAAGTAAATGCAAGAAGCAAGGTGGTTGATCATCTGTTGCAGTCTAAAAGTGCGTAGATTTACTTGGCATGGACTCGAATGGTATTTTGAGGTAATAATTCGCTCTTACACACCTAAATTTACCTGGATTGTACCGGCAATTTAGAATAATCTGTTGGACCAAACTGTGATGATGATGTTGGAGAAAATATTGATGTCAAAGAATCAATTTGATTTTTTCCAAGGAGGCGACACAATTCAAGGACCTGTCATAACTTCTTGGATTTGGATATAAAAAGAGTGATGCCTAAAAAGAGTCACCCCTGCAACAAAGGACACAATTTACATTTTGAACATTGGAGGAGATGGTACGAAAACTGCGAATCATTCAAATGATGTGCAAGTCTGCGAAGAGCAATGATAACTTTGGGTGATCTGCAGACTTTCTGCCATGAGGTTTCCTGTACTACATATTAGAAAGGGCTTTGAGGAAAATCTCTCCAATCGATTCTGTAGGTTGAACGTTTTGCCTTTCATTCAAATCAGGAGGAATATTAGAACTGTACTTCATTGATCAAATAACTTGCGAAGCAGTGGAGTGTTGAATAACTCATGCATACTTACTGGCGTTTATCATCCAATGAGCATTAATAGCTGCTGCTAAAAACTTGAATTCCAAATTAGAACACTTTATAAGAGTAATCGAAATTTCTTATGATCTTAGAATAAAAACACTGAAACTTTAAAATGCTTTAAAATTGAAGCAAGGTTTTCACCACGACATAGAATAATGAGATGATAACGACACTACAATGAGGTTAGGTTTGCATCAGGCGGGCAAAAACAAAACAACAGGTTGTCCCGATTGACAACGCCAACAAAATGCTAACAACGCTTACCAACCATTACCAACTTGTCACCACTTGTCATGGCTGTTGAAGAATATTTTAAGACAGAAATTTTAATAATTTGCTGATTAATTGCGCTAGAGTTCATCAATCACGTGTAAAATTTTGGAGATTTTCATAGGATACAGTATACAGTCTGAAACTGTCACAAAATGCCGAAAAAATCCTCCGATCAAGCATGCTGCATGACAGTCGGATGCGATATTTTATAAAAGTTCATTTAATAGAAAGTTCATTGAATTTGTTTAACACAGGCTAAAGCGGTTGACGATTTATAGACAATTAAATTTTGCACTTCTGGCTTCTGAGAGAGGCCTTATCATGAGTCAAAATGTCAAATTCGTGTGATGCTTCTTCATAGCGCGTATAGCCGCTTCATTAAACTGAAGGCGTTTTTAATGTCGGAGCCGGGACTTTTTCGGTTTCTCAGCGTTTACCACTGCACTGTTGCGTTGAGTATGTGCTAATGACCCAACTCAGAACCTGAAGTTTTTTATTCATAAATTATGTAGCTTAAAAAAGATGCTTTGATGTTCAACTGTAAAAAGTGTCACACTTTGACTAGCTTCAGTAGAGCATCCAATACGGCTATCTTTAAACCTTTTTTTTCTTCTTTTGGTTTAGTTATTTTTTTTTCAAAATCTGAACTTGCGCCTAACTCTCCAAATATCTCACATTTTAAAGAAATCAGATTGGAAATTGTTTCCTATTCTCCTTTTCTTGTTTCAATCAAATAGTTAAGACCTTTGAAAGTTAGAAGCTTACAGAGGGCAAAAGAGGGCTTGCAGTAAAACTAAAAACTTCACATACTATAGTTGTACAAAAATGAATTTATTATTAGAAGTACAAAGAAGAACGTATGATTTAATTAACAGCTAGAAACAGTGTCACAAGGCAGATTGCATTTTACGCAGCGAAAATTATAAATATGCAGGTACGAAAATCAAAAAATAAAAAAAAAATTATTCCTCTCAGATTTAGAAAAAAAGATTAAACACAATAAGGAACTAAAAATAAAATGCACTATATGAAGTTACTGTTACTGTATAATTGAGTTTCAGTTGTAGATTAAGTCAGAGATTTATAGTTTGAATACAAAATTTCAGTTTATCATTAAATAACTTTAAAAAAAAATTTATAATACGCCCTTCCACAGGCTATCTCTTCAAATAATACCGTCAGACAGGAAGGTGAAATAAGTAAAATAATATCAACCATTTTGAATGAATCGATCTCAGGTACATTCGTCACCTTCCGGCCAAGGTATCACAAGCGCCATACAACATTCAAAAATTTCTGCCTCCATTTAATTCTTTTACAGAGAAATTGTTGGTTGAATCTGTTGGAAAATTTCTTTGAATTTAATCGGTAGCACCGAGCGAAAATTTCGGACAGCTTCGTTGAACAATTTCTCTGTATGAAAATAAAATGGCAGCGGAAATTTTTAAACGTTGGATGTTGCATGTGATACTTTCGCCGGAAGGTGACAAAATAAAACATTACAGGTAAGAAAAGATCTAAAAGTATCCATCAAAAAAGCGCTAACAGTTTAATAATACGCCTTTCTACAGGCAATCACTTCAAATAATACGCTTCCAACAGAAAGGAGAAATAAGTAACCAACCATTTTGAATGAATTGATCACAGGTAACACATAGTTATGATCATTAAAACATCACAGAAAGAATTAATATATGGATCGCATCTAGCAAAAAATAACCACCGCTGTTACAGTGTTTTAAAAACCGTGCAACTTCTCCTTCTCTCTTAAACATACTTAATGTAAGTACAGTATTAAAATTTACACAATTATTTTCCCTTAAAATTAACAATTTTTCCATCAGAAGCCAAAGCTATTTGCTGTTCTAGGAGATTGCTTAAATATTTAAGAGGAAGCAACATTTTTACAACCCTGTACATAATTGCGCTGGTTCCTATTTGCAAAATGCGATTCATTTGAGAAGATAAAAACTCTCAGAAAAATAATAAAAACTCCAACAAAAGCATCATTTGTAATCAACCAAAATGGATTAAAAAACATAAAACTAATTATAGTTATTTTCATGGTTATTATCGTTTGTTCACTGTACTTATAAAAAAATCAGAGGTAAGAAAGGATCAAGAAGCATCCATCAAAAAAGCCCTTGATTCCTCATAGGAGCATCACATCAAAATACAAACATGACTGCGTGTTTCCAAAAATGCGCTGTTATTGATTTTCAGAGCTAGGAACAATTTCATAGGACACCCTTTTGGAATGATTTGATCACAGGTAACACATAGTTATAATTATAAAAACAACAGAGAGAGGTGAGCATTTTAAAATTTGTATCACAGTTGACTTGTGGCCTTCTACCTACGAAGTTTCCAACAGAGTAAGGATTAATAAAGAAAATAGAAACTCTCAGGAAAATAATAAAAATTCCAATAAAAGCATCATTTGTACTCAACAAATAGGAATTATAAAATATTATACTAATCATAGTTCGTTTAATGATTATTGATGTTTGTTTACCGTACTGATAAAAAATCAGAGGTATGAAAGGATCAAGAAGCATCCATCAAAAAAGCCTTTAATTCCTCATAAGAGCATCGGATCTACATACGAACAGGTACATATAAAACATTACAGTTAAGAGAGGATCAAAAAGCATCCTTAACAACGTTGGTACAATATCTTATAAGTTATGTATAATGTTAATAGGTCAGATGCATTGGTAACAGAATCTAGTTTTGATGCTCGGTCCTTGTAGATTAGCTAAAATTAACAAGATCTGTCCAAACCGCAACTTTCTACATTCAATATTAACCGAGATATCGCTCTTTGAAAAGTCGGGTCTTCGACGTCATCCACCGCGGTAGTGACACCCTTGGTTTCTTCCACCTCGCTTTCATCAGAGTTTCATGTTTAGTAACCAGTGCAAATGTGCGTCACACTGACTGATGAATGCAAGGTGGAAGAAACCAAGGGTGTCAACACCGCGGTGGATGACATCAAAAACTCGACTTTTCAAATGGCGATATCTCGGTCAGTATTGATCACAGAAAATTGCTGTTTGGACACATCTCATTATTGCTAGCTAATCTACATGAATTAAGCATCAACACAAGTTTGTGACCGGCGTAACTGACCCATTGGATGCATCGAATCGATTTATTAGGAACTCTATAAATTACTGGATTCTGGCTCATCCACATCTTTTTCATCCATTTCCAGAAGGGTGTCAATAACATTTTTTCCATACGGCATTTCCTCGTACTCAGGTGCATATGCTCAAGACCAATCCACACAGGTCAGTCATTCCCGAGGACGAGTTTTAGAACTCTACTGAGCAGTGACGTAGTATCGAGTGCCTACAATGTATTTCTTATGGGAGCACCCATTGTGACGTAGCATTGAGTGCTGCGAGTTAGGGCCGGGCGGGGGAGTGGATTTCAGAAAAGCTGCGCAATGACAGACCTGTGTGGATTGGTCTTGCTTATGCTTCTGGTATTATTTTTTTTTTTGTACTAATTTCATGAGGTCTTTACATTTCGATAAACTAACAGGTAACCTTTCACTATAGGCCTGTTTTGACTGAAAAGGTATACTGCCAAGTTTTGATTCAATGAGAAAAAATTCACTTGTGCGGTTTTTGTAACCATAATAAACAGAAGTGGGTTGATTTTTTGTAAAATCAACGGAGCTTACCTTTGAAAAATTTAAATTTTGTTTCCTAATTTTCACACAAGTCATTTTATGAGATTTTTCCGTTTCAGCCCAGGCTTAAAAATCAATGAAGGTCAAGGATGTTGTATGGTATGGAAGTTTAGATTTACAACTGAGCGATATTGAAGCGAGCCATTGAGAGGGGGCATAAATTACTTTCTTTCTAACAAAATTTTCAGTTGTGGCATGAATACCATCTACAGGCATATATGTGTGGCCTACAATAAGAAAATTCAGATGAATTCTTTTTAAAAACTTAACTTTCAACAAAAAATGGTGAATCATAAAAATTTAGTACTGATTCTTGTTTTGGCCAGTGAAATTATCACAGTACATTAGGAGATTTTCTATGCCCCTAGCATTGAGATCTGTTAAATATTGGAACAAAGCTAGCAAATTTCATTTGCCCCCTTTTTACTTTCGGTCTCATTCCAAAGGAAGCAAAAACCGTCCTGAGTTTTTAACACTCATACACTGTAAAATTATAAACAGAAACTTTCCTTGAAAATCCCAGTAGCATTTTATCCCCATGGGGAGTGCTGAGGACTTTCTGAAGATCATAGGATATATGTGCATAGTGACCTTACTCCACTGGAATCATCAAGACAAGAGATATTCTGGTCTCTTTCAAAAATTTCGGCGCATCTAGAGACCTCTGATCGATGTTGTCTATATGTAGCCATTTCTGCTTTTTTAATATTTTCCTCACCTAAATTCGACACTCAAGTTCATTTTTCACACTTGTCATTTTTGGATATATGAAATCTTAAATTAAATTGACTAAAAAAGTTGCAGAAACGTTCTTTCTATGCCTTTTCACAGGGACCTGCTTCATACAACTTAACAACCAATTCTTCTTTGAGTTATAGTTTTTGAGACCATGGTATTCAACAAAAAATATTTTCCTATCTTCTTCAAGAAAGCTTTTACTATTTTTATGACAGGAAGTATTATCACAGCATGGATTTGGCTTCATTAATTTATTGGACCCTGCATCCGCGGCCATTTTTTTCATTTGTCTTTTGTTAAAACGTTTTTTTTCAGTAGAATTAGACTAAAGGAAGTAAGTTTGGTAAGATCAACAACTGGATCTTGAAGAATTGAGTCTTGTACAGGCAGAGCAGGGAAACTAGTTTTGTTAAGTTTAACAACTGGATCTTGAAAAGGTGGATCTTGCGAAAAATTTTGAAGCGAAGAAGAATCAGAGGTATCCACAAGAATATAGGTGTAGTTACCGTCAAGTACATGATCCATGACGTTGAAGTCAAAGCTGATTGGCACTCTACTGGCCAACAATGCTTCCCAATTTATTTGGGAATTCAAATTTTCTTTGCCCATCTGGAACATGCAGAAATAAAAATAAATAGAATTGCTGAGAAACTTTTGAATTGAAACTGAATAAAAGCTGAATTCTGAAATGTACTGCTTTAATTGTAGAATCCATCAAATCATTAGGGCCTATTACATTGATTTTTTCCAGCGTGTACTGATGCAGGAACAAGATGCACTGGCCAATCGTTCAGAGTTAGAGGGAGTGCGTGGTAGATGGCCACAAGCCTCAATCTATAGGATGCGTTGAGAGCTCTGTGGGGTACAAATTTCTGGATCGGTATAACCGCACCATTTTGGATCTTTTGGGGTTACTCTCCTTTTTGCTGGCCCTTGCAGAGCTTCCTATAGTTAGATAAAAAAAGTTCTTTCCTGTTAAAATTTCGTAAACTAGGCTAATGATTAAATGAAAAAATTGTAATGGAAAAATTCTCCTTTAACCCAGCAATATTTTCTTTCTAAGTAAACATGTACACTTCAAAATACTTACTCTATGTTCGCTTTGAGGGCTGTAATTAAATCAGTGAGGATGAAATAATGCCAGCCAACTTAGAAAAATGTCAATGTTCAGGGGACTCATTAAACTGCACAGTAGCGCATCTATGCGTATTTACAGTGCATCCAATGCAATTTAGCGTTTTGAGTGTCTTTCCATACACTTTTTCTGGCACTAAAAAGCTTTTATATACTGACCATTTCACCTAATGTGCAGTTTTTGGTGTCTCCTGAACATTTTAATTTTTCCCAGTTTTTCATTCTTACTGCTATAATTAGAAGTGTTTTATCCATCCTGATTGCAAGTTCTTGCATTGATTCTTTGTTGGATGGACTGGGTGGTGGTGGAAATCGAAAATAGGAAGTGCTTTTCCAATAAATTCATGTTTTATCGAAGAAAGTTTGCCCATGCCTTAAAGTTCATACAGCGTTTTATACTTACTTCTGCTGACACTCGCATTCTTTCTCAGTTTCCTCTTGAGAATCTTTTAAACTTTCAGGCGAATCGTTCATGGGAAGGTCCATAGGCGAAGGGGTTGGTGGTGGTGTTGGAGAAGGCGGGGACAGAGGATCATGTCCGTCCATCATCGAGTAATTCATGTCATTGTTGAAAATTTCCTCATTGACAGGATGCTCAGCAGCCTCTGAGAAAGTCGTTCAAAAATTACCTCAATTTATTTTTATTGACATTGTGAGGA
Source organism: Bemisia tabaci (assembly GCF_001854935.1). Classification (NCBI taxonomy): domain Eukaryota; kingdom Metazoa; phylum Arthropoda; class Insecta; order Hemiptera; family Aleyrodidae; genus Bemisia; species Bemisia tabaci. Next base: position 1,519,989 of record NW_017547331.1, on the reverse strand, counting down.
CAAGAAAAGGGATACAACCTAGAGAGTCGAATCTGGAAATACGCTGGGAATTTACAGAGGAGAACTTTACATTACAACATAGATTTTTCAGGAAAAAAATAGATCAACATACCATTTAATTTTTCTTTTTTATCTCAATAACCAAATAATCTTGTGCTTGGGTGATGTGTTATGAATCAATTTTTGTTGGATTATTTCTACCGTTCACAGTAGAAAACAATTGGCAACCTTCACTGATGTTTTTACAAAAATTAGGGTAACTTATGATTAGAATAAGATGGGAATGTTTATCAGATTGGTATATTTGGTCAGCTTTGTATCAAACGATATATTGATGATGGATAAACAAAGAGATGAGGGATGATGGATCTTCCCTTTTATTCCAGTTAATGAATAAACATAACGTTTTATACAATCGTGTACAATCCTTTAACATACCTGTGTAACTCGGGGTGGAATGCATCCCTAGGGAAAATACCGCTTATCTCACGTCACCGACCCCCAAGGATCCCTCATGCCAAAAATGGAAACATCCTGATCAAACGATCGAGAGATACAGATATCAGTCAGTGAAGTGGCCCTTTTATTAATATAGATAACATAGTGAAAATGCAGAAAAAATGATTTAAAAAAACTGCACAGAACTGAACAATATTTGTGGAGGCACTCAATGCATTCTTTATACTTGTGTTCAATGTATCATACAACATTTTTTTTTTTTTTTGAAAATCTTGTGAGTTCAGCAGTTGCAAAAATCAACTTTACATGATAGCGCGCTCCTGTACACGGACATGATTGCAGCCAAACTCCAAACTTTGATACAATCATTTTCGGACAAAGTAAAATGCACCGCGTTTAATTCTTGAGAAAACTAAATGGGAGGCAAATCACTCATCTTCAATGATTGAACATCTACCGTAAAATATTTTATTTCAAGCAAATAGTTCAAGATCAAACTTACACAGTAAAATCAGCTGTATAAAAAACAACTTGACTCTTTAACCTAAACATTTCTTTACAACTCTAGAAGAATTTACTAATTTTCATTTATTTATGTGCTCAAAAGAGTTTTTAAGTTCTCAACTTAGGTTAAATTCCGAAGAGTTGATGATTTCAAGATTTGACATTAAAATAGGTGCGTGGAACAGTTTTTAAGAAAGAGGAGATACGTAGATTGTTTTTATAATGGTTGATTCGACTGTTCAAGGGATACAAATGTATTTTGTACCTGTAAAACTTTGTTCGATGATTCTTTCAGGAAACGCACACCAATTTTCAGGTTCATAATCTTCATAGAGCTAACCGCTTTTCGTAATGGGCCAAAATAATCTGGGGAAAAAAGATGTGGCGTATAATAAAATGAACTAGGTAATGGACCCTAAGGACAAACAATTACGGATTGCTTAGGGTAATTTTAATGTGTCTGACTTGAACGATAAATTGAGACAATATTTGGAAAAATCTGAGCAAAAAGGTGAAAACTTAAGAATGTGATTTTCCTTAAAATCGCCAAAGTCTTTCAATGAACAGAATAATCTGGGAAAATTACTTTTTAGAAAAAATAAATGAATAAATAAAACGAGCTGGAGGAGAGCAGGAGATTCGTTAACATAGTTTTGGTGTCAATAAAAACATCAATAAACTCTCACAAAATTGAAGATTAAAAATCGAGGCTCAATGATTTTGTGGAAAGGGATCTCATAACTGCTTCATTTGCCAGACTTTTTTGGGTTTTTCCTGACTCCAGAATTTTGTGATTCCCTGCTTTTCCCTGATCTTTGGACAAAACTACCTCTTGGATTTTTTTCCTTTGAATTATGCTGACTGCTGTTAAATTTTGCGTGAAATTTCCACTTAGATTTCAATTATAGAAAAGGCACTTGAAAGTTGTCTCTGCTCTCTAAAACTATTACCGGGTGCAGTTGCTGAGCTGATGCGCTACTTGCCGAAGTCCAAGACTTTTCAGGTTTTCTAGAACGCCGAAAACCCTGGCGATTCGTTAAAAAAATGTGTAATAAAAGAAGTAGTTAGATTAAGTTGGACAATTTCCTGCGGATTTATCAGAAGATCAACGTTTTGTGAGACTTTAAAACATTTCGGAAAACAATGTATCTGCTAAAATTACATTTTGGATTTTCCTGATTTTTTACCTGAATGAATCGATAATTGTCTAATTGTAGAACCCAACATATGTAATGAACTGAATAAAATGTTTCACTTTTCCATGTGCTAAACTGCAAATAGTCGGAGAATGCTTGACACACTCGGAATTTTTTTATTCATGACCGATTTTCCTAATTTTTCCTGATATTTTTACTAACAGTGGCTGCTTTGAAATAGAAGACACATTTACTATTAATAATACAAGTTGGTATTGGAGGAAAAACAATTGTCTATACCTGAATTCATCCATTTCCAGACTGCTACTCCTTCAGATGTGAAAATATATCTCGATTTATTAACCTTACTTTTGATTCACAACAAGGTGGGAAGGACAAGTTTATCTGATTGCTTTGCTAGTTTATCCTCTTTCTTGTCTAGTTTCATATCAATATTTTTATCTGAAAAATAATAAAACAAGGCAAATTGATTAGGATCGGAAGTTCCATTGATAAAAAATTTGACTTATCGATCGAAAGAAGATTCAACAGATTGATCAAAAGAAAAGTTGAATGGTCCATAGACAAATGATTTGCCTACTCAATGGAGAGACTTCTAGTCAATGAAAGAGATGATCCAACTTATTGATTGCCAGAGAATTTGATTGGTTGCTCAACAAACACTTTGACTGGTTAATCTAACGGGTCAATGAATAGACAGTTTGACTGATGGAATAATAGAGAATTCAATCAGTTAATTGACAGAAAAGGACACTACAAAATTGTTCCCACTTTCTCGAGTGGCACTAGCTGAAGTTGCTAAGCAGATGCACAATTCGCAATTTTACGATACTTTCCAGGAGTTCCCTAAATTCCTGTCTTTCCTGGATGACTGTATATTCTCTGACTTTCCAGGTTTTCTAGACTTTTGAAAACTCAGCAAGGGCTAAAAAGAGAGAAAAATCGGGGTCATCACTCCCGCAAGTTGCCCCTCAACCCAAGATTTGCCTTGTTTGTAGCGATACTCAGATAAGGTATTTTTAGCACCCTTACTTTATGTAACCCTGAAGACAGAGGCTAGAATTTGTGATACACCTTGAAATTTTCTTTGTTAGAGATCTCAAGTCAAGGCAGTTTCAAAAAGTATTTCCAAATTTTGGTTAAAGGATTACATGCCATACAATCTCACACTCACCAGTATTGAGAAAAGGAAGGAGTTGAAATTCTTCAACATTAAATGTTCACTTTTTCTTCTTCTTAGCCTTTTCTTTTTGCTTTGCACCTTCTTCACCAGTTCCAACATCACAATCCTCATTATCTTCATCATAGTTATTTTTTTTCGGCTGAAAAGAATAAATAAGAGGTTACCGAGTATCCTCAACAAATGTAACAAAAAATGACTTGAAATTAACTAAATTCTCAAAGAAAACTACGTTTTTAATTTAACCATTTCAATAGAACCATTGCATCAACCTATCCACCAGTTTGAGCATTGCGCTCTCTCTTTAATGGAACCCTCCATGAACCCTCAAGAGTTGGTGCCAAGTTTCAGACTTCTTGCATGATTTCCTATTAAGATATAAATATGAAACCATGTTATACCTAAAAAAAGCGAGCGTCGGAATTCGCTGTTCATCTTAATAAAGCACATTGATCCCCTTGATGATAGTGTAAATAAGCACATTAAAGTATCTAGTAATAAACATAAATAAGACTGTTGCATATAGGTATCTGTGGGATGGCACCCTCTCCAATTTTTTCCCTACTTTAGAAGATCAATAATATAATTTGACTCTTGTGTCCAATTTGAAAGTTACCAAACACTTAGTTCCTTAGAAAAATCATTGAAAAACTCAACAATTATCATATGTTGATTCATTAAAAGCACTTTCCCTTTTTTACATTAGATAAGTAGTTAATTTTATGTCTTAAAAATAGATTTGCGTAAGAACAGGAGATGTGGTCATTTTTTCAAAATCACTGCATCTCAATTGAGGGCTTTGGATGACAAGTGGGCTAAGAGCATATTTTGCTATTTCAAGAGTAGGTTTTGAAAAGTTCAAAGTAGGACGGAGCCTTGTTGCAGAGAGAAAGTTCTAACTCAGTTTTTGACGCTTAAAAATTGGATTTTGGTAGTGGCTTCTTCGCAGAATATATTCTAGGATTAGTTTTAGTTTAAATCATTGATATCTAAAATTTTTCAAAAGCTGCACTCATCCCCCTTGTCTTCCAAGCCCTTCCATGGAATTTGCTTTAAATTTAAATTCCTGGAGCTCATTTTTTAGAAAAAGATTTGCTCTATTGCCTAAAATGATTTTCTTAACGAAACCCTATTTGCTGTACAGACGCAAAGGTGCACAGCTATGAAAACTTCGAACGTCATTTTCCCAAAGCTTAAAAGCTTAACAACTTGACATCCGCTATCTATGCATATATGGCTTCATATACTTTCTGTTGGTGAAGATATGAACTGCAATTGCATCATATTAATGACAGACGGCAGACACATCTAGGCATGAGAGAGGGCCTTAAAGCGCCTCAGACTACCATGTTTTGCCAATATATTTTTCCTAACTTGGTTTGTGGGATGTACATGGAGAATCTTCATCTGGCGCCTACTGAAAGAATTAGGACCTTGAGAAAATACTTTGATCACTTACTATATGTTAGCAGATAAAGCAAGCCGTATGCTCATAGCTCTTGCCCAAATTGAGTCGACATTCTTGGCAAAGATAATCAGTGAATTCTGAATCACCATCGCAGCTTCAGCAAAATTCATTTTTTTTTTACTGCTGAGGAGTTATTGTAGAGATTTCTAATATTCCTCATGTATGCCTCCAGGTACTGAAAAATGTATTTAACAGGTGAGCAAAATAAGTAAGTATAAATCATTTTTTCTCAGCTTTGTCATACCTAAATACCTACATTTTGCTTCTCTTGCAGACTTTTAAGGTGCACCTCTTAAGTGCCTTGATAAGCTTTTCCCTTATTCTGTAAAGCTTTTTTTTATCAAATTGTGGAAGACTGCAATAAATTTAAATATTCAGTCACCAACACACCAACCACTTACTTATGGAACCATGAAGTAGAAAATGGAACACTGGACCACTCTTCTGAGGCGTCTTCAAAAATTAACATTAATAATTGTGCAGCCAGGTTGCAAATTCAAGAGATGGTGAGTTCCAGAAAAAATAAGTCACCATGAAGGCTTTTTCCTGAAATCTGACACCAAATTTTAACTTAATACCTTGAAAAATTTCTCTGCTTCAGTTTGGCAAACATTATAAAGCAAAAATCTGGAGCACAAGACGGACATCAATTCTGCATGAATGAAAGCTGGGCACTTTTTTTCAACCTCCTTTGGATAATGGGCATGAAGTTTGACAACAATGCATTAGAAGAATGTAAATCTTATCATTCAGAACTTAGGTATCAACCTCCAGTTTAAATTTGAATAGTACATATGGTTGGACTGACAAAATATGATTATGATTTCTCCTGGTGCAAAATTGGTTTTGAAATGATTTCCTTCATTTTAAATTAAATCCCAATACTCCTTTGAAGAGCATTCATTCACGAGGTTTGATTTTTTTTTTTTTTTTTTTTTAAATGTACCAGTCAAATGGAAAATTCAATCTTGAAAATCAGGGTGAATATTTTTATTTTAGCTATTTAACATCAATTGATGATGAAATGGACTGCATTTTGCAATTTGGAACTATAGTTTCTGGCCCGGTTTAAAAACAACGTATGTGCTATTGGTTTCCCTATGCACATAAGTGTTTTTTCAGATGAGCCAGAATCTATAGTTCCAAATTGCAAAATGCAGTCCAAATGTAATTCATATGTTGGAATATGGTGGTGAAAAGTTGTTGTATAAGAACTATGGCAATGACCTAAGAGCAAAACCAGGTATCCCTGTTTGCACGTTGAAGACTTCCTGACATACTATGTGTTTTCTTCCGAAAATTCCTCATCATAACTTCTGGAGAGTTTTCTTAATTTTTCTTCACTCTTACAATTAGCAGAATACTCTGCGCAAGTTTCATAGTCATAAAGTTAGTTGNGGAGGAGCAGAAATTTTGAAACACTGCGATGGAGATACATGATTTCTCACTTTGGTGTACAGCTTCAACATAACTTTGTTCACACTTTTAACTTAATTCTTTGTCCATAAAAACAAAATGTTCTCATATCAAAGTTGTGCTAAGTAGATTACGGAATGTTGGTGAAAAAACGATGGACTAAAAAGTTAGGGGACATCTTCCCTTTATGTACGATGCATCACTATGCATAATCTTAGTCATTATTACAAGCTGTAAGCTGTGTTTAAGCTGTAAGTGTTTGTTCAAAAGAACTTGTCAATTTAAAATGCAATACTCCGAATTTGAAATTAATTTCTTGAGCCTGCGACATTTTAGGAGAGATCTTTGACAGGTTTTGAACTAAAATATAAGAAAAAAAGAACAGAAAAAATATGAGCTATTTTACCTAATAAAGTATTCCAGTTCTCATTGAGTAACAAAATGATTTTACTTGATGAAAAATATTTATAACTCATACCTGAGACAAATCTATGGAGGAGAGTTTGGATAAATTGGTTGCTTTGAAGGGCAACTCATGATCAGAGATATCTGTTGCTTTGAAGAGCAACTCATGCTCAGAGATATCTAGTGGCTCTGGTGCCATTTTGATATGTGTTTACATCTGTAAAAAGAGGGAATCTACATTAGGAAGAAGGCAACAAAATTCTTTGGGCTTCTTTTTTTCAAGTAGCTGCAATATGAAGAGCAGGTTTTTAATTGTTGCAAAAGCAACCTTCCGAAAATAATACCACTCACTAAGAGACTAATTGATTTTTTGCTGACTACTTTTACTTGTGTAAACAGTCTATAGCAGATCATTTAGCCAGTCGTACAGTGCGGAGAGTGATACAGTAAGATTACCACTGAAGATGTTACCTCAAACAGGAGTTTAACTCTTCTCAAATAAAGTTTACAAAGATACAAAGTATATGGCAAAATGCTTTAGTTCTTGTTGAATTAATTTAAGGTCTCTACATACCCACTCCTATCAATTAAAACGGAGAGAACACTTTGAACCGAGAATAAAGATTCATGAGTGTTGCACGAGTCAATACCAGAGAAGGTTGACGGTGGAGAGTAGATGAAATTGGTCAAATAACTTTATGCCTTCAAGAGGTAGGACAAACTTGTGTAAAACTATCAGAAGTAATACTGCTAACTTGAGGTAGAGGTGTCGTCAGTTAAGAGGTCAAGAGGTAGAACAAACTTGTGTAAAACTATCAGAAGTAATACTGCTAACTTGAGGTAGAGGTGTTGTCAGCTAAGTTGGCACTTGAATACACATCGTTTGCAAGCAACTATAATGTAGTTGTCCAACAGGAATTGCGGATTGACTGTGCTGCCGTCAATCCCCTATTAATGTTGGACAATATCCCAGATAGCACAGGAATATTCAGAGAATATTCTGAGGACATTCATTGATAAATCCAGAACATTCTCAGAATATTCTGAGAATGTTCTCGGAATATTCTCAGAACATTCTGAGAAAGTGTGAATGAAACAAGTTCAGAACATTAGGAATATTCTAGGAATATTCTGGGAATGTTCCATCAAAGAACATCCGTGGGACATTACAGAGAAGAAAATTCCACATAAAAATTTCCACGGACATTTTATTTTTTAACGATTGAAGAACAGGAAATGTTCAAGATTTTTTTTTTAAATTTTGATAGAAAAAAAATTGAACATTTTCTATGGCATTCAAAAAAAGGAAGGAAATCAAGACACTTTTAAAATTAAATACATTTGCGTGTTGAATGATCATTTGCGACTTTGACACACATTTAATTTTAAAATCATGATTATTTTTCTGGTCATTACAAATTGTAATATTTTTTTTAAGAAAGAATTGACAGTACAGGGATTTCTCGTAACAGGGGGGAACAAAAAATGTCGGTGGAAATTCATGATTCTACGGTAATTGAAGCTGGCAGTGGAAACTTTGAAATAAGATACCATAAAATCTAGAGAGGAAAAACGAAAGAAGTATCTTTATTCAAAAATCAAATTTAGCAAATAAGCTGTAGGCGATTGAGAACAGAACGCTGATGATAGCTTGAACTGGAGAAGTGGTCAAATGAGAAAATAAAATTTACAATTCGAACGCCAAAAATAACACCTACTTGTGCGCTTTGACATTGCTTAGCTGCGCCTTTTTTTAGGAAGAAA
>NW_017547331.1:1460036-1499649 GCF_001854935.1 Bemisia tabaci | reverse complement strand
GAAAATGGGAAACTTTTCACACTAAACTCTTCAAAACTGCAGGGCGACCACGAGGATACGAGGATCTAGAAACTTCTATGAGCACTACTGAGTGATAAGCCTAAATAGGTGGTGCATGGAAATATAAACAGGAAGACCCAATCATCGGTTTAGTTCACTACACCCTCTGCCAGGGAGCGCTGATGTCAGCGCTAACCGGAGTTGGGGGTCCTTATTTATTCTCTTGGTCCATGGCTCAGCCCTTCGCAAGCAATTCTTTAAGAGCATGAGTTGGCCCATGTTCGCTGCGCCATGCGCCACCTCCGTCGCCACCTCCGTCGCCGCTCTGCCGCCGCTTTCCTACTTTTGTCGCTGCTGCATACGTAACTCTACCTATCTCTTTCTGTTTTTAATGCAATTTACTTACTAATACATTTTGTACTTTTCCTCTTTCCTCTGAAATATTTGGGCAAGCGCAGTGCTTGCCTTGCTTATCCGGACCGCTTGCCACCCCCCCCCCCCCCCATTATGTGTCATCATCGTTTGAGTCAACATATATATTGCCATAAGTTTGGTTATAAATGAGTTTTTCGATCAATATACCATTAGTTTGCGAAGTTTCAACACGAAATGTCTACCAAGACGAGTGCGATTTATCGGTGAGTACCTTTTCTTTGTACCCTCGAGATCATGATGTGTTTTGTGTTTGTGTCAACAAATCAACAAAAGTAAGGTCAAGAATGAATTCTACGATCTAAAGTCCTCCAGGAAACCGAGTTTCAACACGAAATGCCCACACCCACAAGAACGAGTAAAATTTATCTTTGAGTAACTTCTACTTTTACGTTTCTACGGAAAGTTAGTAAGAATGCGTGAAATTGTGTAGGTATTTGCGTCATTTCCTCGAGAAAAGTAAGGTCAAAAATGAATTCTACGATCAAAATAACCTACGAACCTCTTCGTTTAGCACGAAATCCCCAGCGACGAGTGGAATAATAGCCGCAACAAGTTAGGAAGTAAGGCGATGACCGGGCCGGGGATTCTAATAGGATTTCGCTCCACCGTGATATGAGCCGGCAAAACGGAGTCCAGGTGCTGAGGCGGATTTCTTGCCAAGTTTCGTGAATGATCGAATATCGCTACGTCCCCGTTAGAAGCTATGGTAATGAATCGATAGTAAGATAATCGAACAATCGCATTCGAAACGAGTATTTCGATATTTTCCTCTAAGATTGAAAGTTTAAAAGTAAAATGAGGAGGAAGGTCGCTGATCATAAGAATTTTTGCCTGCGCCTTTTTTAAAACCCTTATTTTTGGTCACGAAAATTATTTTTTCGAAAATTTCGTGTAACGAACCGATAGGAAATTTTACGGCCGTTATTTCGGGTCCTATGACATTTTCCTCTAAGATTGAAAGTTTAAAAGTAAAATGAGGAGAAAGGTCGCTGATCATAAGAATTTTTGCCTGCGCCCTTTTTAAAACCCTTATTTTTGGTCACGAAAATTACTGTTTCGAAAATTTTGTGTAATGAACCGATAGGAAATTTGACGGCCGTTATTTCGGGTCCTATGATATTTTCCTCTAAGATTGAAAGTTTAAAAGTAAAATGAGGAGAAAGGTCGCTGATCGTAAGAATTTTTGCCTGCGCCCTTTTTAAAACCCTTATTTTTGGTCACGAAAATTATTTTTTCGAAAATTTTGTGTATTGAACCGATAGGAAATTTGACGACCGTTATTTCGGGTCCTATGACATTTTCCTCTAAGATTGAAATTTTTGAAGTAAAATGAGGAGAAAGGTCGCTGATCGTAGGAATTCTAGCCTCGGCTTTTCTCTCCCTGAGCCGGTGCGAGAAGAACGGAGTTCAGTGGTTGAGGCGGTTTTCTTGCCTAACTTCTTGAACGATCGACTATAGCTGTGTCCCCGTAAGAAGCTATGGTAAAGAATCGATAGTGCGATACTCGAACAATCGCATTCGATACGATATTCGATATTCGTCCAGCTGTTTGAAATTCAACATGGCGGCCATGCCATGCATTTTTCACTTTCCGCGCAATCTCGGCATATCTCGGCCGGTCTTCCGATCGCTCAAGCTCAATTAATACTTTAATAATACTTTCTTTAATTACTAGCCGTTAAAACTGTCATCTTCTCTGCTCATTTAGAAGTATTCCATCAGTTCGAGACGAAGATTTAACCTCAGGGTCAACGAAAATCAAGAAGAAGCCATGGGAATTGCGGAGAAACCGAAGTCCTGAGTGGATCTTTACAGAGGTAGGAGTCAGTCGTTTTTCTTGTATTCCTTTCATTTGCTTCTCTTTCAACTAAATCGCGGAAGCTTACACTATGTACTGATTCCTCTATGAGAACGGAGTGAAGTTGCCATAACTTACGATGTTATAACAGAATTGTCATCAGACTCTTGTGACGGAACATGTCTTTTTGTCTGTTGCTGGATTTGTCTTGGAGACTGCTGTGGACCAAGGGGCATCTCTTTTCTCATCTAGTCATTCAATGAATGCAGACCGGTTCTTGAAACTCTGTTGGCATGCCAGGACAAGATAAGGAATGTGTGAGCTTTGCGCCTGGAAGACCTTGATCCCCTACGCCTGGGCATGCTGATAAGAATTTCAACAATCGATTCCTGTGTGTCCAAGCTAAGATTTAAGAAGGAACCTCTGAGCACAGTGAAGAGTGTCTAACAGGTTTTGTTTCCCAATCCCCTGCAAATAGCAAGAACTGTGAATACTGTTGCCAAACGTAATGACCATCCCAGTTTGGACTCCACTGCCAGGTATTTCCTGCCGAAATTTCCTCCTCAAGAATCGTAACTTCCTCATTCCCTAAACGTCCTCTCTCTCCTTCTTTCACTTTCAAGTCGTTTAATCCCTGAAGGAAAGAGTTAGTTTGTCTGCATGTAGTCATGCTGTGATAATGAGGCCAATTTCATCATTTGGAAGCTCACCTAGACCATCTCTTCTCTGCGAATCGATACCTTATTCACTGCTTCATCCTCTAATTTCTCTTTCTTCATTCAATGGGCCAGTTGTGCTGGTAACAGAATCATGTTTTGATGCTTGGTTCTAGTAGATCAGCTGTAAATAAAAAGATCTTTCCCAACAGCAACTCTCTACCTTGAATATTAACCGAGATATCTTGCCTTGAAAAACTCAATTTATGACGTCATCCACTGCGGTAGGTATCGCAAAACATGATACGTCCTACTACAGTTAATGACGTCATAAATCGAGTTTTTCAAGGCGAGATACCTCGGTTAATATTCAACGTAGAAATTTGCTGTTTGGCCAGATCTTATCATTTTTAGTTGATCTGCAAGAATAAAGTATCATAACACAATTCTGAGACCAGCACAACTGGCCCATTCTCCCACTCCTATGTTGTATTTCCATTGTTTCAAGTCTAAATTTTTTGGAATTACCTGTTTACTCTGCTACCTAGAGGTGTCATCAGCTTTGTTGGCACTTGTTTACATTTCTTTTGCGAGCAATTGTGCTGCAATTGTCCAACAGTAATAGGCGATTGACTGCGCAGCCTGATCGCGAGCTTAGTCAATCCTCGATTCCTGTTGGACGACTACGTTACAGTTGCTTGCAAACGATATGTATTCAAGTGCCAACTTAGCTGATGGCACCTCTACCTCAAGTTAGCAGTATTACTTCTGATAGTTTTAGACAAGTTTGTCCTACCTCTTGAAGGCATAAAGTTATTTGAACAATTTTATCTACTCTCCACCGTCAACTTTCTCTGGTATTCAAAGACATTATGTCTTTGCTGGTATTGAATCATGCAACACTTAAGAATATTTATTTTCGGTTTACAGTGTACTCTCAGTTTTTAAGTAATTAGAGTGGGTATGTTTTCAAAACCATTCATTTCTCTTAGTTCCATGTACAACAGTGCTTACTTGCCAAGTCACATTTTTATGTCTTTGATGGTTTTTTGCACAAAGGAGGTCAACTTCTCAAAATGGTGGCAGATAAGGTTACATTAACTGATGCCTTATGCAATGTTGACGCCTTAGATGAGCTTATGTTACATAATTAACAACTGTGTATCAAAGCTTAGCCATGCTCTGTCATTTATCAAGCTAACTTCGATACCAACTTCGAAGACCGAAATGGGTTCATCACTGGCATAGCAGAGCACATTGAAGAAGCCACTGTTCATGCCAGTTTGGGAAGCTTCACATTCCTGCTGCTTGACCGCCGTTAATCCGTTTAATTGAATGGATGATGAATGATATTCAATGATTTTCAGAAAAATCTTGCTTTTCCAAGATAATTTTGAGAAAAATGAGAGGAAATCCTAAGTTTTTAGCAGGGAATGAATAATATCGAGAACTACCGATAACATGCCTAAATCAGAAGACTCTTTCACTCTCACCTAAATCATTACAGAACTATGGCAGTATCAGAAACATTTTATTCGAAAAGTTAGTTCCATGCAAGAGTTTTCAACTTAAAGCAGACACTTTGAAAATTGGTAGAGGCATCTATTTTAGAATAAAATCAGAAATGTATGTATTTTGTTGATGGAAGGTCATTTGAACCTTGATTTAAATTTAAAGATTTCAAACTATCCAAGGAATCCATTGCAGATTGACCTTTAAATGTAAATGTATCCATTTTTGGACCTTTATATTATATGCACTGAAATCAGCCAATAGGTTTTTTCATTGAAATTTAAGTAATCGACTTTGGTTTTGGTCGTTTAAAAATTCAGAGCTTTGCCATGTTGTGAATTTAAAGTTTTCAATCTACCAATCCTGTAAAATATCTATTCGTAATGCTCCAGAAGGAACTGTTGGAAGATGGCTCGGAACATACGGTCCTGCTGTGCACGTGGCGATGTTGCTCTCGAGCCATCCCGCAACCGAAGTCCAATGAACAGCCGAACTGGGTGGAAATCTATGAAAAGACTGCTGAAGTATTAGCTACTGAAGTGAAAAAGCTGCTTAATTTCATGTATTTTCTGGTGAGCATTCTAATTTTGTTCGTTTTCGACATTCGGTAGGTAATTGAAGTGGTGTATTTTAGGTGAAAACTTGCATCACGTTCTCTACCAATGTGTCTAAGAAGTGTAACTGATCTTGCCGGCCCAGAGAAACATGCAAGAAAGAAGGGATATTTTAATGCTTCAAACCACAATTTCCACTAATTGCCACAATGCTAGAACATAGTTCAGGTTACCCACCTGACACCTGTAGTCTTTAGTTATGTAATTTAAAGACAAATAACTAAACGAAAGTATATCAATTACACTGATAAAACGATTAAATTAATTATCTTAATCTTTAATGTTAAAAATTTTGATAAAAATATTTCCTTAATCAACTAAAATTACTTCCCTCTGCTTTTTAGTTCCGTGCAAAAACTGGTAATTGCACAACTGTATGATCTTTTATTTATGTAGTATGATTTGGTACAATTGAAACAATAAAAATTATTATAGTACATGCAAAATGCCGGTCACTGTGCCTGAAATTACCTGGCGCATTTAGCAAGAAAACGGTCTTGGCTGTGGACTTGTCAGAGGTCTTAGTCTATTTGATATTCATTCAGTTTTTCAGTCTATTGAACTTCCATCTTATTTTTGATAATATTCATCGGAAAATGTCTTTTTTTTCTAGGATATATATGCCTTAGGTTTAAATCTTAATTGGTTATACAATGATAAATTCTCGCTTGCCAAATGATAATTATTTTTTTGTACTATTGCCCTGAAAAAAGTTTCACGCTTTCAGAGAGGAAACTAGAACTCGAGAGGCGCATTTTTGCTGATTTTAGGAGAAACTTTGCTTCAAATCTCCAGCCACGATTATCTGAGAAAAAAACTGTTATGCTCATTGAAAAGAGCGTGAAATTTACTTCTCGAAAACATATGTCAATAGTTCCTAAACTTGATTTAATTCTGTGAAACAGCACTTCATTAGCTCAGCCCTTAAATTAAGATTTTGTCAACCATTTCCTTAAAAATCAAGAAAAAAAGAAGATAAAAACCTAAAACCGTGGCTCAAACTGTGTAACAATGTGGTAAAACAGTGCTGGGCCCACCCTATTTGGAGGGGGGGGGGGACCAAAATGTTCAAACATTGTCAATCAGAGCCAACAATTTTGAGCTCTAATGAGGATCAGTGCAAAACTGATGGGGGAGAGTGTTCAGCTCAGGCAGTTTGCATTGGAATATTTAGGTGAGGTCACGTCAAGAAATCTATAATTTTGGGTCTTTTTATACCTCATCAGTAGATCACACTCGTCAGTGAACCCAACTGAAAATCTTGCAAAATCCACGACGGCATTAAAGCACAAGTTCGAGGTACGAGGCTTGTACTGCAAGATGGTAAGATTCGTATTAGTACTCATTAGAGCTCAAAGTTTGGATTCTGATTGAAAATTTTTGAACTTTTGGGCTTTTGATCTCACTGACTAGTGTGATCTACTGATGAGGTATAAAAAGACCTAAAATTATAGATTTCTCGACGTGACCTCACCTAAATATTCCAATGCAAACTGCCTGAGCTGAACACTCTCTCCCATCAGTTTTGCACTGATCCTCATCAGAGCTGAAAATTGTTGGCTCTGATTGAAAATGTTTGAACATTTTGGCTCCCCCCCCCCCTCCAAACAGTGTGGGCCCAGCACTGTTTTACCACGTCGTTACACAGTTTGAGCCACGGTTTTAGGTTTTTTTTCTTCTTTTTTTCTTGATTTTCAAGGAGATGGTTGACAAAATCACAATTTAAGGGCGGAGCTAATGAACTGCTGTTTCACAGAATTAAATCCAGTTTAGGAGCTATTGACATATGTTTTCCAGAGGTAAATTTATGAAAAATTCAAAACGGCAGCGTCCTGAGCACCAGACAATTTTTTTGAAGTTTATATGGGCATTTTCGGACTTTTTTAGCACCTAGGAAATGAAAAAAATCGGTTTGGTTTGAAGGACAGAACCCATGTTAAGCGGTGTTGTTCCTCAATTTATTCACTTCTATTAAACTGTACATGACATCTAGAAAAGTCTTACTTTCTAATTACAAAATCATGTTTTACGCTCAATCCGCATTTCAGCAGCTTCTGTGGTCACAATCATCAGTTGATCGTCAACGTTGATGGTGGCCAGGAGGGTAGTTATTACAGCGCATACTGATCATGAAAAACGTAGGTGAAAAAGTTTTTAAGTTTGGTGCACATTCTAATCACATAACTTTTACTGTCATGGAATAAATCATTTTAATGAGATCATTAATCTCTAACTCCAATTATTTCTTTTACAGCGAAAAGCTATTGAAAGATTTTGTGCAGAGGTAAAAAGGCTGTGCCACGTGAAAAGAGGAAGGATTTTGTGTCGGAAGCCTACTTGCTCACCCTAGGAAAATTTATCAATATGTTTACGGGGCTGAAAAATGATTACTCTCCCAATCGCCGGTAAGTTTATGTCTGTAAAGTGTTAAAAGATTTCTCTATTTGGAAGTTTTCTCCTGTGTACCTGATTGAAGATTACTTTTATAAAAATGCGTGAACAGAAGTAATATCGCAAAAGTCTCTATAAGAGCTGTCCTAAAATAAATATTTAAAGTCTTTTACGTTTTAATTATAGTCTATCAGGACTGGAGAAAGAAAAAAAGAGACAAAAGTCACATCAGTCTGAGTGTAACAATCATCAGTTGGCCCATTGGTTAGCATGTAAATATCTGTTGAATGGTGCAATTTTTGGATGTGACATTTGTCTCTTCTTTTCTTTCCCTAGTTCTATGTCTTTCAGCCAACTGGCATATCTTCAAAGAATTTTACCCAAATGTGTCAGGAAAATACCTTTTCTTAACTCTATGGCAACCCTGTGTGGCATTGTGGAGAGTTAAGTCCTTTGTCCTTGACATCGAACAGGTTTCTCCCTTCCCTCTGATTCATATCAAACCTCCGTTGTAGCTCAGAAGTATTGTGACAAGTCTCTACACCATTGCTTCTTTTTTCAGTGCCGCCTAGTTCTTGAAAGTTATGGCAGCTTCACACACCCTGCAGGAGTCGCAGAATTTATCCATATTTCTCGCCACACAGAACAAATTTTGAGACATGGTGAAAGAGAATTTGGAATAAATAATCGGTTACGAAGAGCTTCTGTCCGATCTTGTCAATCTGTGTGTGCACATGTTCGAAACAAAAACACCCACCAAAAAGCACATGCTGGTCAAAGTGAGTATCATGTCATCCCCAGAGTGTCTGCAGGTCTGGAAAACCGGGAAAAATCAGGGAATTTGATCACTGTCTGGAAAACTGGGAAAAGTCAGGGAATTCGATCGAAAACCGGTGAAAGTCAGGGAATTTTTGCAATTCGAACATTTCGCGGCTATTTTTGCTTGTCACTGCCGAATTGGCCGAGTAGCAGCCAGCCATATCAGCCAGCATGGCTGATAATGTAAACTGCTCTGTTCAACCAGTTTGCAACACGGCCGCTAGGTTCACTAATGTGTGTTCTCTAACTTTAAAGATCGAATCGATCTGCCCTATTTAATTTATCTACTTAATTCATGCCAAATGGCAAGATAGACTAAATAGACTTGAATGAAGTTAACTTGCTAACAGCAGAAAGTTACAGTTAATAATGATAGGAAACTAAGTGCCCCAGTTTTGAGCAGATGGTTAATCAATGTTTTCAATAAGTTAGGAAATTTAATGAAAGTGCTAGAATTTTAGTTTTTCTTTAATTGAGTAAAGAAATATTTAATGTCAACTGCATTTTGCATGAAATTTTTCTGGTTCTTAAATCAACATGTTCACAACTGGTGCATCCATCTTGTAGAAATATTATTGGTGGATTATATTCTAACAAGCCAACGCTTGTTGAGTATAAGACAAATTCAATACCAACAATAGGTTCTGGAATCCATTGAATCAAGTGACCTTAAAAAAAAAACCGAATTAAGCAAATTTATCTAAAAGCGAAAAGAGACTCGTATTTCCTCTTGATTATAGCAAAATCTACCTGAGTTAGGCACATTTACAACTCTTGTTTTATATTTTAAGAAAAAGAGACTTGTATTTTCAGGGCACTACGTAATATGCCAATATTTATGAAACCACCAGGGTGAACTATAGTTTGAATTTTCAAAAGTATACGGGGCAATATGTCACAAAGAGAGCATAGTAGAGCTTAAAAATTAAATTTTGGAGGTGAATTTTAGTCTGAGTATACCATTTTGGAATTAGCTTTATTTTGAGTATTTAGGATCTCGTTCCTTTCAAAAGTATTACTCAACTCCTTCCAACGCCATGGTAATTCAGAATATGACTTTACGGGGTCATTCCTAAGGATAGTTTTTTTAATATTTTCTAACTAGTTCATTGTATGGCTAAACTCAAAAAGTCACGGAATTTTGTCATTTTTTGTCATGGAAAACCTGGAATTGTCAGGGAATTTCATTTTGAAAATCTTGTAGACACCCTGATCCCATCTTCGTGATTCGTTTGACCTTCGAAAGTGATTGGTTTTGACATTTTTTTCTAGGCCTTCAAAGTGCTTGAATTCTTCTCTACTGATAAGAGTCAGCAGTTAATTTAAAGAAATAAAGAAACATTTTTTGATGTTTCGTTGATTGTAGGAAAACATCTTGTTCACAAACGAAATCGCTGTCTTTCTGAAACGAGAATCCAAAATTGCGGACTCAAGTTCTTATCACAAGGAAATTACTGTGTTTTGGAAAAAATTTGGGAAAAAAGTGAACTGTTGTTCCAGTCATAAGCCAATTAAGACTCTGAAGATCTCAAAATTGAGATTTTAACACTACTCTCAGAAAAGTGTTTTTTAAAAATTCTGCCTGCCACTTAGATTTTAAATTTTCATTCTCTTAGATTTTAAACTAAACTTTTAAATTCAAGAAATGTAACTGAAGTTCAGGTGATTCGTGAACTTTTAATAAGATTTTGTATTTTGGCCATGTGTCTCATTGTCAGTCTTTCTTCGGCGCTGTTCTTGACTTCATAGCAAGACAGTTCTAAGTTACTCAGTATTTTTTTCTCAGGTTTCACAATATTTCGCCTTTGATAAAAAAAAAAAAAAAAAAAAAAAAAAAAAAAAAAAAAAAAAAAANAAAAAAAAAAAAAAAAAAAAAATTAAGTTTGCGAATCATCCAAGTCTTCATTTGTGATCAGATCTACAAAAGGAACCTTGTCTTCTGGGAGAAAATTTTCCTCAACTTTTTTCTAACGTTTCAACCACGCTTTTCTACAACCCAAGAATTTTTTTATGGAACTTCTGGACTAACATCTCCTTCAATTCATTAAGATTTTAGGGTCAAACTTGCGTCAAAATGTCCAGATTTTCTTCCTCCTTGAATTAGCAAAAAGTTATGGGAAATTTTCTCTGCAAAAAAAAGGTCCCTTCCCACAGATTCGGTCACAATTACATGAAAACACTGTCCGTAAAAACTTTGTTTTGTCTTGGTTTGCAGGTCATAGGCTTCGGTTTGTTTTTGATGGACAATGAGCTCTGCAATATCAACAAACTTGACCAAAAGAAGAAACTAAATCTCAGTAAAGTCTACAGAATTTTCAAGGTAGGTATTATTTGTCAAATTTTATCAGTGTCTCATCTTCCTCCCTGACTTTGTACACTTTTTGACAAAGCAGTCAGTAATTTCAAGTTGTTCATTGCTCCAGTGTTTTCCGTATTTCTTCCTCCAACTCCCAGTTCTTCCAGTATAATAGCTTAATCCTGTATGGCATTAATTAATTTTGGATCTTTGGTTCTATTATCTAGTTTTTCCAAAGTTTCTATTTTTGTTTTTTGTAATAATTATGGAAGGACGAATCCTGTGATGGTTGTAAAAATGAAATAAAATAAAATAAAAATAAAAATTCTATTATGCAAGGTGACACCCTGCCATAGCACTGCACAAAAATCTGATAGATTAAAATCCATTAAATTTTAAGGATGTTCTCCATGTCCTCACAGGGATTTGGCAGGGACATGGAAAAAAAATTTGGTGAACTGCTAAAACTGGAAAATCAAGCTTTTACCACACCTACTTGAATTTTCGTTTTTCTATCCGTCAATAACTCCATTCATGGTGAATATTTTTTATCAATCTTTAATATTCTAATCTTATTTTTTTTTTTTCAAATCATCGTCTGAATCAATTTTCCATGTCTGATGTCTTTCTCCTTTTCCTTTTTCAGAATCCAGAGGTTGTCACACCTCTCTTTGGTGACATGCAAATAGCGCCATTCAACTATATCAAGTGCTCGAAGAATTTCAACCCTGGGAAATGGCCCTTATCGAGCTCTACCACGATCAGTCCCCAAGCTGATTTGATGGTACACTTGCCCCAAGTACGCAAAGACCACGTCAAGTACATCAGTGAGCTTGCTATCCATAGTAACGAGGTACCTCCTCTCCCTCTTACCGATTCCTCCTCCATTTTCATTGTTACTTTAATTTTTTACAACACTGTTTTAGAAATAACAAGTGTAAATGAACAGTATCCAGCAAGTAAAGCGAGAAGTATTGTAATAAGTTTTTAACATGAAGCATTCTCATAAGAAATTGAATTTCCATTGAAATCTAGTGTATCGAGCCTGTTATCTTTTTTCCTTACTTGCCAGTATCAACCATTTATCGTGAATCATGTTTTCATCTGAAAATAACTGTTCAATTTTTTCTTTTCTCGATAATTTCAAGGTCAACATAACATTCAAAGAAATTAGAACGGATAAGGAAAACAAGGAAACAGCCAATTTAGCCTTGCGTGGTTTACATTTGCTGTCCGAATGGAGTAGTGTTGTTACAGAGCTTTACTCGTGGAAGTTGTTGCACCCGACAGATCATCATCAAAGTGAAGAATGCCCACAAGAAGCTGAAGAATATGACAGAGTAAGTACGTCACCATTCTTGAAATGTCCTCTCCAAGTCGTAGCATTTTTTTAAGTTATACGTTTAACTTTCCCCTCACTGAGAAAATTAAGTGAAGGCCTGCGCCTTTGTGCCGAACTTTGACTGTTAAGTGCCAGGTTTTCAGCCTTTAAAGCTAAGAAAAGTGGCACTGTGGATAATGTGTATTTTTCAAAATTCTCGATTCGTACTGTTGTCTCGTTATTTTAATGTATTTCTTAATGCAGACAGCTCTTTAGATTCTATTTTTATTCAAGCATTTCCTTAAATCTTTGTTAATTTCTCTTCGTTGTTTTTAACCTTGACTTTCCTTTGCCAAGGCAACTTGTTACAACTACACGGAAGAGGACAAATTTGCGCTAATCAAGGTTATTGCTATGATCTAAAGCCTGCAAGTTTTAATGTCTCGATGGAAACCTTCTTTACCGAAGCCATCCGACGCAATATTTATGCGGAACTCCAGGACTTTGTGCAAGTAATTCTCAGAGAGCCTCTCTGAAAAACCATAAAGAACAAGAGAGACCTAATCAGAAGGTACATTATCTATTCCTTTCTTTCCTTTAAATTTCTTCAATTCTTATCTTTAAAGTATTATTTTTTAGGGTGACGAGCTTTTGAAAAGTCAGTTGCAACGTCGAAATGGCAGAGCATTCCGTCGCAGAACTTTGAAATTCTTTCTGCAGGCCATAACATCTAATTATTTTCGATTCCAAGAGATTTGGCACCAAAAAAAAAAAAGTGATTTTTGTGATCTAAGTCTCTATGCATATAATAGATTTTGTTACATGCATCACAAAAATCTTCCAATCATTAAAAGCTCTTGGCTCTAGTCTGTTTTGGTTTATTTTTTGCTTTTATTTTCTCAGTGGAATTTTGGTAGTTTTATGCTAAACAATCCAATTTTTTTAAAGCACAAATGAAAATTTTTATTTTAGAATGAATCATTCATAAAAAAAATAATCGCCTCCTCTCTTCTTCCAAAAAAATTCTTGCGATTCAATTTTAATGCATTTAGACAGGATTTTAGTTTTTAAATTTAACTTTGATCGGGGCTTACTATGAGGTTGACCTTGCCTAATGTATGTTCTTTTCATTTTTACATTGCATTTGTTGCCAATTTTTTCTTTCTTTGAGTTCTATTGTTACTTGATGCAGTTACAGCAACAACTGAAATCTGTTCAAAGGAAGTTTCAGCTTGTCTCAGATAAAAAAACTGTTTTTAAGCCCCAGCAAGTGTTCTATCTATCCTGAAAACATCATAGGGTGTCTAGCAGCAAGGAAAACCGGGAAATTCAGGAAAAAACCAGGAATGAGAATGACCCGGGGGAAAACTGGGAATCAAGGATCTGAACCGGGAAGAAATGAGGAATCATGTCCCCTCCATGAGCTCATTAAGTCTTTAAAGAATTGGTGAAAAACCCGGGAATTAGGAAGTTGGAAATGACGAGACGCTCTGCATCAGTGCTGATTTTGTAGCTCAGATGATGGAGAATTTCAATTTTTCTATTGTTAAAATTTTGGGGGAATGGTCGATGTTTTTATGTAGTTAGTAAAACTGGGCTTAAGTCTGGAAATCAGAGTCCACACAGAATGAAAGAAGGACATTTTTGTCCAGAGCGTGATCTAATACTGGTTTTTGTAAAGTGCAGCACATTTCTATCAATGCATCATTTGAGTGATTCTTCTCAAAATCCGAAAAATAATTTTTTACTTTTTTTGTTCAGTTTCGTATTGAAATGTCAATGCCGTGGATTTTAACTGATCACATTCTTCGTACAAAAGAGCCTTCAATGATGGAGTAAGTAGAAAATGCTCCCTCCAGTAGTTGATTTCTTATCATATTCATCCATTTTTCTGAAATCACTGATGTGATTACTATTAGTAAAATTTGTAACAAAATACCTTTCTAAGTATAATGAAAGTGTTTTAACCTCTCCATTTTTTTACTTTTTTCGAAATTGTAACCAACGAGTCCTGTTGTATTTGCAGTAAAATTGTATGCTGCACTATATCTTTTATCTTGAAAGTTTGAGAAAAGTTGTAAGTTAATTAAATTCTTACCCCAGTTGACGTTGCGGTGTCATTTTTTTCTGAAGGAAGGCAAGCAGAAAGGATTTATGGAAAACCTAATTATTATCTCATGCTGCATGCTTTGCGTCTATCATTCAAGGAACATTTGAACTCAGAAGCATCAATCTACCTTTAAATGAAGTCCATGGTACTGTTTCTAATTAGTGACAAGATATATTCATTGAAATTGTTTGACAATTGAAAACAGCGATTCCGAGCTTATTTTAAAGCTAGATTTGTAGACTTTTTTCATGAACATTCCTCAAAGATTAGTTGCCTTCCGCATGACACGGACAGGAATGTATCCCGATTGCGTTTTTCAGTATTTTTCATTGACATCTTATTTTTTCACAGGAATACCATTGCAATAATTCGTCTGAAATTTCCAGTGACCTTTCTTCACACTCAGAGAGGAGACTCTAAAATTTTCAGACACATTTGTGCAAAATTCTCAGTTCATGGAAAACTTAAATGTTTGTAGAAGATACATTTCCTAGGGCTGTAGATCTTCGATTGATCTAAAGACAACTTTTTGGTTTTGCCAACTTAATACTTGCAATGGCTTAAATTTGAAGTTAAATCTGCAAGGGTAGCAGTCAAAGAACCCTATTTTTTATGTTTGCAAGAACTTCGTAGGAAGTAGGGTCGATTCAAAATTATAATTCATTATTGCTTTGTGAATTAATTTTTGTATCTCTCCTTTTCAGGTATGTCTTATACCTGTCGGATCTCTACAATGACAGTGCCCATTATGCCCCGACTGTCTTTCGCAAACAATTTTCGTATGATAAAGTTGAGGCAGAAGTCAATCTGTGCTTCGATCAGTTAGTATATAAACTTAGTGAGCAAATATTTGCTCATTATAAGCAACTCGCAGCAAGGTATTGTTTGTTCATTAGCCGGTTTTTATATACTTTTTTTTTTTATTTCCTCACTTCCGTATTTTACATTTTTCTTTTTCATTTTACTGATTGTTTTTTTTTCGACAAAGTTTCCTAAAAAACTAATCCTCTGTTGATGCTTGGTAATTAGTTGGCTATGTATTGACAATGCATGGTTACTTTCTTGTTGTGAAACTTTTTTAAGTCAAATATTCTTCTCCCAGAAAAATTTTAACCTGCTTAAACTAGCGAGTTTTAATTACAGAATATAATCAATTCTTTCTTTCCTTTCAATAATTTTTTTTATTCATCTACTTACTTATCAATTTTTTTTATCACCATCTACTTTATCACCATGTAACATTAGGGTGCGGCTTATTTCAGTGATGTAGAAAAATTGACAAGGTCTGGGTGACAATCGGTTCTATCTATTGATATAATAGGCTGTATAAAATTTTAGCCAATTTGAAGCTTTTTTAAATAATGCTCAAAGGGATCAAAACTACGAGCAAAATTACATTGGTTTGAATGGGTGGAGAAACGCCTGATCTGCGGAAATGCGTTTTTTTGGATCTAAAATGCGCTGAAATGAAGTGAACCTGACCAGCTTTTAGAGAGGCATCTAAGGGCCCATTTGAATCAAGAATATCACACTTTTGACCCAAGGTGAGGGTAGGGGGATCACTCGAGAGCAAGATAAAAAATATACACCAATTTTGTTCCAGGCTCGAGAAATAGTATGGGAGGCAACATTGTAAAGGGCCAAGTATAGTTCTCAAGGGCTAAAACAACTATTATACATTATTTTTCATCAAGTTGTGAGATACATTTGCCTCTTCAACTTCGGAACACTTATTTTGAGTTCGATCAGAAAGTCTCAAAAGCGATCACTTAACTGCAGGCGCGGCGCCTCAAAAACCGGCTACACTGTGACCCCCCTGTCCCAACTCATGGGTCAAATGTGTGATTTTCTCGTTTTGATTGGGCCTCTAGATGCCTCTCTTAGAGCTGGTCAGATCTTCTTCATTTAAGCGCATTTTAGATCCAAAAAACGCATTTTCGCAAATCAGGCGTTTTTCCGCCCATTCAAACCAATGTAATTTTGCCTGCAGTTTTGATCCCTATGAGCATCATCTGAAAAAGCTTCAAATTGGCTCAAATTGTACACAGCCTATTATTTTCATAGATAGAACCGATTGCCACCCGGACCTCGTTGATTTTCCTACATGACGGAAATAAGCCGCACCCTAATGTATCATTATGCAAGTGATATTTTTTAAAAATAATTTTTACTGTTGTAAGCGTCAAATCAAAACTTTTTTTATTTATTAATTTTTTTTACTTTGTGTGCGTGACAAATTCTTATTTTAGAAGAAAAGAAAAAGAAATTGTAGGTATGATTGTTTTGTAAAATATACAAATTTTGTGTATACATCTCGTGGATCTTTCTTCTAATGTTGAATGTTTGTATCTCTCTTTCAGTATTTTGTTTGATAAACGTTTTCGGGTTGAGTGTGTGGCCATGGGAACCTACCTGCTGGCATATCCATGCGCAAAACGGTACGAAACACTATTGAAGCAGCGCCAAGTGCCACTGTTGGGAAGATCGATCGATCTCAACAAACTAATCACGCAACGCCTCAATGCTGACATGCAGAAATCTCTTGAGCTTGTCATTTGTAAATTTGAAGGGGGAGACATAACAGGCGTTGTTGTAAGTGTTCAAAATTTTTAATTCTGTAAAATGAGGGAGAGAAAAGCAAACCTTTATTAACAGCAGCTGATGTGTAATTATTTGCTTTATGTATTATATGTCCTGCTCGACAAAATATCTGCATTTCCAATCAAAGAATTGAGAAATGTGTCCCAGACAGCAGGCAAGAATGTAGTTTTCCAAGCTTGAATTGGAATGAATCCATTCATGTTTTTGTCAGCCTGTTAATTGAATCAATACTTGCTACAGGCACTGAAGTTTAGGAATTCTCGGAAAATATCGCGATCTTTGAGAAACAATTGATGCCAGAGATAGTCAGCCTCAGTGGTGTAGTGGTCAAGGCAGTTTGCTGCCAACACTGAGGTCCTGGGTTCAATCCCTGGAGGTGACCAAATATCAGTCATCGTCACTGTGGATGACTATGCCACTCCAATACCCTAACCCTTCGAGGTAACAGAGTGTGGGAGAGTCACTCAGTAAGTAATCTGTCTGCACTGTTCGACGTGGTTGTGAATAAATGTGTGATCTCTCGGAGTATGCGCAACTGCCAGCGCTACCTATCCGTAGAGATTGCAACAACACAGTCCAACTCGGTGGAGGAATGGCCCTGCTCCGAATATTCGTGCTCTGCAGCGTCTGCCACAGTCTTTGATAAGACTTATCGTTGGTTTTCAGACGGCCGCCGAGCCTTGCGAGAATATAGAGGTCACACATTGCCTCAAGAGTACAAAGTTAAGGAGCACGGTCCAATTTCAGGGTGCTTGATGGCAGTAGCCAGGCCCCTTGAGGGCGTCTCGCCGGTAAGCCTGGCCTCACTTACATAATTACTTACTTACTTTGATTCTAGAGATAAGATCTTGCTTTTCTTCCCATAGCCAAGATGATTTTAGAATCAGCAGCATAAAATCAATTAATATTTTGGTTTTTGAAGATTGAGAGAATATTAAAACTCAAAAATGAAGTCTTGGCTGTGGATGCACTCAAAATCTGTACAAAAATTAGACTAAATTGAAGTGTGCTCTCTAATTTTTCATATCTGAGCTGAGTTTCAAAAATTGTGTGTTCATTTTGTTTCACATGAAATTTTTGATAGGGAAACAGTGTTGCAAGATGTTAAACTTCTAATTGTATGAAATTATCTTTCTCTGTTTTTTTAAAAAAAAAAAAAAATATTTACCACATCGTTTAATTTATGTCCTTTTTTCCATTGCAGGACGTAGATGGTTTATTACAAGCGAACAGGCTGTGTCATAAACTTTTGAGGAAGCATTTGACACTGGACATATAAGACGCCATGTTCCGAGAGGCTAATTACAGCGTTTTTGCTCCCTATGATGGATTACCTTACATGTTTTTTGGGAGCTTAATTATGACGTTTTACCAAATTACTGTTACAATGCAGCAACTAACAGGTATGTGCTAACTCTGCCATGACAAAGCCTCTGATCTACAGGGTGACAAATAAGGACAAGAAGTCACTGAAAACTTTGAAAAGTCAGGAAATTTTGCGGCAGAACATTTAATCTTTTTCCTTTAACTGAAAAATGTCATTGGTTTCTCCTGCTTTCACATGTTCCTTTGACGAAAGTCCGAAATTTTGTTTTTTAGTTCTGAAATTCTAGATTTTGGGGAATGTGATCAATCAAAGCTTTCTGTAAAAAAAAGAAATACGAACACCAGGGAGAAAATTGTCGTCGCCTTATTTCCTTCAATAAAAACGACTATACTGGAATAATTGAGAATATATTTTTAGACAATTCTGTTTGCAATTTAATCAAAATATCTGAAAATTTCTAAGAAAATAATGCATAACTTTCCTCCTAAATTTAAGTTTTAGCTAGGGAAATTTTGCAACTCTTAACTAATCTTATGGCAGAATACTTAATTTTTTTGTATTTTCTAGCAACCCAGCTCAATCTTCTGTGCTAAATTTTCACAATATTTTAAAATGTTTGCATTAGGTCATCATTGAATAATTTTATATTCACGGTGTGTTAGGAGGGCACATCAAAGAGATATAGGGTCATTTCATGTCAAATCAAACCAAAATCTGACCTGACCTCTTCAGAAGTTGATGAAAATTCGTACACTCACTCTACTTATTGAGCTAATTCCAAATAGTTGATTTTTTAATTATTTTGTCCATTTGTCGAACTTTTATTGAGCTTTGATGTTCGAGTAAAATAACTGATGTTATCCCCTTCAATTGCCTGCATTTTTGGAGCTGTTTATTCGATCTAAGCCGTTCTGATGCCGATTAAAAGCTCTTGAAATGGTTTTTTCACGTACGTACACCAAATTTGAATTCAACTTCAAAAATTTTTTTTGTAAATATTTTAAAGTCTAAAATTGAAGTATCTCAAAAAGTATTCCGATCTCTCGTTCCCAGCGCCTTGACAGATTCTTGGAACGCGGCAGCTCGGAGCCGCTTTCGTCACCCGTCGCGCTAGCACACTGGAAAAAAATGTAGCTTTTTCGGCCATACCTTTTAACTCCAACAAGTCTCCACTTTGATTGTTAGCAAGTGTGTAGATACAGGTATGACCGACCTCTGGATAAAAAATTGTAGGATTCTATGCGCCCCTCTTTGAGATACTTCAATTTTAAACCTTAAAATGTTTATTAAAAAAAATTTTGAAGTTGAATTCAAATTTGGTGTACATACGTGAAAAAACCATTTCAAGAGCTTTTAATCGGCATCAGAACAGCTCAGATCGAATAAACAGCTCCAAAAATGCAGGCAATTGAAGGGGATAACATCAGTTATTTTACTCGAACTTTTTAGCTCAATAAAAGATTAACTGATGGACAAAAAATTAAAAAAATCAACTATTTGGAATCAGCTCAAGAAGTAGAGTGAGTGTACCAATTTCCATCAAATTCTGAAGAGGTCAAGTCAGATTTTGGTTTGATTTGACATGAAATGACTCTATAAGGTGTTAAATATTGGTGCTGCCAAAAATGTGCGAATGATACAGATGCCCCCTTCTTGAAAAATGTACAGAAACACTTTTTGATTTCAAATCGTCTTCAGTAGCTCCAGCTACTGTTGAAAATAGAAACTTATCTTCTGTAGCCCTATCGTCCCAGTTCTGAAAAATGTCTCATCTTGTTCTTTTTCCGATTTCATTAACTTAAATTTAAATGTCTACAGGTTTGTGAAATGCTGTGGAATCACGTTTACCAACCCTGTGCATAGAGACAAGCCTCCACAAATGGGCCACGCTTATCTCTGGGGCAGCAAACAATTGAATCTTGCTTACACAACAATTTATAGTCAATTTACAGGTAAGGAGACAGTCATCTTTTTCCAAATAATCATCATTAATTCATTTTGGCCCACATACGTAGGTACTTACAAAGGCCCCATTTGGCCCCAGACCAGTTCTTTTTGTAATAAAAAGAAAAATACTTGGGAGAAAGAACCTCCTTTTTACTATTCTTTAACTTGGCGTCAACTTTGAATCAGCGGTGTTAGAGTATAATAAGAGTTTCATGAAGTGCCTTTTGTGCTGGAAAATTAAGTCCTGAATTTGTGAAAACTTTGTGCAGTGATGTCTCGTTTACTTAGCTTTTAAAGAGATTTTGGTTGCCTAGCAAAAAGCAACAATATTTTGAAAGCTAATCATGTTCATTTTTACAGGGTGGCCACAGTCAAAGAATATGGAGAAATGTCAGGGAATTCTTAGAAATCCGGAAAATGATGAATGTGTTAGGGATAAATGTCGAACCACATTTAGGTATTTGCTTTTTACAATGGATTTGAAGTCTCAAACAACAAATTTTGCATATAAACTATTTCAAATTAAGTCTATACAACTATTTTGCAGTTCTTCAATTGTTATGAAATGTATCAGGAAAACCAGGAAAATGTCAGGGAAAATAATTTTCTAAATTCTATAGAAACCCTGTTTGTAGAATGTTTATTAAAAACAAGAGTAACAATAAATGCAACTTGGTCTGTGAGAAGGGACCCTATCCTCTAGGAGAATATTTTCTTTAATTTTTTGCCAACACTTCAACCGTGTTTTCCTTCCAACAAAAATTTTTTGTCTCGGGAATCCAGGATCAATATCTTTCAATTTTTTAGATTTCAGGGTCACACCTGTGCTGAAATGTCCATATTTTCTTCCTCCGTGCATTTTTCAAATGTTAAGAAAAATTTGCTTGCAGAAAAGAGGTCCCTAACCTCTGTTTGCACAGAGATTTTTCTTCTGCAGTTCTGACTTCTTTCTCTGAAACTGTGAAAAGAACGACGTATTGAGGTCTGAAGAATCCATTAATAAAAGGGAAGAAAATACAATCTAGCATGTATTATAAATCAACGGAGCAAGTCCGCAACCACTTATCTCGTTGGTGGTGTTTGAAAATCTCCCCTTCTATTTTATTCTTTTAAAGGAGAACAAATGGACAACATTCTTGAAGTTTTCGGAGAATTTCTTGGCACTGAAAAGAAAAATCACGGCAGTATTTTAGGATTGCCATTGAGTAGTTCTTCATTTAAAAAATTAAGTATGTCAGGAGGTCTGCGGCATCGAAAATCGAGATACGTGGTTGCAGACTTACACTGTTGAAATGTATTAAATGAAGACCAAAATGTCTTTATCTTACTATTTAAATTCCCTGTTTGTAAGCTTTAATTTATGTTTCAATGTCATTATCATCCTTGCACTCCACTCTTATCCGCCTCTGTTGTAGGTTTTGTAGGCCCTTGCCACATGCACCATATGTGTAGATTATTAGGTTACCAAGGCATCGCAGTAGTGATGGAAGAGCTCAAAATCGTCAAATTACTCATCCAAGGAAACCTCCTTCAGTTCACGAAGACTTTGATGGAAGCAACGCCCAAAACATGCAAGCTTACACGATATGACTATGGATCTCCAGGTTTGTTCAAGTTATCATCCTATTTTTTAATCTGCCGATAGATTCTTCTTCTTTTTTTGAATTTGTTTTGTTCTCTATGCTGCCATGCTGAGGAAAAACGCAGTATGAACATTCAAGAGTTGCCAAACTTCCCTCGATAAATTGTTCATTTTTTATGAAAGTTATGAATATTTTCCATTTAAATTTTCAGGACCTTTCGGTGGAATTGCAAGCAAAATTATCTGATTAACTGGAGGGAAAATATTCATAAGTTTACCAGGAAATTCGATTTTTATCGAAGGAAATACGGTAACGCCTGAAGGTTCATACGGCATTCTTCGTCAGTGCAGCAGTATGGAGACAAAAGTAAAGAGTGAACCAGTAAATCTGCCATCAAAAGAAAATACGCTGTAACTCAACTCTAGATTTTAACTTTATTTCTGAAGAAAATTATTTTTAAAGAAACGCAAATGCATACATATTCTTCAGATTTACAGTACGGCTTTGGCTCATCATTGAAAATACAAATCAAAGAAATGACACGTAGTGAGGATCAGTTTCCTCCAAATTAAACTTAATAGAAGGAAGAAGACAGCAAAATCTGAAGGTAGATGTAACATTTTTGCTTTGCTCTGCAGGAGAAGATCTGGTGTAAAGGACCTATGTCACGTTTTTTCTCCTCAAATTCCATTCACTAAATGATGGATGCACTTGCCAGTTTGGAAAGTAAATTCTTGAGCCTAATATGAATGTTCACCAGGAAATGAATCTTAAGATTTTTTTGTTTTTTGTTTTGAATTGTTTGGAAGATCAGTTTCTCTTAGTTTATTTAGTCATTGTAGTGTTGAATAGCTTCATCTGAGTGTCAAACATTTACTTTCTTACGAATATTGTATAGCAGAGCAGAGAATGAAGAGGCAAGAAAAGTAATCTTTCTTAACTACGGCATTCTTTTAAGTGTTTAAAATATTGTTTTTTTATCCTCGAAAAATCCCTAACACTCAATAATTTTACTCATTTAAATTCCTTAAGTCCTTGATTTTGGTTTTAATAAGCTATCATGAGCTATGGTCGGTTAATCATTGTCTTGTCATGGTGAGTGAAATGTAATTAATGATCTCTCTTTTATTTTCCAGGGGTCGTAGGTCATTATCATGCTCAATTAAACGATATCGTGCAGTACCCAGATGCCAGGACGGAACTGTTTCACAACTTCCGTGAGTTCCACAACACAATCCTATTCTTATTTTTACATGTGAAACGTGCGATCTAGTCCATGCTGCCGCATTCCAGAACATCTCGGTATGTAAAGCTCGCCATTCTCTCCATCTGAAGCTTGAAATGTCCGAAAAGTATTCAAAATATGAAACTTTCAACGGATAGTCCAAGATCCCCTCCAAAGAATTTCCAATTTTTATAGAGGTCTTTAAAAGTTAGAGAATTTTGTCCAACTCTGGAAAGCAAGTGGATTTTGTTGGGGAATCTTGACATTTTTCTTTCTGCAAAGAATTATATTTTTTTCAATTTCCTGAGACTGCGTGCCTAAAAATTTTTTGCGAAGAAAAATTTTAGCTCTGTTCTCAAAAGAAAGACAAAGTCTTAACTCAGAAAAAATGCGGCATGTTTTCTGTTTCAAATCTTTTGCAGATAACGATTCACACAATGCAAAGTTCTGAAATCAAGTCCTGAATAAGATATGAACAAATATTTTAAATTAAACAAAATGGAAGTCTGATAATGCAAATGACATCACTTGTATTTTTGCCGTCTAACCAATGTTAATTGTAAACACTTCAATCTTGTTCAGGAGTCGATTTCTAGATGTCTCGTTGTGCAATTCGTTTCCTCGCTAATATCAAGGAGTAAACATGCTGCAGACTTAATCTCATAGCCTTTGTAAAGGCTCATTATCTTATTTTGCTCTTGTGTTTGAAAAAGTGATTTTTTAATGGCGATTTTCTAATAATTTGCTTTATTTCTCAGAGGGTGAGAAAC
Organism: Bemisia tabaci; assembly: GCF_001854935.1. Lineage (NCBI taxonomy): Eukaryota > Metazoa > Arthropoda > Insecta > Hemiptera > Aleyrodidae > Bemisia > Bemisia tabaci. The sequence goes on along the minus strand of NW_017547331.1, from coordinate 1,476,244 downwards.
CAGAAGTTAAGTTGCGGTAGCTAGAAGCCAAATTTGATTCTCTTCATGTGGTCGCGCATGTAGAAAAATTTGGATCTGCCAAGGTGAGTAATTTTTAAGTTAGCATCCTATCGAAAAGAAAAAATTATGCTACGGCTTATCTTTAGATATGACAAAAGTAACTATATAATGATTCCCGTCGTCTTTATAGCAGGAGAATATATAGTCTCCGAAGAGGAGTTCAGCTCTCCTCCATACGAGATTATTATTGACAAAACTTCACTGTTTACATCAATCTGATAAATCACAAATTCCTTTCGGCATGGGAATGTAGAGGTCATGCACGGTTTGTGACTGCAGGTTTTAAAAGGAAATTATTATTTTTTCTTAAATTATTCTTCGGTTTTTTCCAAGAGGTTATTGAGTAATCACTAATCCTTTCATGTATGGGAAGTAACAAGTTGACTTCATAGGGTATCTTCAGCTCTTGAAAACCAGGAATTGTCAGGAAATTCCATCAGATCAGGGAAATCTGGAAAAAGTCACGGAATTTCATGTTAGATATTAGGAATTTGAAAAATCTTGAATGTTGAAATCTGAAAAAATATTACTGGTGTCCACACAATCGAAAAGAAGCTCATCAGTTTGGCTAGGAGCTCAATGCCCAGAGTTACGTTTTCGTCATTTGTAGTGAAATTAACTAATGCCAAAAATTTTTCATTTTCAGTTCCATTTGTGAAAATAGTCGACATGGAAAGTCAGAAAATTTTAGTCAGGGAAAACCCGTCAAAGTCAGGGAATTTTTTCCTGTTGAGGCTGTAGACACCCTGTTCAGGTCAAAGGAATTTTCTTGGATATTTTTGAACGAAATCAACTTACAAAAATCGAGTTCAAAGTTGCGTAGTTTGTGCTTCCATTCCGATGGAAATTGCTGAGAAAACTAAGATATAACAGAAAAATATCTGTCCTGTTGCAGATGCATTTATGAGTTACCCATTGTGACTCCTCTGCCGAGATTCATGGTCTGGATAACATTGTTGCCAGATAGTGCTGAAATTTTGAGCATTTCTACATTTAACTATATGTCAAACGTCCATATCTTTTCTCACAATCTAGCAATCTTGCTGAGCAGGCATTCCAATACACAACTGCATGCAGTGGGTAACAATGATAGAATCAGGGTTTGCCCAAATAAAAGACAAATCTTGTCTAAGAAAGATTAATTGATCCGGAGTGAATACTCCTAAAATCCTTAATTATCCAAAGCATCCATCTGTTTCCTGAGCTAGGTTTTCTGAGTGTTGTTAATTTCTTGTTTCAGAACCTCAAACGGGTGGTGGACCAAATCCGCAGGTTTCAGGTGCTGAACATATTCGCAACATTAAACAAGTACCTGAAATCAAGCGAACACGATAGTGCCTCAGTCTAACATGTCCGCTGCTTCCCGCCACCGATTTACCCCTCTCTTGCAGAGCACGCACACTACTATCGACCAGAGAACCTGCAGTCGCAAACCAAGCATAACCTCTAAATTCCCATGCTGAAAGGAATTTGCGTTTTATCAGATTAATGTAAACAGTAAAGTTTTGTCAATAATAATCTCGTATGGAGAGCTGAACTCCTCTTTGGTGACTATATATTCTCATGCTATAAAAATCATCATGCTGCAAAATGGAAGTACCTATCTTACCTACCTACACAACAACATTTCGACGGCGTAAGTCCTCAATCACATATCTTGTTTGTGGTGTCTGAAAATCTTCACCTCTATGTTATTTTCTTACAGGAGAACAAATTGACACCATTCCTCGCACAGAGAAGAAAAATCACTGCAGTTCTCAAGAATTGCTGTTGAGAAGTTTTCCAGTTAATAAATAAAGTATGACAGGAAGTCTGCGATGTCGCAAACCGAGTTATGTGACTGCCGATTTACTTGGTCGATTTGAATGAGCGCTTGCTCTCAGTCAAAATTTTAAGTATTTTTGCAGCTTTGCTTGCTTTCTTCAACATTCTCTCCAAAATGTGGATAACAAAACTTGTAATTAATGCGAAGGATCATTGTTGTGGTTGTTCGTCCTGCAAAATTTTAGTTTCATTTTAATTCCTTTCTTATCTGATGCCGCAATCACACGCTGAATATGAGAGCTGAATGTGGCTTGAATGTAGAAATCATCAGTTCGATGCCTGAATATTGCGCGTGTCGCGCTAAATTCAGCAACGATTCTCAGCGACCTTCTGATAATGTCGGATTTGTCTGAACCACTCGAATAGATTCGGTATACATCTGGATGGAAGTAAGTCAAATTTGCGAAATTTCAGCTGTTGTCATTGTTTCAGCAATGACAGTTGACTTCCATATTCAGCTGCCCAATTCAGCGTGTGATTCCAGCCTAACTCAATTTACTTACACCGATATGCCTGCCTCACAGATGAATTTAGCAGCTAAATATGGGAGTCAACAGTTGACATTTTGTAAATTTGAGTTTTTTTAACAAAGATTTACATTAGATTTAGTCAAACAATTCAGACGAACTGATTACTGCTGAGCTCGGATCTCCATTGGCACCCTTAATTTTGAGCCTTCAATGCAAGATTCAGGCATCCATGACTTCCACATTCAGGAAATTAGGCAGGCGTTATATACAGAAGGATATTTTGAGAGATCACTGCGGTACCAGACCGAATGTTTCATTTTTGAAAATTTCAAAAGAAATTGTACATGCCCTCACTAACTTTGAAAGTAAGGTCTATCCCAGCAGATCAATAATTACTAACTTTGAAAATCAGGTCTGTCCCAGCAGATCAATAATTGCTATCTAGTGAATTAAATGGAATCGAAGACATAGTTAGTTTGTGCATTAAAAGATAAGACTTATGTTGTAGCATATTATGACTTATTTGCTTTTTCCTAGTTTGCAATTTTGAATGGTTAAAGTCACACATGACTTTTAGGATAAATTTGAACGGTCATTGTCTACGGTTCATATGGAAATGGAATGATATTCTTAGGTATGGGGAAACAAAACTGAGCAACGAAAGGCAAGATATGAGCAAGATTTTAGAAGGCTTCAATTGATGAGATTTCATTTTCATTTTACAACACAATCAAATATTACTTTGAAGGTAATGGTGATTCACTCTTGATAAGTGATGTGACAGAAACTGATCATTAGATAAACAATGTTGAGCGTCACTGGAGGTAGATAAGTTTAACACACAACATTGAAGATTTAAATACACATATCATGATAGCAGGATCATTTACAGTTCGCCAACTATGCAGCTTCTGTGAACACAGGAAGCCAATTCTCAGATTCACTTATTTATGACTTACGGTATTGGATCAGCTCAATTTACTAAACAAGTTTTAAGTATGAAGAAAATCTAGTTTTAACCTTAATGATCAAGAGCAGGTTCAAAACGCTAATAATTGCAGAAATGCGTATCTCAAGATCAAATGTCATTTTCCAATCATACATGCTTGATCTGGCCGTATGAGATCTTACGAAACCTTATCGAAAATGAATCTTAATCTTATCTGACAAAGAATTGTAAGCATGAAACTCTCTTTTCAGTCCTTAAATGATACAAATTTGCCAACAACAGGTTTGAAACACTAAATGCAGGAATGCGTATCTTGGGATGAAGTGTCAATTCTTAGGGCCGAAAACGCTAATCTTGATATTTCTGCCGTATTTTCTAACAATCCAGCATTTAAAATGCTGATGGAGTCTGAAAAAGCATCTTATTCTTGCTATCCTCGAGAATTATTACCATTCTACTTACAATAAAGAGGAATGTAGACAGTTTTTTTCAGAGCCGGATTTAGGGGGTGGCCACAAGGGCTGCGGCCCATGACGGCAAATTTAGGGGGCGGCAACTTTTGCATTTTTTTAAAATTTAGGTATAAAAAAAATTAGATTCAGAGAAAAAATTACAAACGAGAAAAGGCGACAAAATCTCTCATATCCTGAGAGTATAGTAATTTCTAATTTTGTCGTCTTTTAGTGATACAAGAAGCAGCACCTTTATTAAGTGGAGTTAAGAGAGAAACCAGGTACGCAATTTGTCTTGGAGCGGCGCGGTGCAGAGAGCAATGATGACGAGGACTTGAGATGAAAAGGAAAAGCCCTCGGTGCGGCAGTTGGCATGTAACACATATTAGCGCCTGCAAGACTGCACGAATACTTCATGCACTGCGTCAAACACAGTGCGGTAAGCAGCGGTCGGCTTGAAACGCACAGCGCTTACAAGACCGCATGAATACTTCACGCATTGCGTCAAATAAAGTGCGGTCAGCGTGAAACGCATAGCGCCTACAAGGGTGCATGGATACTTCACGCATTGCGTCAACAGTATTAGTCAACAGCGGTCGGCGTGGAACGCATAGACTGTGGGAATACTTCAAGCATTACGCCAAACACAGTGCGGTCAGCGCGGCGCGGCGGCGGAAGTTAAAATTATAATTTATGTTTGCCCTTGCATAATTTTTTCGTTCATTTCTTACACATGAGAGGCCTTGTCCACACAGACATAGTTTGTTCATAGTGTTGACAGGGCTTCCGCAAAAAGTGTGTCCAACACGAGAAACCGCGTCTTATGCACCCCATCCCCTCCCCTTCCGGCATGTTCACTTGATGGTTTTTATTGATGTTTTGAAACGAACCAGAAGGGGGCGGCAAGTAGGTAAATCGTTTTTTTACCCTCCTGGAAAATCGTGTTCTCCGAGATACGCACTGCTGCACCTTCACCATCGATTATAGAATGGTGTTTGGTCCCACCCTACCGTTATATATTATACCTCAATGTGCGGCTTTGTAAAATTCTTTTGAATTTCATTGCAGGGAAACAAATCAAATTTAGCTTATGGAAATTGGTTAAACCTTGCGTGATTTTCCACAAATCGCTCATCCGAAAATATTTTCTAAAAATTTTAGAGAAAAATATTTGTTATTTTATCCATAAAAAACAAGGAGGAATTTTTTGAGATACTGCAATAATTGAGGTGTACGCGTTCCCATTATTTTGCCGTAGGTTTAGACCTAGGGCTGCGTGAAAAATTTCCTCGAAGGTCATTTTAAAAGTATTCTCAAATGCTGAAGGGTAGATTGCAGCACTATCAGGGGCGGACTGGCCATGGGGGCGGGGAAGCGATCCCCTAACAATTTGCCGCGGAGGTCCCGAAGGGGCCCCCGCAGCGAATTTTTTTCGAGTCATCGTTTTTTTCCCGTAATGTTGGAATTTTCTTATCCTTTTCAACCACTAAAAGGCCCCGAATTCCTTGAAAATTTGTCTCTAAGAGACATGAAAGGTCGCCAAAAGCATTTGTGATGAAGGGACCCCCGATGAATCCTGAAAATGGGTTATTTTGAAGTTCAAGTACTGTAGAATCCAACTCTAATAATGCCTATGTGTTTAAAAAGTGTAAAATTTTCAAAATTTACCGGGGGAGGGCCCCCGAACGGCAGGAGGGGCCTTTGCATTTAGGTCTCCTCCTAACTTTTCGACTACCAGTCCGCCCCTATGTGCCGCTACTGCAGTTTTGACCGTTAAGCCGTAGTTTAAGGGCGCTAAATGCCAGGATTGACTTTCGCAAACAGATAATTTTTGCAGAATACTTAAAATTAAGAAGCAGGAGTAATTTAACTAAATAATAAACGGAACTCAAATCTACAGTACAATGCAAAACAATTTCGAAAATCGCGTCATGTAAATACAGAAGATTCGATAACGCCTTCAATTGAAGCGTGAAACCTCACGCGTTCCGGAGAGTTCAAATAGTTGTATCCCTGCGCCTTAGCAAGGCGATGGAAGTTTAATATTGAAGTAGCGTCCCCGTTTGGTTTTTTGGCTTTCCTGTGCCGCTCTTGCAGTTTCGACCGTTAAGGCCGTAGTTTAAGGGCGCTAATGCCAAGATTGTATTTTGCCAAAAGAAAGTTTTACCAGAATTAGGTATTACAAATTAAGACGCAGGAATAATATCACTGAATAATAAAAGGAACTCAAAACTACAATATAATGCAAAACAATTTGGAAAATCTCTTCATGTAAATACAGAAGATTCGAAAACGCCTTCAATTGAGGCGTGATACCTCACGCGTTCCGGACAGTTCAAATAGTTGTATCCCTCCGCTTTAGCAAGGCGATAGAAGCAGCGTTCCCGCTTGGTTTTTTGGCTTCTGTGCCGCTACTGCAGTTTCGACCGTTAAGGCCGTAGTTTAAGGGCGCTAATGCCAAGATTGTATTTTGCCAAAAGAAAGTTTTACCAGAATTAGGTATTACAAATTAAGACGCAGGAATAATATCACTGAATAATAAAAGGAACTCAAATCTACAGTACAACGCAAAAGAACTTGGAAAATCTCGTCATGTAAATACAGAAGATTCGAAAACGTCTTCAAATGAAGCGTCATACCTCACGCGTTCCGGAGAGTTCAAATATTTGTATCCCTGCGCCTTAGCAAGGCGATGGAAGTTTAATATTGAAGTAGCGTCCCCGTTTGGTTTTCGGCTTTCCTGTGCCACTAGTGCAGATTCGACCGTTAAGGCTGGAGTTCTAGGGCGCTAGCGCCAGGGTTATATTTCGCAAATGGATATTGTTTGCAGAAAATTAAATATTAAGGAGAAGGAGTAATTTAACTAAATAATAAAAGGTGCTCAAATCTACAATATAATGCAAAACAATTTGGAGGATCTCTTCTTGTAAATATATATAAGATTCGAAAACGCCTTCAATTGAAGCGTGATACCTCACGCTTTCCGGAGTGTTCAAATAGTTGTATCCCTGTTCCTTAGCAAGGCGATAGAAGTTTAATATTGAAGTACTGTCCTCGCGTTGTTTTTCGGTTTTCCTGTGCCGCTACTGTAGGTTCAACCGTTAAGGCCGTAGTTTAAGGGCGCTAAAGCAAGGATTGTATTTAGCAAAAAGATAATTTTTGCATAATAAATAAAAATTAAGAAGAAGGAATAATTTAACTAAATAACAAAAGGAACTCAAATCTACAATAAAATGCAAAAACTAACGTAGTTAAAGGGCGCTAAAGCCAGGGTTTTATTTCGCAAATGGAAAGTGTATGCAGAATAAGTAAAATTAAGGAGCAGGAGTAATTTGACTAAATAATGAAAGGTACTTAAATCTACAATATAATGCAAAACAATTTGGAAAATCTCCTCATATAAATACAGAAGATTCGAAAACGCCTTCAAATGGAGCGTCATACCTCACGCGTTCCGGAGAGTTCAAATAGTTGTATCCCTGCGGCCCTGCGCCTTAGCAAGGTGATGGAAGTTGAATATTGAAGTAGCGTCCCCGTTTGCTTTTCGGCTTTCCTGTGCCACAACTGCTGATTCGATCGTTAAGGCCGTAGTTTCAGGGCGCGAAAGCCAGGATTGTATTTCGCAAAGAGAAAATTTTACTAGAATAATTAAAAATTAAGGAGCAGGAGTAATTTAACTAAATAATAAAAGGAAGTCAAATCTACAATATAATGCAAAACAATTTGAAATATCTCTTCATGTAAATATATATAAGATTCGAAAACGCCTTCAATTGAAGCGTGATACCTCACGCTTTCCGGAGTGTTCAAATAGTTGTATCCCTGTTCCTTAGCAAAGCGATAGAAGTTTAAGGTGATTCGATGGACGCCATATTTTGTGTCAGAACGGCATGCGATATATCGCATCAATTGGTTCCATATATTCAGCTACTCGTCATTTTTCTCCTATTTTGAGATCGCAATTTTGTTGTCAGGAGTCTAAAGCACTCACTTACCAATTTTAACAAAGAAATTCAACGTAATAAAGGCGTGGTTTTTTCGGAGAGAAAATATCGCATTCGAGTGCAGTTTCGATATCAGTATCGAATGCGATGTTTTCTCTCTGAAAAAACCACGCCTTTATTACGTTGGATTTCTTTGTTAAAATTGGTAAGTGAGTGCTTTAGACTCCTGACAACAGAAGTGCGATCTCAAAATAGGAGAAAAATGACGAGTAGCTGAAAATATGGAACCAATTGATGCGATATATCGCATGCCGTTCTGACAGAAAATATGGCGTCCATCGAATCACCTTAATATTGAAGTACTGTCCTCGCGTTGTTTTTCGGTTTCCCTATTCCGCTACTGTAGTTTCGACCGTGAAGGCCGTAGTTTAAGGGCGCGAAAGCAGGGTTGTATTTCACAAGTGGATAGTTTGTAGAAATTAAAAATTAAGGAGCAGGAGTAATTTAACTAAATAATAAAAGGAACTCAAATCTACAATATAATGCAAAACAATTGGAAATATCTCGTCATGTAAATACATAAGATTCGAAAACGCCTTCAACTGAAGCGTGATACCTCACGCCTTCCGGAGTGTTCAAATAGTTGCATCCCTGCGCCTTACAAGGCGATGGAAGCTAAATTTGAAGTAGCGTCCCCGCGTTGTTTTTCGGTTTTCCTATGCCGCTACTGCAGTTTCGACCGTTATGGCCGGAGTTTAAGGGCGCAAAAGCCAGGCTTGTATTTTGCAAAAATGCAGAATAATTAAAACTTAAGAAGCAGGAATAATTTAACTAAGTAATAAAAGGTATTCAAATCTATAATATAATGCAAAACAATGTGGAGGATCTCGTCATGTAAATACAGAAGATTCGAAAACGCCTTCAATTGAAGCGTGATACCTCATTCGTTCCGGAGAGTTCAAATATTTGTATCCCTGCGCCTTAGCAAGGCGATGGAAGTTTAATATTGAAGTAGCGTCCCCGCGTTGTTTTACGGTTTTCCTGTTCCGCTACTGCAGTTTCAAACGTTAAGTTCGCGAAAGCCAAGGTTGTATTTCGCAAATAAATAGTTTTGCCAGAATAATTAAAAATTAAAGAGCAGGAGTAATTTAACTATGTAACAAAAGGAACTCAAATCTACAATATAATGCAAAACAATTTGAAATATCTCTTCATGTAAATATATATAAGATTCGAAAACGCCTTCAATTGAAGCGTGATACCTCATGCTTTCCGGAGTGTTCAAATAGTTGTATCCCTGCGCCTTAGCAAGGCGATAGAAGTTGAATATTGAAGGAGCGTCCCCGCTTGGTTTTTTGGCTTTCCTGTGCCGCTACTTCAGTTTTGACCGGCAGGGGCGGACTGGCCATGGGGGTGGGGAGGCGATCGCCCCCTAACAATTTGCCGCGGAGGTCCCGAAGGGGCCCCCGCGGCGAATTTTTTTCGAGTCATCGTTTTTTTTCCCGTAATGTTGTAATTTTTTTATTTGTATCCACTTCATGGGTGAATGGACGTTTTTACCCCTACATGTTAACGCATTTTGGTCTACTTGGTGTTTTTTTCGTTTGCATTCGAAGTTTTAACTTTCGACATTTGAGGCGATTGCGCCACGAAGAAAAAAACTTCGTGCATGGGATCCGAAGTTGAGGTCATATGGATCTCTGAAGTTTTCGGATCATGTATCCGAAAACTTGAGGTCCAGCTGCCGAAGTTCGGGTCAGGCATCGAGGCACTTCGGTATGTACCTAACGGAGTACTTCAGATGTCTGACCCGAATCCTTCGGTATATGTATATCGGAGTGCTTCAGGTGTCTGACCCGAACTTCGGCAGCTGGACCTCAAGTTTTTAGATACGTGATCCGAAAACTTCAGGGATCCATATGACCTCAACTTCGGGTCCCACGCATGAAGTTTTTTTCTCCGTGGCGCGAAACGTCGAATTCGACGATTGATGTCACAAATCGTCGCTTCTCGTTCGAAGGAACGTGAGGCCATTGCCAGATTGCAAAGTTTGCTCTGAGAATTTAATTTTTTACAAGAGTGTACTTGTGCAATTTCTGTCGCAAATTGTTTTGATTTTCGTGCGGGATCGAAAGAAAAATCAGCGAAATTTCCGTTTAGAAAACACCAAGGTTCTCCCTGTAAAAGTGCAATTTACGAGGGGAAATTTGGCAGCATTGAAATGCATTTACGTTCTTTCGTGAGGGATGAACGGGACGAGGTCATGTTTGACGTGCCTCTACCATATTTTCAACAGGGAACAGAAAAGTAAACTGGAACATTTAATTGAAAGATTATTCGTTTATGTGGCTCATTACAATGGATTTGAGACGGAACCAGGACTATAATTTACCAAAGAACGGTTTACATTACGTAAAATAAATTATGACCGCCCATTAACAAAAATGAAGTATGAATATGGATTCGGGTGTATTGAAAAATTACCGCAGGATCGAAGCGGTAAAAACTCATTACTGTGCGAGTAGGTATGGTGCAAAGTGGAGTGTGAACGCCGTCTCTGAGTGGACCGGCTGGCGACTGGAGAGGCCATAACACACCCGCTATTTCGACGACCGGATGACACCCAAGACTCCAGGACTCACGACTAGTATGCGTCTCGCATGTCGTACGTTGGTGGATGGTGGCACCAAGGCAGGAAAAACTTGGCGGAGAAGAAGACAGCGAAGGGAAGGACTGCGGCGAAGGCCAGCATGTAGGGGCACACGTTCATGCCGAAGATCTTCATCGTGTTTAGATCCACGTAAGCGAAGAGGGTGGAAAGAGAGATGGGGGTAACCACGGTACCTGAGATCTCGAAGGAGAGACTGATGCGGGACTAAACGTGGTTGGTAGCAATAGCAACAATGACACTAAGGGCAAATAGAGTTCCGTGTCCGATTAGATTCTCAAGCTCACCGTTAACGAAGTCGACTGCTCTACTGCAGACTCCTCGCCATAAAACTAGTCCGATGTAGTCACAAATGGACCGCGATTAGCAGGAATGAACCAAGCTACATCAGCAATTGGCAGATTTAACCGGGCGGTTTAGTTATTTACGAGAGAACGTTTGTGCGGATTCTTTTGAAAATTTTAAGGAACTTGCTTCGTACGATGCAGACAATTCGTTGAAATTTGCACGAAAATCCGCACACCCGTTTCTGTGCAAAAAATTAGAATGCCCAGTGAAATTTGGCAATAGATGATGTGGCTTGGTTCGTTTCTGCTTAGCGCGGTTCAAATCACTTTTAAAAGGCATTGGCGCGGAGCGCGGTTCCTCGCTTGACGGGCTAATCACAATCGAAATCGGGAGATGCCTCGACTGATAGCGGTGATAGTCGACCGCGGACGGATGGGTGCTTTAAATTTTATTTGAGATGACATGACCGATAACAATGCTTCTCAATGAGATCGTCTGAGGTTTGACAGGTCTTTCTTGTAATAAAATATACTCAGAATTTTCCCTGATTTTCACTATGGCCAGGTGCCGAATTTTTTGATCGGCTAAAATAGTTTCATGGTATTTCACAGAATTGTCAGGGTAGTCCCTGACAATTCTGTGTAATGTGTATGTTCTGTGTTCAATATTAGTATATTGCAATTCCAGGATTTGACGAGGGATTTTGAAGTTGAACTCACTATTATTTAATTTTAAAATTAAGTTTTTAGCATTCTATGGTCTCTTGAGCCATTTGAAACTAATCTTCTGAGCTCCCTCATTTTCACGCAAGCCGGCGGCTTTACTCCCTATCAGGGTGTTTCAAAAAAACTTGTTTTTTTTTTTAAAAAAAAAAAAAAAAAACCTTTGCTCCGTTCAAAATTCCTGGTGCTCCTGGACCTCAGTAACACGAACATTTTTAAGTGGATAGCAAGCCCCCCTCCTTCATTTTTTTCAATAAATACCCGCCAGCACCGTTGCGCCGCGCCGCGCCGCACCGCGAGAGAACCACTGAGTGCTCGGATAGTCAAAACGCCTTCATCTTCGTGCGTATGCAACCACGGATATCCATGGAGCCCGAATAGTTGCATCATACAGGCGTTAAAATAAAATTCGTTCAGTGTCACTGTCTGAATGGGCTCTTGTTTCTTTCAGTATATATAGAGTGGGCCAGAAGTTCCAGGACGGTCGGTTAGCTTTTGAACGGCTGCTCGTAGGAAAGTGGTTTTTGAGAATGTTTTGTGTATTTTTAGTGTAATTTTTTAGTGTATTTTCTTAGGAAAATACACTAAAACATTACGACCGAGAATATACGTATGTGGAAAATTTCTCAAATGAACGGAAGGAGAGAGAGTTAAGAGTAAAGGAAGGTGTTTTTACGCATGATAGTGGTAAACAGAGGTCCAATATAACTGCTTTCTAAGCGTGAACACTTTTCTGTGAAATTTTCACCTTTTTGTTGACTTACAGGCGCTTTATCATCCCCCTCCTTCATTCGCAATCTGTAACTCCCTTAAAAGCGATAGCCAATTCGATTTTTAGACATACGCACCCTTTATAGACCTCTTGAGATACCTTAAACATATTTCTTCCTTTTCAAAAGGACTATATTGATTTGGACATACCATAGCGTATCTCAGGCAAACTTAACCTTAATTTATCTCGAAATTCAAAAATAAAGAGACATCTACAGTGTGAATGCAGTACAACTATTCGCGTAAGATGGATGTTCACATTATTGCATATGAAAAATGTAAGACGTGATGGCGTGAATCGTGAACTCTCAATGCTATGCTCTATGCTACTAGTTTGAAGCATCATTACGAATAAGACAAACGCAAACGAACACAATATGGAAAGAAAGCGAGGGAAAGGATGCGCGTTTACGACGGCGCAGAGATACAACTATTCGTACTTGATGGATGTCCGTGCTGCATCTGAAAAATTGAAGGCGCGATGACGCGAAGCGTGAGCTCTCAATGCTCTGCTATATGCTACCAATGAGGTGTCGCTCAGATTTGGGAGAAAACAGAGTCGGACTGGCCTTAAGGCCAACCTGCCATCGGCATATACGCCCTGTCGCCCCCCTGACGCATCGAAGACACGCCCCTTTGCCAGATACAGCAAAATAAGATGAGAGAAGAAATTCGGGAAATTCATAATTGAACGCAAGAATAAGAGAAAGTAAGAGTAAAGAAAGGTCCTCGTACGTATGATAGTGTTGAATGGAGGTTCTGGAATTATAAACCGGATTTAAAGTCCCCAGCGGCGCCTGGGCCTACAAAAATGCTGGAATATTGATTTTTGATTTTTTTTTTTTTTTTTTTTTTTTTTTTTTTTTTTTTTTTGCTGAATTTTTGCTGAAGCTTTGAGATATTGAAAATTTTTGTCGATTATCGTTTTCGAAAAGAGGATGATGAGCGTCATTAAGCGAGGAAATCAAAATAGCTCTTGAACTTTTGTCAAGTGTAAAAATACCTATACATGAATTTCTAAGGTGGGTAAAAAGTTCTTTTCTTCGAAATTTTCACCTCTTTGGCAGGGCCGTATTTACCTACTTGCCACCCATGGGCCACCTGTATTTTTCCGTCCCCCTCTCATTTGTTTTGAAACATAAATTGATCGTATTCGACAGTGGTCCGATGTGTCGTTTGGTTCAAAGCAATAGAACATGACCTCAAACAAAAATTTTAGGATTTAATTTGGAAAAGCTGAAAACGAGAAAATTCCTAACAATTTCCCTCTTCATTGCCATTTGGTACTCGGGAGAATAAAAATTCGATCACGTAAGACCCATTACCTCAGATTTCTAAATTGACTTTTGAGGCCGTGGTTACATATTGAACCAATCGATATGAATATAATCTCATCTGTATAATCTGTCGAATACGATCTATTAAAACCATCAAGTGAACGTGCCGGTGGGGGAGGGGTGAATGAGACGCGTTTACTCGTGTTGGGCACATTTTTGTGAAAGCCCTGTCAACACTAGCAAAAGTTCAGTTCCATAAACCCATCCCTGCTTGGACAAGTCTTTCCATTTATAAAAAACGAACGAAAAAATTATGAAAGAACAAACATAAATGTGGTTAAAAATGTTAACTTCCACCACCGCGCCGACCGCACTGTGTTGGCGCAATGCGTGAAGTATTCATGCAGTCTTGTAGGCGCTGTGCGTTTCAAGCCGACTGCTGCTAACCGCAATGTGTTTGACGCAATGCTTGAAGTATTCATGCAGTCTTGTAGGCGCACCGCTGTGACGCTCCTTTCCAGGTCAAATCGCGTGTTTGGTCTCTCTCTTAACTCGACTAATTAAAGGTGTTGTCTCTTGTATCACCGAAAGTGGACAAAATTAGAAATAACTATAATTTTACTTCAGGAAATGAGAGATTTTGTCGCCTTTTCTCGTTTGTAATTTATTTTCTGAATCCGATTTTTTCTCTTTTTTTGATACCTACATTCAAAAAGATTGCAAAATTTGCCGCCCCCTACATTTTGCCGCCATGGGCCGTGGCCCATGTAGCCACTGCCTTAATCCGGCCCTGCTCTTTTGCAACATAGAGACGCTTAATCACCCCCCACCCCCCCCCCCCCTCCCCGTCCTCATCCACCACGTGTCACTCTCTCAGAAGGGGTAGCACAGTCAATTTTTAGACGTGCGCCCTCTTGATCGCTTGAGAGACCTCTAACATTTTTAAGCGTGCCAGTAGGGTTCGCTTTTTATTCTTCTCAAAATGATAATTGATTGGGGCGCATCCCATTTTCGGCTGTGTTGCTCACGTAGCCCTTGAAGCACCACTACAAATCAGACAAACGAAACTAATACAATGTGGAAACCGAGCAAATGGAAAGACGGCGCAGATATACAACTATTCGTGCCAAGACCAATCCACACAGGTCAGTCATTCCCGAGGACGAGTTTTGGTACTCTACTGCGCAGTGACGTAGTATCGAGTGCCTGCAATGTATTTCTTATGGGAGCACCCGTTGTGACGTAGCATTGAGTGCTGCGAGTTAGGTCCGAGCGGGGGAGTGGATTTCAAAAAAACTGCGCAATGACTGAACTGTGTGGATTGGCCTTGATTCGTGCTTGGTGGATTTCTGTGTTGCATCTGCAAAATTGAAGGTGCGATGGCGCGAGCTGTGAATTCGCGATGTTCCGCAGCTCCGCTTTGTGCTGCCAATGAAGTGTCGTGAGAAAATTAAGAAACGAGGCTCGATTATTACGACTCTTCTATTTACGGCTGTGTTGCTCATACAGTCTTTAAATCACCGCTACGAATACAAATAAGACAAACTGAAACAAACACAGTATGGAAATAGAGCAAAGTAAAAGGAGGCGCGTTGATGACGGCGCAGAGATACAACTATTTGAACATGATGGATGTCCGTGTTGCATCTGCAAAATTGAAGGCGCGATGGCGCTAGGCATGAACTCGCAATGCTCCGTTCTATGCTGCCGGTGAGGTTTCCCCCCAGATTCGGGAGAAACAATTTTAAAACTAGGCCCGGTGACGGAACGGTGCAGTGTAACGCAAATTACAAACCGTATATCCTATACTGCCGTGCTATGGAAAAACGCCGTATGAACCTTCAGTCGTTGCCACATTTCCTTTGATAACACACGAATTTCCTAGTGAATGTATGAATAATTTTCTTCCAAATTTTCAAATAATTTAGTTCTCAATTTAAGCTTTGCCTAAAGCTCCAGAAAATCCCAAAGGAAAATGTTCATAACTTTCCTCAAAAATAAACCTCACATCCAAGGAAATTTGGCAACTCTCGGATGTTCATACGGCGTTCTTCCTATGCACGGCAGTATACCACACAGACTTGTGACATCACCTTGGCCTACCATACATGACGAGTAGAAATTCAAAACCTGGCGAGCGTCATCAGGTTATTGATAAAATATACATGTTGCTCTTTAGCGTTAAGTTCATTGAATTTCCGTGAGGAAATTTTCTCTAAATTTGGTCTATTAGAAACTGATGCCTCATTGTAGGCACCCGATAGCACTTACCAGGTATTGAATTACTGCTCTTCGTGTAAAAAAGAAAATCCACACTTCTTCAGTTTCGTGTTGCTCTCACCTGAAAATTTCAGTTTCGTATGGTACAATGAAAAGATTCTCAGGGTTTGACGTCAGCCAGAACCTATATTGCCGTGCTAAGGAAGAACGCCGTATAAA
Organism: Bemisia tabaci; assembly: GCF_001854935.1. Taxonomy (NCBI): domain Eukaryota; kingdom Metazoa; phylum Arthropoda; class Insecta; order Hemiptera; family Aleyrodidae; genus Bemisia; species Bemisia tabaci. Next base: position 1,460,380 of record NW_017547331.1, on the reverse strand, counting down.
CCTTTAGGCGTGCCAAATTTCCTCCGCTATATCACACATTTTCGGGAAAATGTTTAAATATTTTTCTCCCAAATTTTCAGATAATTTTGATCGCAAGTTCACCTAAAGTTCCTGAAAATGTCAAGGAAAAAACTAAACATTTTATCGGAGGAAATTTGGCACCTCTCAAATGCTGATACGGCGTTTTTCCTCAGCACGGCAGTATAAAGCACAAATCGTAAAAGGAATGGGGAAACAACTTTTGAAAAGCTCGTTTCCACACCACCTTAGAAGAGTCCGATCAGGTAAATGATACGGTACTGCTCCTAGAGGTAGAGCTTTGGGCGCGCTTTTTTTAACGTGGT
>NW_017547331.1:1306551-1454951 GCF_001854935.1 Bemisia tabaci | reverse complement strand
GGGGGGGGGGGGTCGTAAACAGGAAAAAGAACACGGAAATAAATTATTTCGGAGACAGATCCGTAACAGTGAAACTGCAAAAAATACTGAACTACAAAGAGAGAGAGGGGGGGCGGGGGGCAAAGTCTCTAAGTGGATCAAATTTTGGAAAAAGGAACCAACGCAATTACAGTGTTGTAAAAAGATTGCTTCTTCATAATTATCAAAGAAATCTCCCAGAATAACAAATGGACTACATTTTGCAATTTGGAACTATAAATTCTAGCTCAGTTTAAAAACACTGTATGTGCCATTAGTTTCCCAATGCATATGAGTGTTTTTTCAGATGAGCCATTTATAGTTCCAAATTGCAAAATGCAGTCCAAATAATTCTGGCTTCTCGCGAAACAATTGTTAATTTTGAAGGAAAATACTGAAGGTAAAGTTCTAACATTGTACATAGATTATAAGTAATTTTAAAAGTATAGAAGAAGGTGCACGATCTTGAAAACACTGTAATCGCGCTGGTTCTTTTTTGCTGAATGCGATCCAAGAGAATTGCGTAGTTCCACAAACAAAAGCGGTACGGGTATGATAATATTAATATTATTTCTTGGTGAGGTGTGGTATAAATATTTTTCTTCGAAATATTTAGATAGTTTTGATGAAATTGCGATTAAAATTCAGGACCACGACCACAAATTCCCCACAAAATTCTCGTTTTATTTCACGAATTTTGGCAACGTCCGAAGGCTCATATAAGACGTTCTTTCGCAATTCAGAGTTCGGACTGACGGGATTTGAGTGTTGACTTCAAATATTTTTTCTGCCCATTAATTTTTCTGGTTATCGATGAGAGGTATTCTCCAGCTGAGCCCGCTCTCCCTAGATCAGGGTGTCTACAGGTCCGGAAAACCCGGAGATTACTCTTTTTTTAGGGTGGCTCCAGTGGCGTAGCGTGCTTTGCGATATATCGATTGTTATGCCATTTAAACCTATGGAAAATGATCGATGAATAGGGTGTTCGCTACGAACACCTTAATAATCGATTCTTTACCATAGGTCTAAATGGCAGAACAATCGATACATCGCAATTCACGCCACGCCACCGCGTGGCTCGGAAGCACTCGTAATGCGTGGTTTTTAATGACAGCCTGGAAAGTATGCAATCTCTTGCGCACTAATTCTTTGTCTTGCATCAACACACGATTTACTTTCCTTCTCAAGCGTTAAAGTCTCCTAGTGATTCTGTCGTGCCAAGGGAGAACGACGTGCGAGCATTCGAAACTTGCCAAATTTCCTCCAGTAAAATGTTTATTTTTGAGAAAAGTTATGAACATTTTTCCTTGAAATTTTCAGGAGCTTTAGGTGAAATTGCAATCAACATAATCTGAAAAATTGGGAGAAAAATATTCACAAGTTTACCAGGAAATTCGTGTTTTATAAATGAAAATTTGAACTAAATTGAAAACTACGGAGAGAACTGAGCCATGGACCAAGTTTATTCTCTTGGTCCATGACTGAGCACGAGGATACTTTTGGTTCATAGATTGATTAATTACTGAAAGAGATACGACAAAATGATTTAATCCGCTGGAATACATGTTTTGAAATAGAAAATCAAGTTCAGCGAATATTGCATAACACAATGTCGAAAAGGTAGTAGCACTGAATATATTGGTATGTAGGGTGTAGCCAAGTGCTAGAGAAAATGTAACAATTTTATAAAAAAAAAAAAAGACACTTACATTTTATTAATAAACTTTGACCGAAACTTTTCGAAGCAAGCGCTTCATCGTCAGGGTCACAACACAAAGTATATATCGCGAGCAAATAGTAAAATCAGGCATTTTGTCAAATGCCGAGGCAAATAATCAAATAAATTAACATAGATTGAAATTTTGATTATTTTCCTAATTTTAGACAAAATATGTAATTGCTCCCGTAAGAAAAAATTATCAGTAAAAATTCGCATCAATCAAAAGTATTTTAAATGATTTTTAGCTCCTGAGCAGCCACTTATCTTGAAAGCAGCATGTCATAAAAAACAGAATTTTTAGAATTTCAACGTTTAAAAATATGAGAAGCAATCGAAGAGGCATCGACAAAAAGAGTTCGTAGGTTTAATGAGATATTTTTCCCTAAAATATTGAAAACTCGTGAGATCTCCGCCATAAATTCACAACATTTTGTAGACTTTCAAAATTTAACTATCTGCCCAGGCATTTGATAAATGCCTGATTGCCTTCCCCCCCTGCCTGCTGCCTGATGCCTTTTGCCTTCGACATAAACATCACAAAGGCCATAATACGCAAATGCATGTCCGTAGCCATATATGACCAATTTTGGACCAAAAAAATTGGACCAATAAGAATCGTCTGAAAAAAATCGTCATTTATTTCAAACGTCACGCCAAGACTTAAACGAAATGGAGCGTTTCGTCGCTTCTCGATATATAGTCTGTAGCAAAGGAGCGTGCCACTATAACGAGCGATAACACTATAATTCCCTGGTTTAACACGGAATTCCCATGGGAACGAGTGGAATAGTCATAACAAGTTGGGTAGTAAGGTGATGACCGGACATTCCTGTGCTTCGCTCCACCGTACGCCAGCAGCGCCGCGCCGCGAGAGAAGCGCTGAATTCCTGAAAAGACAAAACGCCTTCACCTTCGTGAGTATGCAACATGAACATCCATTTGAGCCCAAATAGTTGCATCCAGAAGTTTAAATGAAATTCGTTCAGTGTTCGTCACATTTGCCACAAACTGAGGACGCTTTCCTTGTTTCTCTTACTTTAATTCCAGTGTTACCTATTGTACCAATGAATTTAACTATTTTTATCGCGCCTCCGTCAAGTTAATTTTGATCTGATTTTGATATAGAGTGGGACTCTCAGGATAGCGTGGGGGAATCCCCTCCTAACGACCTCCACTCTGAGAGCACTTACAACCAGTGGCACCATCGTGTTTCTCGCAAAATTTTACCTAAGATACAGTACTCAAAGCGCAAATTCCTGACACATCCTCGATAACAATTGACTATAGGATCTGTTTTCCAAAATACCAGAGACCTATAGGCGGCTATAAGATTTCTCATAGTTTTATATACCCGGCTATAGAATTTCTTACAGCTTTTTATGGCTGGCTGTACAATTTCTTACAGCTTTTCATAGCCGATGGCAATGAGGATATCATCAGCTGTATGAGCAAGCAATGAGAACTATTGCCCGGCTATATAATTTTTTATCGCTTCGCACAGCCTGGCTGTGCGATTCTCTATCGCTTTCTATCGCCCTCTATAGCCAGCTATAAGAATTTCTATGGTATTTTGGAACGCAGCTCCTCTATTAGCCAGGGTCGCGCGGGTGAAATGGAAAATATGAGTTATCGATTTCCGCGAAATATTTCATGAAATTTCACAAAGTTTGGAAAAAAATGAAACATATTTTCAGGGGCTGGATATGCAACACGCACAAAAAAATACCAAAAAGCAAAAGTCAGTCGCCTTTCATTTAATTTTGCATTTAATTTCGAAAAATATTTTTCATATTTTTCCGAAACTCCATGAAATATTTCAGATGAAATTTCAAGAATTTATTTTTAGTACCTGAATTGCAGTAGACGCACAAATCATTTAGACAGAAAAAGTTGGTGACTTAGCCAACAAGCGTTAAAAAGCGTGCAGCGTCCACTGAGGATGGACCCAATCAGACCCGAACCCCCGAACTGTCTCACAGTGGATGGAGTCAATCAGAGAGGTCGGACGTGAAATTCTTGACTGAAACTGCACTTTTTTATATTTATCTCGTCACATTTTAAACTCTGAGGGGTGCTTCTAGCAGAAAATTTTACCAGGAAACCAATGAAACCACCTTTAAACTCTCAAAGTTATGTATGAACGGAGTTATAAGCGTTTAAAGTTTCCAAATTTTGTCCGACCTCTCCTATTGACTCGATCTATCGTGTGTCTGCAGTTACCCTCCTGAATGGTCGTGACTATAGTGTTGCACCGAACAGAACATCTCTTTGAGGGAAAACTGTGCTCATATGAACTTGTTCCCTCTGTATTGAGATTTTCAGCATTATGCAGATTTTTAACGCACGTTGGTTACGTCACCAACTTTCTCTGACTTTATTTTTCATGAAAAATTGCAACTCTGCCAATAGCCAATGGAGATGTTGCATGTGTAGGGAATTTGCGATTTGACAATTGATTCTTATGTAAAAGTTCGCAAGAAACACGATAGTGCCATTGGTTTTCCCTAAAATCAACTCCTAAGCTCCAAAAAAACTCTCAAGTTGAGAGCGTAATGGAAGGGATATCCCACGCTATCCTGAGAGTCCACCTCTACATCACGACGAACTCGCTATGCAAAGATAGGGAGCAAATATATTGACAGGGCTGCTACTTTATTTGGGGACTCTAAAACTGAAAACACGGCAACCCTGCTAATGTATTTGCTCCCTATCTTTGCATGGAGAGTTTGTCTTGATTAGGCGTGGACTCTCAGGATAGCGTGGGATATCCCCTCCATCTTGGCCTCAACTTGAGAGCTTTTTTCGAGCTTGGGAGTTGATTTCAGAGGAAACTAGTGGCACCATCGTGTCTCTCGCAAACTTTTACATATGAACCAAAAGTCAAATCGCAAATTCCTCACACATGCAACATCCTAATTTTGACCAGGGATGCAAGAGCTCCGTACCTTGCGTGTCCGGCGGGTTGCAGCAATGACGGGGCAGCAACGGCACTTGCTTTGTATACGAGGCAGCACTCTGTTCCCACGGAGAAAGCTTTCCGTCTCGGAGTCGGCGCGGGTAGCGAAGCAAGGAGCGGATCGTCGCTTCGTCAGTCATCTGCGAGGATCCGAGCCACGCGTGTCTAGTGTCTTTGTCGCCGTGCGAAGTCCGATGCGCGCCCGCTGCGACGATTCCTGCGCCCGGCCCACGATACCCGTCCCTAATGATCAGAGCCGGCTCCAACTACTTCTTCCGCGGTAAAATCACCCTCTTGATCCCCCGCGCTTCGCTCCCGCTTTTCACCCCCCGCCCCCTTCGCCCGTGTAAATATTATGTTTTTAAGTGCCATCTACTACGCTGCCGCGCTCGTCGTCCTAGGAGCTTGTGCCACTTCTCAAGATAGTTTCGCACCTATAAAGGTTGGTTTCGAGTCATTTGTCTGTTTTCATACTGGGGAAGAAAAACACATCTAGAGTCCAGACTCTTGAAAACATCGACAAGAAAAAATACTCTTGATTCAATCAGATTTAAGCTTGAATCAAAACGAAATCCGCTTAAATTGGACGTATTTCTGCCAAACGGAACTATGTGCATCAAGAAATGAACCCTGATACCCATAAGGATATATGAATAACAGGGCTCACGTCGTAATGCACACAGTTCCGTTTGGTAGAAATACGTCCATTTAAGAGGCTTGGTTCTTGATTTAAGCAAAAATCTGATTGAATCAAGAGTACTTTTCCTTGTCGATGTTTTTAAGAGTCTGGACTCTAGATCCAATGTGTTTTTTTTTCCAGTGCATGGGAGATTTCCACAAGGGGTCGATACTGCCTTTCTAAGGAAAAACGCCGTATGAACATTTTAGAGTTGCCAAAATTCCTCTGATAAAACGTCTATTTTTGAGGAAAGTTACGCATATTTTCCCTTGCAATTTTCAGAAACTTTAGATCGAATTACAATCAAAATTCTCCACAAAATTAAAAGAAAAATATTCATAAGTTTACCAGGGAATTCGTGTTTCATCAAAGGAAATTTGGCAACGCCTGAAGGCCCATACGGCGTTCTTAATTAGCACGGCAGGATAACAAGCCTGATCATACGAGCTAGGTTTTTTGCTCCGCAGCCCGTGACAAGATATATAATATAATATAATATAATAATAACAAATTACACAGCCGGTAACAAGACTAATGTTCTCGTAATTATCACCAAAACGTTTCGGCTGAAAACTCAACCTTCTTCAGTTGGATAATAACAGCTAAAACTTGTAAAAATCTGAAAACATAGTGGTTGGCTGTACCTTTCAAAGCGAGAAAAATGTTTTTTTGAAAGAAATGTTGATAACACAGTCACCGCAAAAAAATAAATAAATAAAAATGGATGTTATCAAGACTGTGATACTGTGTTATCAAAATTTCTTTTAAAACAACATTTCCCTGGTAAAAATTGGCAGTAGAATCTGTGTTTCAAAATACCATAGACTTACAGCCGGCTGTAAGATTTCCAATAGCTTCTATAGCCGGCAGCACAATTTCTTATAGCCTTTTATAGCCGATGGCGATTAAGCAACAGCCTGGCGATAAAGTGTATTCTAAACGTTACTAATTACGGATGCTAGGACTTAGTGAGTTTTTGGACTACCGTTTTTTTGTGGGCCGCAGTATCTTGATTTAATTTGCGAGGAAAGCTCCGTTCTTTTTAAGGATGCCTGACATTCCTAATATGTTGGAGCGCCTTCAATTTCGTATGATACTGTGCAATACCTCTGGTGTGAAATAGTTGCTTCAAGCGCCGCGGCGGGCGGGCAGCCAACGCTGAACGCGCATTGGCGCCTGCAAACCTAACAGGGATACTTCACGCATTGCGCAATGCGTGAAGTATCCCTGTTAGGTTTGTAGGCGCCGGTGCGCCGCCGCTCCGCTTTGTGTTAGGCTCTAATATTTAATCTCGCGGAGTCAGCGTTTTTCAACTCATGACTTTGAAATGTTTGCACACTCTGTATGGATTATTCTCATTTTAATTGACGAAAAAAAAATATTTAGTAAAGGAAAATATAATGTGCGTTTCGTAAATATTAAGGTGATTCCGTACAAACTTAAGGATTTACAAAGCACAAGAATTTCTACTCGATTTCTTATAGCCTTTTATAGCCGATGACGAAAAAGCAACAGCCAGGCGATAAAGTGTAAAGCCCGGCGATAGGAACTATAGCCCGGCTGTATAATTTTTTATCGCTTCGTGTAGCCCGGCTGTATGATTTTTTCCACTTTCTATAGCCAGCTATATGATTTTCTATCGCCCTCTTCAGTCGGCCATAAGAACTCCTATGGTATTTTGAAACGCAGCTCCTATCGCCAATTTTTACCAGGGTTTTCTCACTTTGAAAGGTACCTATAGTCAAGCACTACGTTTTCAGATTTTTATAATTTTACTGTTTTAGAGAATTTTTCGGTAAAAGGGCGTATTGGACTTCATTGCTGCTAAAACTCGTCGATTCCCAACGAAAGAACGCAACTACAAATCAATGTTCTCAAATTTCCCCTCAAAAATTGCATTTTAACAAAATAATCTTAGGATTTTCCAACTAAAAATTCAGTGAGTTTTCTTCTGATCTACAGCAAAAATCAGTCAATTTTTTACTAAATCTGCACATATACAGTCTTGTAAAAAAGTAAATTGTACGAGTAAATTTTGCAACCTTGGAATGAAGTTAGGTTTCTGCGTCCGGCAAACGACGGATTATGCAACGCAACTTCTAAGTAACGTATATTTCGTAAGTTGTAGGTAACTTATCCGACAGTTCTGCTATCAATTTTTCCCGGAATATTGCTCCGAGTTTATCCTCACTATGAAGAGCAAGTAAGCCGACTGTGAATGAATTTCATCTGCCGAAATCGCTATGAAAAATTGCACAATCTAACAGCATTGCAAGACTCATACGCCCTTTTACCGAAAAAGTCTTCAATTATGGAAAGCTCTCGGTTTTTTTATTGGGAGGGGGGGATGTCGACCATAGAAATGGTAAAATGAGCGTGGATTAATCGCTTTTTATTACATTCTAAAATTTTCTTCCCACCGGTCGACCAAAAAACTTGTCGACTAAAAAGAAAGTCATTACTATTTGTGGAAGCACTTTTTCGGGGCTCACGTGAAATTGTGGAGATCAGGGAATGTTATTGGCCCTTGTTTTTCACGACGAAATTCTATTGCTTCTCATGAAAGTGCCCCATGAGCTGAGGTCGCTATTTTTTTTATAATTTGTTTTGGAGAGGTTTTTTTCTAATATTGGAAATAGAAGGAAAAATATTTTATAGTGAGAAAAATTTGCCGCCGTGTGACTTAATGGGGTGTCATTCCTTACATGAACAAATCGATGGCCATAGTGTGAAACCACATATCGACGGTGAAACTACCAAACCACGTATCTCGGTTTGCGACGTCGCAGACTTCCTGTCATACTTTATTTTTTAAATGAAAAACTACTTAACATCCAGTCTTGAAAATTTCTGTGATTTTTCCTCTTTGTGCGGAGAAAATTCCGTGAAAATTTTAAGGAATGATATTGAGTTGGTCTACTTCAAAAAAATAAAATGTGAGCGTAGATTTTTAAACACCGCAAACGAGATACGTGGTTTGGTAGTTTCACCGTCGATATATCCTTTTGCGACGTTGCAGAGTTCCTGTCATACTTTATTTTTTCTTTGGTAATCTCGTCAATGGTAATTTTTGAAAACTCCTTTGATTTTTTTTCTATGTCAGAGGGGGATTCTGTATAAAATTTTATGAAGTTACCTTATTACTTAGAACAAATGGAGAAAAAGCGGAAATTGGGAAACGCCGCAATGGCGGTATGTGGTTTCGATCTTTGCCCATCGACATGTATATTACTCGGATAGATTATCCTGTCAATATACTTGCGTCAATAATTTATCAGTGAAGGAATCGAGGATATTCTCATGTTCTGTTCACCTAGTAGGTTCCAAAAATGAATGTTTTTTCCTCCATTCTGCTTTCAGACGCATGTAAAATCTCTATTAGACGGATTTAATTTAACTTAGACTGATTGCATTTCACGATGTATAATGTCTCCTCGTATTTTCTTTTTTTTTGGGGGGGGGGGGGGCTTGAAAGTAGGCAAATAATGCTAAGATGTTTTCCGCAAATTCCTCCTGCATCAAAAGAATGTATAATCGTAAAAATTTCAAAGCAGAGAATTGTGCTTACTTTCTTGACATAATGTAAAAAACAGGAAAACTTGGGCAGCGTGTGCTGCAGTTAGGCTCTGAATTGCCTGATGAAAATAATTTTAAAGGTTCCCCCATTTTAATTTTCCACAAATTCAGGCAGGACGCTTGGACGCATAGGCGATGTCACGCGGAAATTTTACACATTCAAATAAGAATAATTAAATAATGGTGTCAGAAGTGTGCAAAAACCAAACAGACAATTAATCAAAGAGGATAGTTTTGAGTAGTACAGATGAAAGCAATAGAGAATTTGCAGGTGTCTGAAATTTCGTGAATTTCATCTTTAGAATGATGCTGCTAGGAAAACTGAGTACGAGGATATCCTTGGTTTCTAAATTGTACAATTATTGGAGAAAATATGACAAAATAACCTAATCTGCTAAAATACATGTGTTTAAATGGTAACTGCCGCCAGATGACGTCATAAGGCGGCACATTTTCTCACTTTTAAATTAATTTTTCTCCGATTTCCCATGTAAGAAAAAAATTATGAAAAATACTGCGAACTCAGCTGATTAAACACTCTCAGATGAAGTCATAACATTTTGGTGTGCAAAGTGTCCATTGTGACACTGCCCGAAAAATCATGACAAAGAAGTTTTTTTTGAATCTCACGTCTATGATCTTATAAAGTGCGTATTAAAATGAGACTCGTCGGTTACATGGTTCGTAATATTTTGTTATGACGCTGGAACGCTGCCTCCAGGCGCTGGCTATTACAATTTCTTGGTTTTAGTCGGTACCTCTTCAATAATTTCCAACCAGAATGGACACGATAAGTGGGTGCTGTCACAGCCGCCTACATTTAGCCCCAAATCGGTCAAATTAGTGCAGCGTTACAACATGATCCAGTTGCAATGGACTACGTTGCAAAATGTTTTTTCGGTATTCCAGAGAGTAATTGGGGAATACTACCTGTCACGCAGTAAACATACTATTGTTGTAATATAGGCATATCGATGGCTATAGTACGAAACCACTTATCTCCGTTTGCGACGTTGCAGACTTCCTGTCATACTTTATTTTTCACTTGAAAAACTGGACCGTGTTAAGCAGAAAGAAACCGAGTCACATCAGCTATCGCCAAATTGAACTGGATAATTTAATTTTTTATATGACAACGATTGTGCGGATACTTGTGCAAATTTCAGTGATTTTCTGTATAGTTCAAAGCAAATTTCTTAAAATTCTTGAAAGAATTCGCAAAAATGTTCTCTTGTAAAAAATTAAATTGCCCGGTTAAATCTGGCAATAGCTGATGTGGCTTGGTTCCTTTCTGCTTAACGCGGTCCAATTGAGCCTCGGGGAAAAATTAAATGTTTGTGGCGGAAGATAGGAGGAAATGAAGGGGATAATGAAAAACCAAAGTGACCATGTTTCAAATATTTAAAAATTATTATTTTTGCCAGTAAAAAATAGCAAATTTAAAATTTTTAGCTACAGCCCCATTTATCCAATTTCCCTTAAAGACCTCTCCCCTTGGCATCCTGTACTGATCGTTTGCTGACCATGTGCAAAGTTTTCGGGTGGGCAACGCTGGTTGGGGAGGGGGGGCGCTGATACAATACATTTAACTAACTGCGTAGGGCGTAATGGTCTCGTCTCCAATCGTTAAACGTTGTTTTCCTGCGATTATTTGTCAGACTTCATTTCCACAGATATTACTTTGAGATATGGAGTGATACAGGTCGATGTAGTAACTCGAACCTGTCCTGTATCAGACAAACTATGTTTATTCCTGGTTTTTCTTTTGCTAATTTTGCAACAACATCGAATCTGAACCTTATGTCACCCGACGAAAATTTATATTCGACCGAACATTTGTCCACTACGTACTTATCCACGCCTACATAAATTATTATTCATACATATCCAATTATTCTGTTATGCTGCTTACGAAACTTTAGTTAATTAGTTCTATGTTGAAATTTGTATTTATGATAATTAGTTGGACCACATTTTGCAATTTGCAACAATAAATTCTAGCCCGGTTTAAAAACAACGTATGTGCCATTAGTTTCCCTACGCACATAAGTGTTTTTCCAGAGGAGCCAGAATTTATAGTTCCAAATTGCAAAATGCAATCCAGTTGATCTTCACTCCTGATGTTGTAATCGGAAGTTTCACCGCAATCACACGCTGAATGTGGGAGCTGAATGTGGCTTAATTGAATGTGGAAGTCATCGGCCCGATGCCTGAATTTTGCGCGTCACGCGCAAAATTCAGCAACGATTCTCAGCAACCATCGGACCAGTTTTGAATTTGTCTGAACTATTCGAGTAGATTTAATACACATCTGGATGAAAATAACTCGAATTTGCTAAATTTTAGCCGTTGGGCGATGACTGTTGACTTCCACATTCAGGTGCTAAATTCAGCGTCTGATTGCGGCATTTCTGGCGTTATTGTATTACTTCATAAGCCGATAAAGCTGCAAAAAAAGCTAAAAGATTTGTTGGATGTTTTGTTGGACAGGCGAAACGGCAGATATACCGTGAGCAGGTTCTGCCGGCGTTCGGTGGGAAAATCCCGGAGGACGCGTTTCGGGTGGACCGGCTGGCGCTGAACCGGCTGAACGCCCTGGGGATCTCGATACCGGACGGAGTGCTGCTGGAGCACCGCCCGGAGGAGAAGCACCACGGCTCCCACCGACACGACCCTGATCTCGAGGCCTCCGTCATCAAACTCGTCCAGACCCCGGACGGCCGCTACGTCCCGCCGGAGGGACAACACACCCACAACCACAACCAGGTACCGCACGCAATTTAAATTACACTCAAAAAAATTACATATGTCTAAAAATCCAGCTATTGTTTGTCCCGCCCACCAACGTCAGACCAAATGCAACATTCAACATTTCCTTGAATTTGTCAGCTTTTCACCTTTTGACACTGGCGTAGGGGGAGGAACTAACAACTAAATTAACAGTTATACATACTACGTATATACAAATTTAGTTATAAGCTAGAGTCTAAAGTTAGACTCAAAAGTTCAAAGTCCATTTACTAATCATATTTTAACCTTATAATGTAAAAACAAGTAATACTCTGTAGTTTTTTTCATAAATAAAAAATTAAAAAAAAAAAAAAAAAAAAAAAAAAAAAAAAAAAAAAAAAAAGTATGGGAAGAGTGACTTATCGGCCGAGTTATGGATCATGGAGCCATAAAATATAGTTCGTGGAGCCATGCTCATAGGTTCACGACCAATGAAGTATGGCTCAGAAAGCCATACTGTAGACGGTAAGTCATTTTGGTTAGAAATTATGGATCTCCGAGCTACTTTTTATGGGTCTCAGAGTCATACCTTTTTGTGAGTGTAGTAATGGGTCATTCCATGTAAAATGAGCAAAAAATAAGTAATTTTTTTCATGACCTTCTTCATTAATGGAGAATTCTGCCGTGCTAAGGAAAAACGCCGTATGAGCCTTCAGGCTTTGCCTCATTTCCTTTAATAAATCACGAGTTTTCGAGCACATTTGTGAACGTTTTTCCTCAAATTGTTCAGTTTATTTTCTTCGTAATTTCAACTAAATACTGTGAAAATTCCAAGGAAAAATATCCACAAAATAAGGAAGACTCCCAAGGGTAACTTGCATAAAAAATACGACAGATTTCTAAATCCTAATTTGGATAAGAGGTACAAATTTTTAAGTCCAGGTATACATAGGTGTATTTATATTCTCTAAAATACAGGTTCGAAGTATTTTTCACGTTGTCATTATTCGCAAACACCACATAGAGGCTGCCGCACTTCTTTAATCGCAGGGATTTTTATCGCTACTTTTCTGTTTCTGCGTTTAAGTCTCCTCGGAAGTTTCAAGAACTAGTGAAGGCCGATGTTCTATTTACCTCCAAGTAAACGAGAACTCCTATATGACTGATAGGGATGCAGGTTGTCTGTATCTAACTCAAAGCCCTCTATTTGAATTAAATTTCTCGCTGTTTTGACATGGAATTGCTCATTCTTCTAGCAAATTTGAGCAAATTGAAACAATACATAATTACCGGTCACATCTTGTGTCAAGTAGAATACAATGACCCAATCAGCCAATGCGTTTAAGCACGAAGAAACTTGTTTTAAAGAAAAGTGTATCCCGTTAAATCTTTTTTTCTCAAATAAATGATTCAAGGAAACATTTAATTTTTATTTTTATTTTCAGGTGGAGTCAACTTACGTCATCAGACCTCCGGTAGGATACAAGCATCACGTTCAACCTCAAAAACCCCGCCCAGGGACTATCTCAATCCCCACAAATCAAAACTACAACTTGCAGAGTTACAACTTGCAAAGTCATAACTTGCAGAGTCATAACTTGCAAAGTTACAACTTGCCAAGTCACAACCTGCAGAGTCACAACTTGCAAAGTCAAAACTTGCAGAGTTACAACAACCCATCAAGTTACGATAATCACGCCACCTATGGATATAACGACGTGTACTCGTTCATGAACCAATACGATGTTCCTTCCTTCTACAGCAAGCCCTCCATGTCCCAGGTAAGACTTGAATTGATTAAATATTTCCATATGTCGAGACGTCAAGACCCATAAAGTCTTTTCGGGCATGCACTCTTCACGACAGCATCTCATTCAGTCTCCTGACTACAGTTCTAAATTTTGTTTGCAAATCGATGAAAAGGAGGTACAATTTCATTTGTATAACTTTATTTTTATCTCATTGGATTGGCGTTTTCTACATTTAACCTACATTGTTGAAAAAGCGGGAAGTTTTGATTAAAAATTCTCTCTTTAGCACATTGAAACCGATGTCGATGAATTTTCTCTCCTACAGGAAGGTGTTGGGAAGTATCAAGTATTCAAGTGAGAGACACGGCTGGAAAACAAGGCGAATAAGTGCAGTTTTTGAACAAAATTGAGATATCAATGATTCTCAGTAAAACTAGTCTTAATACATATTCTGTAAAATATTCGCTCTGAAATTCCAATATTTTTAAACATCAAAAAATCAGTTTGAACTTTCTCTCCGCCGTAAGGATTCATGTAATTTCGAAACTTCAAATACGTATTTCTCAAAATACCAAAAACTGCACTTATTCTCCTTAGCCTCCAAGCCTCGCAAATGTATTTTTGTACAGTAATCAATTCTTATCATGAAAAAATAGCTGAAAAAACAAAACAAAAAAATGCGTGTCTTAGCCCCGCGTTAACATTCCAGTCCGGATGACACTTCCATTCAAATAATGGGGGCTACGCTGCTGTATACCTCTGACCACTTACGCGGTCCAAGCTCCCAGACGGCGCTTTCACACACTCTCTGCCGTGCTAAGGAAGAACGCCGTATGAGCCTTCAGATGTTGCCAAGTTTTTAGTTTCCTCCGATGAATATCGAATTTACTGAGACAATTGTGAATATTATTTTTCACAATTTTCAGACAATTTTGTACGCAATTTTATCTAAAATATCTGAAAATTTCAAGGAAAAATATGCACAAACGTTATCAAAAATACATGTTTTATTAAGGAAAATTTGGCAACTCTCGAATGTTCTTATGGCGTTTTTCCTTAGCATAACAGCTCGTGTGCCTCCACTAGTTTATCTAAATAAATCGGGCTCTTCTAGTGACTGCCTTATCGATAGCCGCAAAAGTAATGCAAACCGGCCCGTCAGATCTTGAGAACGAAACGTGATAAAAAATGAAAATTTAGGGGGTCAAAAAGCTTATACATAGTAATGGAGAATTTGCAGGTGTCTGAAATTTGATGAATTTAATGTGAAAGTGGAAAGTCCTGAGTGAACTGAGCACGAGGATACTCTTGGTTCATAAATTGAGTAATTTTTCAAGGAGATATGACAAAATGATCTGACCTGCCAAAATACATGTGCTTAAATGGGAAATGCCGCCAGATGACGTCACTAAGCGGTGCATTTTCTCACTTTTAAATCAATTTTTAGACTATTTCCCATTATAGAAAAAAATGACATAAAATACTGCATAATCAGCTCTTTAAGCACTCTCAGATGAAGCACTAAAAAATTTGCGTGCAAATCCTCCACTGACTGAAAATCGGCTTCTTAATTTTACCAAGAAACACGCCTTTTCGCTCGGGATGAGAACGTAGCGTTTAATCGATGGTCATGCATGGTTTCGGGAACGATCTGACATAAGCTCGCGGAAATTGGCAGCATACGTGGTTTACGCGACGATGACGGTGAAAGGAGATCGACGTGGAAAAAACCCGGTTCATTAGCGAGAAGCTTTTAATAAAGCAGTCCCTCCTTGAACTCTAGTCCCTATACTTTTTTTCGATTCCCGGACGACTTTCTCCATTCCCTTATTCGCTCTGGACGTAACCCTGTCCGAGCTCGTACTGAAAACTGCGAAGTCGATGAAGTAACAGTCGCCTCCGGTCTGCGAGTGCCCAACTGGAGACACTCAAGACGAATCTACAGAAAATTGAGGCATGAGAGCAGTGGCGTAGCGTGCTCTGCGATATATCGATTGATCTGCCATTTGAAGCTATGGGAAAGGATCGATAAACAGGGTGTTCGCGACGAGCACCTTAAGAATCGATTCTTTACCATAGCTTCATATGGGGAAATATCGATAGCGACCATTCACGCCTCGCCAATGCAAGAGAGATAATGATCAAAAGGGGCTTGTCGCCATCGAGATGGTTACAGGCATATAGGACTCATCCAGTGGCGTGGCGTGCTTTGCGATACATCGATTAATCTTCCGTTTAAACCTATGGAAAAGGATCGATAAACAGGGTACACCTTAATAATCGATTTTTTACCATAGCTTCAAATGGGCATCCAGGACTCTCCCTGCATCGTTCCCTCGCACTTCTGCAGAGCAAAGGCATGCTTGAAACAGGGAACTGACCGGCTGGGTTGGCCTAGTGGTCAGCGCGTCTTGCTAGGTCTCAGTAGACCCGGGTTCGAATCAATGAGAGTATCTGCAGAAACAGACTCCATTCGAGCAGTCTTACAATGAATCCACGGAGGTTTGGATTGCATGGAAGCATGTATGTCCCTTTTCTGTGATTTTCTAAGACAATAAATAGAGAGTATAGAGTAGGCAGACATTTCCTGACGGAATTTAAGTTATTTACCAGCGGAAAAAACCGGGAAATCATTCATCCTAACCAATATCAAAAGCCTTTTATGTGATGTGCTACCGTGCCATGATTAAAGAGAAAAAAAACCACAATATACTGGCCTAAATAGGTGTTCTCCGTAAGTAGTATTATTTTAAAATTGTACATTGCACGTATTGAGGAATACAATTATGCAAGAATAATTTTAAAAAAATACGAATATTAACGTGTAAAAAAGAGGAAGCATATAGGACCTGTCCATAACACGTCATGTAGGTGATTAAGCTGATGTTAAAGATTTAGTCTGAATGCATTTTCCCATAGGCACTGCCAAACTACTCCATAGCAGCGCAGGTAAAGTGAAGCAAACGTTAAATTCAGAGATAAATACGAGCTGCCATTTAAATCAAAGGAAAAGGATCGATAAACAGGGTACTCGCAACGAACACCTTAATAATCGATTCTTTATACCACAGTTACAAACGGGGTAGTCGACAATCGACCATTCACGCCTCGCCACTGATACTAGTACAAAAACTTTGCGGACGGAAGGTTTCCTCGACTTTTAATGACGAATCTCTGTGCCGACAAAGCCTCATACTGCCATGCTAAGGAAAAACGCCGTATGAGCCTTCAGGCGTTGCCAAATGTACTTTGAAAAAGTAATACTTTGAAAAAGTAAAAATTTCTCAGTATGCTTCTGAAAACTTATATTCCAGTTTAATAGCAATTTTTGTTCGCAATTTCACCTAAATTTCTTGAAAATTTCAAGGAAAAATATTACGCAAACTGATCGCGATGGACGCACGGGTCGTAAGACGGTATATGTTGGAGTTTTTTTTTTTCTTTTTCTGTGGTGAGATATTAGCTTTATGCTAAATTTAACGCACGTTGGCTAAAAAATTCCAACATATACCGAAAAATATTAACAACTTTCCCAAAAAAAATAAACATATCGAAGAAAGTTTGGCAACTCTCGAATGTTCATGCGGCGTTTTTCCCTAGCATGGCTGCATAGCTCCCGGTTTACAACGGATAATATTAAGTCCAGTGAGCGCTATCCCAAACCTCATAATCTACGTAGGCAAAGAGATAATCATTCCATATCCATGCTCGGTCCTGGAAAATAACTGACATTATCCTTCCTCATAAAAGTCCTTATACTCCATCATGCACGATAGAATAAGGTGCCTGAAAGCTATGTCTCTATTTTGTACTCGTATCTTTGATTCCAATCTTTAATTATCTTTTTTTCCCCCGAATAAGTCGGGATACTAAAGAGAGGACATTGCGTAACCACCTCAGTCACTCTCCCGGGGGCTATTCCGTAAGAACTTTTAAACATCTTCGGAGCCGAACGGACTCCGAAAATTTACGATCGCATCCATCGTCGCTTTTTTAAAACCTCAGGTGTTGGTAAAAGTGGTCGCATGTAAAGAAACAGACCGAGTGAGATTGATTCGACGAGTCCCTTGGAGAGATGGCCTCATCGCACAGTGAGACAGCTCGAATCAAATATTCGCTGTGATAACTCGACGAGGTTTATGAGTCGACAAATTCATTTTAGTGCTACTGAAAAGTACAGTGGTGCTATCCTAAAATCCGCCTTGAAGAGCTTCAGGATCGTGGTAATCTCAGCTCACGATCAGATGACTTACTGTTGGACCATTCATAAAAGCACCTATCCGCATTGGGAAACTGATGACCATGGGTTGTTCTTAATAATGAGCCGGAAACAGTAGTTCCCAATTATAAAATTTAGTTCACTGGGCTTTATAACGTTTAAGAATACGTAGCAATGACTGAATTTAATAATCGTATCTAAATCTGCTACAGTATAAGACTTTTAATATTCTTTACTTTCATTTTTTTATTTTTAAATGAACAAGTAATAGACCGCGTTTAGCAAAAATGAACCAAGTCACATCAGTTTTTGCCAAATTTAACTGGGCGATTTATTTTTTTTCAAAAGAGAACGTTTGTGCTGATTCCTTTGACAATTTTAAAAAATTCGCTTCGCACTATGCAGAAAGTTCACTAAAATTTGCACAAAAATCCGCACAAACCTTCTCTTGTAATAAATTAAATTGCCCGGCGAAATTTGGCGATAGCTGACGTGGCTTGGTTCCTTTCCGCTTAACGGGGTCCAAATGTCATTCGACGGGGGCGGGCGGGTGGCGGAAGCGAAACTTTTTAGACCTACATAACAGCAGAGCTTCACTGTTGATGCGTTCCGGTTGATTGAGTATTTCAATATTTCATGCTCATAGTATTTCAGCTTGAGGAATATATTGCTCATCGAATTAGGTATGCAAAGTATTGCAAAAATTGAACAATCTTTGAACTTTGCCTCCTTCCGCGTTCTTCGCCCAGTCTGCGCGTCGGGCAAAAATTCCAATTCGCATCGGAACCTCTTTAGGCCACCGAGCTGCGGCATTTCAGTGGCGTGGCGTGTTTTGCGATGTATCGATTGATCTGCCATTTCAACCAATGGAAAAGAATCGATTAACAGGGTGTCCGTAACGAGCACCTTATTAATCGATTCTTTACTATAGCTTCATCTGGAGAAATATCGATAATCGATCATTCTCGCCTCGCTACTGCGGCATTTAATTCCGATCGATCGGTGTTAATTAATTCCGAATCCCATCCCAAACGCGCGCGCGGCTTATCTCCGAGAAAGTTGCTCTCCCGCGCGACATTATCAACAACGATGACCACAAAAGCTGCACCGACGCCGACGTCTTTGACCGTAAAAACCCGACGTCAATGCTTTTCGGCGACGTCTTGATGTAATGCAAAGTTAAATGTCAGAATAATTGGTGAGCCATCGGTGAAAGTCATTGCAAATTTGCACGTCGCCATCTCATGTGACAGTACCATCACTTTCATTATTATTCATGGCGCAAAAATTCGGAGGTGCAATCGCATCATCGCCGACGATTTCATGGGCCGATCTGAGGGGAGGGCTGGGAGGGCGTGCGCCCCCTCCCGCGGTTCGCCAAAATGAAGGAGGAAGATGAAAGGGGGATAAAAGAGGGAAGGAGCGGATCCAAGAAGAGTGGAGGACGCTTGTACCTGGTAATTTTTCATGACTTAATTGACTCAAACTGCAAATAGAGGCTTTGAAATTTCGAAAATATTCTGGGGGTAGCCCCCCGGACCCCCCTAACGTCCTTTCCTCTCCCCGTTTGAAGTGTCTGGATCCACCCATGAACGATTCTCTGGAGCAGAATTGATTTATGTTGAGAGTTGATTAAAAATCGCAGAACCTACGATACAAATATTGAAAGTGCATGATTGAAGAATAAAAGTAAAAAAAAATCAATTTTTTTATTTTTTTATTCTTCTTTTTTTTAAATTTAATTGAAGCGAAACCATATTCCTTCACATCGAAGAAAACTTACTGCAAAGCTGAGATGATGAAGGAGAGCATATTATTTACTTTTTTGCCCTCGCACAATTTACCTGAGACGATACTGTCCACCTGAAAACGCTCGAAATTATTCTGGGGGCGCTTTGGCTCAGCTGTCGCAAGTTGTTGACATTTTGGACGATACAGGGTGGGGGGTGGGGGGTCTGCTCATTGAGAAGCCTACCAAAACCGTTGTAGTGCGCGCGTGATTCGATTAAAAGAAGACTCTGACTTTTCACACAAGCAGGAGAATCAAATTTTCCGTATTTAATTCGGAATTGAAATGTTAAAATTTTAAAAAGAAATTAATCCTAATAAAATTTCGTCGCGCGAATCGTATCTTACTCGACAATTTCAAGAGAGAGCATATATCGTCACCTTCCGGCCAAAGTATCACATGCAACATGCGACGTTTTAAAATTTCCGCCGCCATTTTATTTTTCTACACAGAAATTTTCCAACAAAGCTGTCCGACAATTTCACTGAGTGTTCTTTGTGCTGCCGATAAAATTCAGTGAAATTTTCAAACAGATTCAACAGAAAATTCATCTTTAAAAAAATAAAATGGCGGCGAATATTTTTAAACGCCGCATGGCGCTTGTCATACTTTGGCCGGAAGGTGACGATATCAGATCGCTTGAATGGAGATGTTGCATGTGTGAGGAATTTGCAATTTGACTGTTGCTTCTTATGTAAAATTTCGCGAGAAACACAATGGTGCCACTGGTTTTCTCTGAAATCGTCTCCCGAGCTCAATAAAAGCTCTCAAAGTGAGGCCAAAATGGAGGGGATATCCCACCCTACCCTGAGAGTCCACCTCTACATCAAAACAAACTCTCCATGCAAAGATAGGGAGCAAATACATTGACAGGGCTGCCACTTTATTTGGGGACTCCAAAACTGAAAACACGGCAACCCTGCTAATGTATTTGCTCCCTATCTTTGCATGGAGAGTTTGTTGTGATGTAGAGGTGGGCTCTCAGGGTAAGGTGGGATATCCCCTCCATTTTGGCCTCACATTAAGGGCTTTTCTTGAGCTTCGGATATGATTTCAGAGAAAACCAGTGGCACCATCGTGTTTCTCGCGAACTTTTACATAAGAATCAATGGTCAAATCTCAAATCCCTCACACATGCAACATCTCCATTCGGACCTTGTCTAGTGGTTTATTTTTTAACGACGAAGAGAGAAGCCCATCTGTTTCTGTCACATTGCATCTAGTCGAGGTGCAAAGTGCATTGTCGTCTGATTCTAATGCGAGGAGAGGCCTCTCCGCGTGCGAATCGAGATCCGCAATGCAAATTTCCCCCGTGTGAGGCGTACACACGCGCCGCGCCGAGCGGAAAGGAAAACTTCGTCTCGCTTCGAAGTGCATTCACACATTGTTTTAATCGATGCATTACGCCACGATGCCAAGTGAACTGCGCCAGGACATCTTCTGAAATGGACCACTAAAATACAGTCTCTTTAGCCTGATGGTGACAGTTAAGACATGAGGAATCCACCTCTGATTGGCTTCCGTATTTTAGGCCTCCACAGTGCCATAAACGGGACTGAAGATTACATTTCCATTATTGGAATGGACCAGAGAGTAAGGGCACGTCAGGGAACAATTTTTTTTTTATGTTCATCGTGTTTTGCATCGATCTAGCGGTACATCGGATTGAAAAACAAGGCGCCTACGTGCAGTTTTTGCTTTTCCGAGAAATACGTGTTTGAGGTTTCGAAATTACACGGATCCTTATGGCGGAAAGTAAGTCCAAACTGACTTTTTCATGCTTAAAGATTCGAATTTGGGAGCGAATTTTTCGCAGAATACACATGAAGGAAATCTCTCTACTTGAAATCTTGATTATCCCAATGGTTTCAAAAACTGTACTTATGCGCCTTTTCCTCCAAGTCCCTCAATCAAAAATCCTAAAAAATGTGGAAAATCTAGCAATTCCCAACCCACAGATAAATGCACAAGGAAACTAGTGGCACGCATGTTGTTTCTAAGATGAGTCAAAATTTGCATATTCCGATGGAGCACAAAACCATGAACGAATTTTGACTTGCGAATACATTTTCTTGAGGCAAATGAAGCGTAGAATACGACGCGCACATTCAAAATGCGAAAAAGTAACTAAAAAACCGAGAAATACGTACTCGGTTCAAAAAGCGCAACATTTTCGTAAATTTAAAACGCCCCGGTTTTCGCCGAGCCGAATGATGTCATCCGGCACCAATCAGAAGCGAGCGCGGGTTTCTACGGCTCTTGTCAAATGTCATTCTACTCCTCATTTATGGAAACAATAGGAAATTCGGAACTACATCTCCAGAGTCAAAGAATCAAATCTCATTCACGTTGTCCGTCGTGAACAAGCAACTATTCCACATTGAAATGCGATTTATTTTAACAAGCATGAATGGAAAAATAAAGTAGATGGCGATTTGACCGCCGCAGTTAATCACTTCCATCATTTCCCCTCCATTTTGGCGCGTTTCTTTGGACCTCTTAGAATCGGGCTTGTCCGGGATTATGGCTCCAAAAACACGCTCTACTGGAAAAAAAGTCGCTTAGATCTAGAGTCCAGACTCTTAATTACACTGACAAGAAAACTCTTGATTCAATCAGACTATTTCTTGAATTGAAGAGCCAAGCCTCTGGATTTATGCGGATTTCCTTTTGATTCAAGCAAAAAGTCTGATTGAATCAAGAGTATTATTTCTTCTCAATGTTTTTAAGAGTCTGGACTCTAGATCCAAGCGACTTTTTTTCCAGTGCTAAATAAATCACCGCGTAATCTTCACACGTGGTACTTCCAGAATATTAAATAAAATACGCAAGGTTTAGTGACCCATTGTAAAAGCTCCAATATTCTATCATACTAACAAGAGCTACTTGTGACTTTCCAACTTTAAATTACAAAAATGCCTTCAAGAAATCGAGATACTTCACGCAAATCCACGGAATTAAAACACTTATATAACGCAAAGAATCGAAATACACTGATAAGAAAGTCGCTTGGATCTAGAGTCGAGACTTTCAATAACATTGACAAGAGAAAATACCCTTTTGATTCAAGCAAAAAGTCTGATTGAATCAAGAGTATTTTTTCTTGTCAATATTTTTAAGAGTCTGGACTCTAGATCCAAGCGACTTTTTTTCCAGTGCGGAATAAACCACCGAGTAATCTTCACACATGGTACTTCCAGAATACTAAATAAAATACGCAAGGTTTAGCGACCCATTGCAAAATACAATCCAAATGACTGATCTTGCCATTTTCCTGCGAATTATGCACCCACACCCACACCGGCACCGAAGCTAACGAGGATATCGAAACTTTAAGTCGTCGTCACTCGTCACCCCTTACTCGGACTCGGGTTGCGCAACGGCTAAAGTGGGCACTTATATCACGGGCATAAATCCCAATCGGCCGATAAGCGATTAACGATAGTGAGTAAATGGAGCATCGGTAGTCGTATTGCGGTCAGCCGCTCCGCAGAAAGCGCGTAAGTCCGACATGGAATCCTCATGCGGATACGTGGTTATTGCCTGGCGCCTCCCGCTGCGACGCGACGCTACGCGGGGCAGATTCGCGGAGCCATCCAGTATCCACCTCGTTAGTGCTATCGAGTTGTGAAGTTGTGATGTTCGCCGCTCGAAATTGCTTCCGCTTTGATTTAATTTCCTCCGTGTAGTAACAGCGTGCTCTATTAAAGCCGCGCTGCCGAGATGACGACGCTCCTCTCGTGTGCTCCGGAAAAGAGGATTTTTGGAAAGCCGTAGACGTAGAGGACGAAGAGAAAATGGAGCGACATGGAGATATTTCGATTCTTCGGGTTCTACAAATGTTTTAATTTTGTGGATATGCGTGAGGTATCTCGATTCCTTGAAGGCGTTTTTGTGATTTGAGGTTGGAAAGTCACATAGCTCTTGTTACTGTAATGGAATATCAGAGCTTTCAAGAGGATTTATGGAAAGCCGTAGACATAGAGGACGAAGAGAAAATGGAGCGATATGGAGATATTTCGATTCTTCGGGTTGTAGTAATGTTTTAATTCTGTGGATAGGCGTGAGGTATCTCGATTTCTTGAAGGCATTTTTGTGATTTGAGGTTGGAAAGTCACATAGCTCTTGTTACTGTGATGGAATATCAGAGCTTTCAAGAAGATTTTTGTATATATAGAAAAAGAAGAGGTAGAGAAAATTTAGCGATATGGGATATTTCGATTCTTCGGGTTATACAAATGTTTCAATGGAGAATTTGCTTACAAAAATTGTATTGCTTCACGCGAGAGTGCTTAATCAGCTGCATGAGGTCAAAGTATTTTTCATAAGTTTTTTCTGACATGGGAAATGGGAGAAAAATAGATTTCAAAGTGAGAAAATGTAAGCCTCATGACGCCATCTGGCGACATTTTCCATTTAAACACAAGTATTTTAGCAGATTATTAGGTTTATTAGGTTTATTAGCAGGTTATTTTGTCATATTTCCTCCGATAATTGTCTAATTTAGAAACCAAGGATATCCTCGCACTCAGTTTTTCTAGCAGCATCATTTTAAAGATGAAATTTACAAAATTTCGGACACTGCAAATTCTCTATTCTGTGGATGTACGTGAAATATCTCGATTTCTTGAAGGTATTTTTGTGATTAGAGGCTGGGAAGTCACATGCAGCTTTTATTACTGCAATAGAATATTAGAGCTTTCATATAGGATACGCTAGAAAAAAAAAGTCTCCTGGAACCAGACATTTGAAAAATTTGATAAGAAAAAACACTCTGAGTCAATAATTCTATCAGCTTTTTGCTTAAATCGAGAGCCAAACCTTCCTCATATAAGCGGATTTCCTTTGGGTTCTGGGAAAAATCCGATTGAGTCAAGAGTAATTTTTCTTGTCAAATTTTTTGACAGTTTGGCCTTATTTCCCCGTTAGTCCATGAGAATCACCCGCCGTAACCAATAGGATCGTTCCATTTTCTCGTCGTCTTCTTTGTAACACAATTTCAGTTATTAGCCTGGAGGAACCCTCGAATGGTACAAGTGTACAAAAACTTCCAAAAGGCATTTCTCCGCGCTTTTTAATTTTTTACTTTTATGCAGGTAACCTCGGTCCATGCATTCGAGCTTTTTCTGAACTGTCTTGCCAAGAATGAACGCCGTAGAAACTCAAATTTTGCCTAATTTCCAGCGAGAAAATACTCATTTTCGAGGAAAGTTATGAATAATTTTCATTGACATTTTCAGGAATCCCAGATCAAATTACTATCATGAATTGCCCTAAAAAATTGTAAGGATTTGTCAAGATATCTTCCCCAAAATTAGTGATTTGTCAAAAGAAATACGGTAACGTCTGAAGGCTCATATGGTGTTCTTCCTTCAAGTAACCGCATTCGTGCTGCTTTGCACTTCAGCTTGCGACTTTGGCTGAAACAAAAAATAATCCCTCCTTGCTTTCAAAGTATAAATTACCTCCCCCAAACACCAAAAAGTTGCTCGGGAGAGAAAGCTTTCCTCTCGGAAGGGACCACTCAATGTAGAGGAGACAAATGTTTTCTTTCCTGAGCAACTACTTTGTGCATTCGAAAAGATACATTCTTCTCCTAAGCACTAACTTTTTGCTCCGGAGAGAAAACATTTCTCACGTAAGCAAATATTCGATGCAAAGGAGCAAAATGTGTTTTCTTCTGAACACTCTAGTTCAGTTTAGTTTGAAGTATAAACCGAGGATACATACATATAAGCCGCTTTTATAGCGCTCTTTGGCGCTCTGCGACACCCAGCCGCACAGAACGAGAAGTATGAACCGAGGATAAGGTGCCCAAAACAGGAAGTAAGTTACATGAATCGAGTTGTGCGAAAGCACGGCCAAGGTAGAACACCGTACTTAAAGTTCACACGAACGATGTTTTCTCCTCAGTTTGCAACATGAATCATTTTGGCGCGTATACGTAGTATACCGCCTTTGCGATCGTTTCGACCCCCCCCTCGATACAATAACCGAGTCCCCTAGTTCCTTACCGAAAAGTGACTACCGCGAACTTCTGAGATTTTCCAAAGCGTGTAAAAAGTTTACTAATCCGTCAATAATAATGATTAAAATTTGTTTCTCATTCTGGGGCTCGCTAGTTTATGTGNGGAGTTCACTGCTTGTTTTTTCATCATCATTTAGGATTAATCGCACAGACGCGTCTTCGAGGTGATGTCTACTTTTCTGGTTCTGCGTTTCAGTCTCCAAGGAAACTGAGGAGACCATCAGACTAAACAAGAATTAAAGCACCATAGGGGTATTCAAAAGAAATACATCAGGTAATTAGGAGGAGATAGGGGGCTCCAAGACGACCTGGAAACCCCTTTTGGAGCACGATAGGAGGCAGGAGGGGAAGGAGGACCTGAAATAAAAACCTTGGACCTGGAACCTGGAATAAAAACCTGACGTCATTCATGGACATGTTACGAGATAAAAAGTTTTTGCAAAATACATTGGATACAGTGAACTTCTTTCAAAATCAATAGCCCTCGTCAAACTTCTCGTTAATTTATAGTTGGGACAAGAAATAATTTTTGAAGTTCCTAGAATAAAAAGAAGATAAAAATAAAAATATAAAAAAAATCCTACAAAAATAAAAACAAATAACATAAAATGGTATAAATGCATCGAAAGGTGTCTTCTAACTGTTATACACCCCAATACCTTTCAGCAGTCAATTTTTCAAAATTTAGTGCGTCCTCTGATCTTTAAAATACACGAATCAGTTGAAATCTCTGAATACTATGAATCATTCATACTTGAAAAATACAATGGGTTTTGACATTTTTAAGGTAGGTCCGGTCCGTAATGGCCTTAAACATGGAAATATACATAGAATTTTTCTTTTTGAATATTATATTTCCGGTTGTAGCGAATCATCACAATCGCTTGCAGGGGCTTGAAACTGAACAGTTGAGTTTAATCAAAGTTTATAAAATGAGGCAAATATGTTGAAGTTATCCTTAAACCTCCCTTAACACGCAAACCACATTTAACCTTCCCGAATAAAGGGGATTGTTTCTGGATTGACAATGCGTAGGGCTACTCCATGTTTATGTAAATTATTCTTCTTCTTTATCGAAGTGTGTACAAACCCGACATCCGAATTTTCCGTAACATCGGAGAAAAACGAGTTTCCTGAACTCTTGGCAACGCTGCATGTACTCCACGGTAACAATATAATTAAATAATGCTCTGCATCAGCTCGAGCCGGCCACGTACCTCCTCTCTTTCTTCTTTTTCCGTCCTCTCTTCCCTTTTCGCTAACGGTGGCTTTTTATCCGTCCATTATACGCTTGTAAACACTCTAATTTAATCACGTAGATACGCACGCGATAGGCCATGGCCCGTTATTGGCCGTAATGTCGATCCGCACACAATTTTCAGCCAACTTTTTCGTTCAATCAGAAAAAATATTCAATTTTACGTTTTTTTATAATTGGAAAAATTTTCCGACGATTTCCAGTAGATCAATCAGATATTATTTGGTGCGCATACTAGCAGTGCTTAAAATATTGACGACTACTCAGGTTTGATGAAAGCACTATTTGTGCGATCATTGCGTATGTGTGTTTACAGTCACTCCTCTGATATAAGAGCGTATCTCGGTTTTAGTATGGGCCTCAGAAAACATGGATTTACACGTGAAACAGTGTTCACCTGGAAATTCGTGAACTGAGCAGCCACTTCGCGGACTGGCCTGTCAAAACTTTCAAAATTAAGCCGACGAGCCGGTCTTTAATTTTAAATGCAATCAGTGGCGTGGCGTGCTTTGCGATCTATCGATTGTTATGCCATTTAAACCTATGGAAAAGGATCGATAAACAGGGTGTTCGCAGCGAACACCTCTCCGCAATCGATTCTTTTCCATATGTTTAAATGGCATAACATTCGATACATCGCAATTCCTGCCACGCCCCTGAATGCAATCCATACGCAAATCGACAAAAGTGTACCCTCACTGACAGACTTCAGCCGTTCTCACCGGTCGACGAATTATTCGCGAGATTTTGAACGAAACTTAAAATTATCAAAACAATTTATAGATTCTGTGGATCAATTTTACAACTTATTTTTTTATTCTTCCCGAAAGTTTTAAATGAAAATGTTCGAGTTTTTTAAATTTTGCTAATAATGTCAGTAAATTGGATGTGCGTGTTGTATTTTCAAAAATTGGAGGAGTTTTCCCTTTGCAAAGACTAGTTTGAGTTAACATTAGCGCCTTGATGCAACTATTCGTGTCTCACGGATGCACGTGTTGCATGCTCAAAATTGAAGGCGCTTTCGCTTTTCCCACCTCTTCAGGTATGCACGGGACTTGTTAGATCTATCACTCCAATATCAGAGCAGATATATAGGGAGAGTATTATCAATTATTGTGTCACGAGGCCAGAGTATCTAAGGCCAATAATTAAATCGGACATTTTTAAAAAAAAAAAAAAAAAAAAAAAAACAACAACAACTTAAAAGTCCGAGATAAACACTCTTTTCACAGTTTTTCTATATCAAAAGGATTGAGATGGCAATACTCTCCCGTACACATGTATTCTTCTCTAGCCTCTGCCGGCAACGCGGCGTGTACTAGCGACTTAATCTTGGCGTATAGCTGCTTTTATTGAGCAATTCAATTGACGCCGGGTCGTGAATAGTACCGCATGTCGCACGCCGCGTCGGCCGCGGTCGTTCCGATCCGATCCGGTGAAAGGATCCGCCGCTGCAGGTGTAGCCAGCGTCGCCGCTCTCTCCGCAAAATTCGCCTACTTCTCGTTGGTCCTTACGGGGAAGTAGGCGAATTCTGCGCTCAATCGGTGACTCCGCATGTAGCGGGCGTATTCGCAGTGGCATCGCGTTGGGTGACCAGCGCCCGCTGCAACGTCCAGCGGGTCGGCCGTAATGTGCGACACCAGTGACGCAATAGGCCGGAGTTCCGTTCCGCGGTGGCTGTTGACAACCCTCGCCGAGACCCTGTACAGGGTGATCCAAAAATCCCGCACCACTAACACCTGACATCACCCCTGTAACTTTTGAAAAAGGAAGATAAATACTTGACAAGTTTTGAATGTTCCCTGGTCGAAAGAGACTACTTTCGGGATCCCTCAAAATTGTAAATGGATCACCCTGAAAAGGAAAAAGTATCCCGTCGGCTGATTATAGAGACTGATAGAAAAAGCTATAGACAAAGAAGACATAGGGAATATGGAACGATTTCATTGGTTGCAAAGGGGAATTGTCATAGACTAAGGGTGAAATGATGGACTAACAAAACTATGGGGTCTCTCGTGGGTTGCTGTTAGTTAGTCTATTACTTACCTCCTTTGTCCACCCGTAACCTCCTGCAACCACTCGCTTCCACCAATAGGATCGCTTTATTTTCAGCGTGTCGTTTTTGTCTGTTTCGTCTATCAATTTCAATAATCAGCCCGCGAGGGCTTTTTACGGGACATTGCCCCGTACACTGGAAAAAAAACACATTGGATCTAGAGTCCAGACTCTTGAAAACATTGACAAGAAAGAATACTCTTGATTCAATCGGCTTTTTGCTTGAATCAATACGAAATCCGCTTAAATCAAGAGGCTTGGTTCTTGATTTAAGCTAGATTCTGCTTGAATCAAGAGTACTTTTTCTTCTCGATGTTTTTAAGAGTCAGGACTCTAGATCCAATGTGTTTTTTTTCCAGTGTAAGAGTCTGCAGATTGCATAACTTATCGATGGCCAAAATAACAAAATGAGTATCTCTACAGCAACGTTTTGTTTTCATCTACTGCGTTTAATTACAAAAATTTACCATAATATGGATATATTTTGAGTTTTTGGCTAAAATTACCAGGATGTGTAATTTTAGCCCACTGTCTGATACGAATATGGCAACGCTCCGGCATTGAAAGCACATGGAGGAGAGCAAATCACGACTTTGTAGCAATGACAATACCGCCTCACAGTAGGTACCTCATCATATCGAACTCATCCATCTGTTTGTTCGTTTAAGCCATCGCGCACTTTCTCCGCCCTGCGCTGATCGCGTTTTCCAGCTCACCTTCTTCGCCCTCGACCAGTGGGCAGTGTCACCGTCATTAGGGACCAAAAAATTGCTCAATTTCTTTCTTACGAGCAAATGCTAGATTCGTGATAGTTTTCTCTTCGCTGATTGCCGAGATTCTGTATGGATTGCTCCCGTTCAAGTAACGACAGGGCTTTAATTGAATCGGTTTCTGTTGGACGGGCGTAAGTCCAAAATATCATGAGCCCCGGCTTTCGTTGATCACGCCGGACGCTAGGGCTCATGGGTTTTTGGACTTACATCCGCCTAACAGAAACCGACTCAATTCTGAGTTCCCTCAGTGCCGGGGGTTTCCGAACTTTGGCCGATAGAATTGAATAATTCAGTTTGGAAATGACTCAACTAAAAACATTTAAAATTCAGTCTATCGCAGAAATAATGAACCACAAGACAAACAACAAATTTAAGCATTTTAACACATTTTTTTTAATCAGAATTTCACGTAGAACACGATTCTTGCATCAAAAATTACTGAAGTCAACTCCTGACTAAGATATTAACGTTTTCATTTTACGTTGGTTACGGTAATTTTGAATTCTCCGGTTACAAGAGATGAAATTCTCTACGTAAGGCAAATCGCGGTACACGGACTTTATGTCCACTTTTTTTACGTCCACAGACTTTTCGTCCACAATTTTAACGTCCACAGTTCTAAAGTCCACACTATGTTAAGTCCATTACTTAAACGTCCACTAAGTTAAATCCACAAATGTAAAGTCCACTATAATCAAATTCAATCGTCATATTTTAGTCCGTGTGTAAAATTATATTGACATTATCGAAATGAGAAAATTAAGAGAGAATGAGGTGTTGTTGTCGTAACTCATATTTTAAATGAAATAGTAATTTCTTCTTTTGATTCATCTTTTCAAATTGTCTTCGGTAAATACTTGGTTTCCTTTCTATCCTTGAAATTTCCGATATAAAATATGCCTTAAATGTACATTCTTTTTTTTAATGAAATCGATTACTTCATTTTAAAAACATTTACATTTTTAAAACGTGGTAAATATTCGTAAAACCTTTTCCTAGCAATGGCGTCGATATGAATCTCAATGAGCCGTTGTTGTGATGAAAGAAACTATACAAAAATTAATAAAAGAGGAAAAAAACTAAGAAGCACGCATTTTTTTGTTTTTAACTTATTTGTACATCGACCTCCTTGAGTCAAATACGTCCAATTTTGAGCGTTTAGTTGCGCTTACACCACGCTGCAGCACAGCAAAAGCCCAAAACATAAAAGAATAAATTTGAATGCTTTGGAAATCATTAAATTTGACACGGAACCACTATTATATTTACAAAAAACAAATTATATTTTCCAGTAGTACATATTTCTTTTTCATCAGTTTAAAAGGGAATAATCAATGCAGAGAGTGCAAACATTTCAAAATCATGAGTTGAAAAACGCTGACTCCGCAAGTTTAAATATTAGAGCCTAACACGGAGCGGAGCGGCGTGTTAGCAGCGCAGAACGCGCACTGGCGCCTACAAACCCAACGGGATACTTCTCGCATTGCGCAACGCGTGAAGTATCCCGTTAGGTTTGTAGGCGCCTATGCGCGTGTCACGCTGGTTGCCTGCCGCGCCGCAACGCTTTAAACAACTATTTCGCGTCAGAGGCGTTGCACAGTATCCTACAAGATTGAAGGCGCACAAAATAACTAGTTAAAAAGGACTTTCAATTTTGACTGCATCTGTTACTGAAAGATGTTTAATTTGGCATTTGAGCGTTTCCTAGGCTCTCGCTTTGGTTTTCATCTTATCATATCCGTACGGTGTACCATGAACATATGTTTTTATCTGCT
Organism: Bemisia tabaci; assembly: GCF_001854935.1. Taxonomy (NCBI): domain Eukaryota; kingdom Metazoa; phylum Arthropoda; class Insecta; order Hemiptera; family Aleyrodidae; genus Bemisia; species Bemisia tabaci. The sequence continues at coordinate 1,423,623 of NW_017547331.1, read as the reverse complement.
CTTAGAGTCAGTTCTCTTTCATGACTTGGTTCATGAATGAAATGTGTTTAAGAATGAAAAGTAGTAGTAGTATGCACTTATTTTTGAGGTGGTTCCTGTCATTTAAATGAGAAGAAAAAATGTGGACATAACATGTCCACAATTTGGACATATTCATGGTTGGACATTAAATCATTTGGACTTAATAAAGACTGGACTTAACGTTTAGTGGACATTAATAGCGATGGACATTTATTTAATGGACGAAATGTAGGTGGACATAAAGTCCTGGAAGCCAAATCGCGCCTTACAAAAGTTTCGGCCGGATTCTCAATCGAGCATTGTCCCCTTCCCACCCTTTATTGTTCAAATTGTAGACAATTAGCCACAGCTGAGCCAAAGCTTTAAGACTGAGGTTGCAAGATTTTCATATTACTGAGATTGTCATAGTGAAGTTTAGTGTGCGATCTGACTCGCGTAGGCTATTGCGTTTTCATGAGCGAGAGGTTTAAATTGACGCACTAAAAAACATCAAGTGTCTTACTTAGAAGTTAATGTCAGTAATTTTCGGCGCACAAATCCTGTTTTACGTGAAATTTTGGCCGGAAAATATGTATCAGAATGCTTAACTTCGTACCTTGTCTAGTGGTCCATTATAAGTTTCAGAGATTATGTTTTTTCTTTTAAAATTGGTAGAATCAGAAGAAAACCTCCAGATCTTGCCCGGGAAAGTGACAACCATGGATTTGGTTAAAGATGCTCCAGTGCTGAACAACAACACCGCCGGTAGTCTATCATTATAGCTATGAAATTCGCTCATCAGCACTGCCGTGCTAAGGAAGAACGCCGTATGAGCCTTCAGGCGTTGCCAAATTTCCTTCTACAAATCATGAATTTTCAGGAAAATTGGTTTATATTTCTCCGCCAATTCTTCATAGGATTTCGTTCGTAGTTTGATGTAAAAAGTCTGAGAATTTCAAGGAAAAATATTCATAACTTTCCTCAAAAATAGACATTTTATCGGAGGAAATTTGGCAACTCTTGAGTGTTCATACGGCGTTCTTCCTTAGCGCGGCAGAGTTAGGAGATTCAAGATTCGATCACCGGAATATTTGCGCGATCAGCGTTGACAAGTGCGTCTCGTTCCTCCACCAGTTGAGCGTTTATTCAAAATTACCAGGACTCCTTGAACATGTTTTGAAACTGACTCTACTTATTAAAGTAGGACTGATTTGTCTATGATATCGTCAGTAGCTATTATTCAATTTGAAATTAAGCTAAATGTACGAGCTTCTTAGGTATGAAAACATACCACACCGGGCAACAGTGTTAACATTGCGGATGGACTGTCACAGTGGAATGGCTCGCGTAATAAGTCATTTTAAGTTTCGTGCAGTTTTCTCTCTCATCGATGTCCTCTTCACAACCAGCAGGCTGATTATTGAAATTGATGGACAAAGCGATAGACAAAAAACTCAAGGAGGAAATAGAGCGATCCTATTGGTAGAGGTGGGCGATTGTAATGGACAAAGTAGGTAACGGCGACTAGTCCTAGTCCATCAACCACCAGTTTCAACCAAAAGGATCGCTCCATTTTCCCCGTATATTTTTTGTCTAGAGCTTTGTCTATCAATTTCAAAAATCTTTCCACTTGTCACGATTGATCTTTCTAAGCCATTAACTGATGCGGCCTATGTGTCGAAAGCTGTCCATACAGCTCGAAAGAACAAACACAAATTTTACGGACTTATCTCATGCAAGCTTTGCCGATTTAAGTGGGAAAATTCAGTTAGCTCGTGGAGCTTTTACTGGCAGATTTTTAGTCCAGGAAAATAAATCTGTGTATGAGGCTCCTTTAAGACGCACCATACACGGATATACTGCACGGAAAAGAGGGGTAGGGATTGTTTGATGATATGGGCACTTCCAATTAAGTGTGGTAGTGCCCCATTAAATTAGGTTACGAACCCAAATACTGCGGTACCACCCTATAACTTGAGTTGTGATACTATCACAATTAATTGGAAGTGCCCATATCATCCAACAAATAGGGGTAATATCATAATTTTTTGGGATAACCCCGAACACTTTTTGTCCGTGTACCCATTCTATTACCCTTGATAAATGGGTGCCGCTAAAAATATAAAACTGCCTATTTTAAGAGTCTTGAATGAGAGCGTAGTAGCACTACGGCTTCCGGAAATAGTATTCGCGTGGAGTGTAGGAAGAAAGAGACACATATAGACTCGAGCACGTAGTGACCGAGAAATTGACATTACCTACGTGAGAACGGAGATTATTGTGGAAAGCCGCCGGCTGATTACCGCCACCCGTCAGCGAACATATTTAAGTCAAAAGGAACTATCTTTATCGTAACGTGGGCATTTTCATGCACGTATTCCTATGGGCGTCAGGGCTCAGGTCACGATGGAGTTAGTTCCTTTTGACTTTAACTGCATCCAAATATCAAAACAAATGCCACTTAAACTACCGCCGACAATTTAAAATGGTATTCCTCCGACAGCTCTATGACTTTCTGGAAGTGCTCTCAATTCATATCGAATGAGTGCCGGTAGTTACGGGAACTTTAATCAACGTCTGTTTCGTGCGGTCCAATGGAGGTTCAGCATTACTAATCAGTTCGCCGATACGTGACTCGCTAGAAATAATGGAAGACACACACATGGAGAGAAAAAACTTTGGTTCTTGTGAAACATCCCAGATTTTGGTCCAGCGGTCTGATTATTGAAATTGACAGACAAAGCTATAGACGAAGAAGAGATTAGGGAGTATGGAGGAATTCCATTGGTTGAAACTGGTGGTTCTTATAGATTAAGGGGAAAAATTATGAACTAACTGAAGATTCTCTTCTCGGTTACCGTTGGTTAGTCTATTACTTATCTCCTCTGTCCATCCTAACCACCCGCCTCCACCAATGGAATCTCTCCATGTCTTTTTTGAATACTTTGACTATAGCTTTGTCTAGGCAATTGTCGTTTCTTGTCCTGAAACCCGACCTGTTAACCTTGCGTCCAACTTCATTCCTCGCTGAAAAACTCATGTTTTTCCTTTCTAGTGATGGTCAAAATCAATTCTTGATTTGGGATTTGGATTGTTAACATTGAGAGGTACTACATTTTAAATTAACTTGTGCAAGGAGACCTTAATTTTCGATGAAGTTTATTCTCGAATGACAAGAGCAACGTCTGTCACAGAACAGGAGCGTGTCAGGGCAATGTCTATCACCGATAAAATATTTATTATTTTGGGAAAATCGTGAAAATATTTCTTTGCAATTTTTAGGTACACCTGATAACACTGTGAATAAAATTTAATGTTAATTTGCAAGAAAATTACGCATTAGCTTTACAGAAAATTCGTTTTTTATAAAGTTTGAACGTTCTAACGGCGTTTTTATTTTTCTCGGCATGACAGTATGACGGATCTGTCTGTTGTGCAGTTCTAACCACTTATTTTCACTTGCTCTTCATACGGATCATAAAGTCGGGATTTCTTCGCGATAATTACAAGTTGCGGCGCGGGTCAACAATGCGTAATTTGAATAATCGCGGTGGAAGGAAAGAGCGCATAAAACGGCAGCAGGCCATCCATCATCTCATCTCTCCGGGCTTTACAATCCAAGATATCGAAATTCGATAATCGAATGGAACCCATGAATGATATCATTCACCAGCTCTTTTCTCAGTCAACGGCGCTAGGATAGAGAACCGGTCATATCTGAATTGGACGTCCTTATGCTAAAAGGAACTATGTGAATAGGATGTCGATATCGAGTTGAGGTATCGAAAGAGCTGGGATCCGACCATCAGAGGTAATAAAGCGGTTTCGTCCAAACTGGGCAACTTGCACTTAACATTAGGCATGGGGTCTGCTACTGTTAGTTCCGTGTGCGGTCTCTGCGCATGCGCACCGCGTAATCACTATGAGCCGCGAACAGTATTCATCTCAAGCTGAGCCAAATGTTTACGACCTTTTGTTTCGGGTCTCTAAGCGCTTTATCGCCGGTCGATTGTCTTTGGTTTTGAAGTTTTGTAGCTTCATACTGCCGTGGTAAAGAAGAACGCCGTATGTACCTACACTCAGATGTTGTCATTTCCGTTCATAAAAACACTAATTTCCTGGGAAAGAGAAAAAAAACTAAAAAATGTGGCCCGAACTGTTAGTAGCAAGGTGATAAATTACTGCCGTGCTAAGAAAGAAAGGCGTATGAACATTTGATAGTTGCCAAATTTGAAATTTCCTTCAATAAAGCGTTTATTTTGGAGTAAAGTTGAGAATATTTTTCCTTGAAATTTTCAGGAGCTTTAGATAAAATTGTGAACAAAATTATCGAAAAAATTGGAAGAAAAATACTCATCGGTTTACCAGGAAATTCGTGTTCTCTCAAAGGTAATTTGACCACGTCTAAAGGTTCATAAGGCGTTTTTCCCTAACACGGCAGAATAGTGCTGGGTCCACACTGTTTTGCGGGGAAAGCTAGGCCGAAAAGTTAGAAAATTTCAATTAGAGTCAAACATTTTGAGTTCCAATTCGTAATTTTTGACTCCAATTGAAATTTTCGAAATGTTTGGCTTTGCTTTTCTCGCTAAACAATGCAGATCCAGCTTTAGTTTACCACATTGTTTCCTGGAAAACTTTTGGATGTTTTTATTCCAATTTTTCAGAGAATTTTGTTCACAGTTTAATCTGAAGTATCTGAAACATTCAAGGATAAATATTTTTAATTTTTTTCAAAAATGCATAATTTATCAATGGAGTTTTTGCAAAATTTGAATACTCATGCGGCTTTTTCCTAATAACTCGCGCGTGAATTGATTGACAATCGAAGAAGGCTTGAATCCATTCGAATCCATCCATCCATCTCGAATTGAATCCATCGAAGGCTTCCGATAGATTCATCGAATCGCTGTCGATCGATGTTAGTAACCTCTAGATTCTTGTTCCCACTTCTTCAATTTTGTCCGTGTATCAAAGCGTGGCGTGCTTTGCGATACATCGATTGACCTGCCATTTAATACTATAAAGAAGGATCAAAAAAATAATTTTTTCAACAAGCACCTTAATAATAGATTCTTTACCATGGCTTTAAATGGTGTAAATATTGATAATCGACCATTCATGTCTCGCCACTGTTGTCTTTACGCGCCTAATTTGGTGAACGTTTCAATACTGATTTCAGGTTTGGGGAGGTTTCGGCGTGCTGTTCCCGGACTTCCTAGCCCGGCACCTGCGGGAGGCGAAGCCCCCTCAAGGGGTGCACGCGACCGGGCCCGAGGGTGGTTTGATCTCCGATTACACTCTGGTCACGAATCAAGTGTCAGAGTACCCCGACTACCAAACGATGCCAACCACTAAATTCGTCTGCGACAGGTCCGGTCAACTCCAGCCTGATCCAGAGGCCAAATGTCAGGTTAGTCTCCTTCTCTTCCTAACATACATTCGTCTTTTCCCGAACGACGGAGCGTAACTCCAAAGTTGCAAAATTGATTATTAAAGCTCAATTTTTTGCAAGAATATACCCGCGCAATTTTTGTCCAAAATGTTTCTGATTGTTTCTGATGATCACACTGAAAAAACAAGCAGTGAACTCCAACACAATGTGTTGATAAGGCGCGTCATTAACTCGCACATATCAACCCCTTTAGTTTTCATTTACAGAGATTTCAAAATAGGCAAACAGCATAAAAAGAGAATTCACGATCCAACACTGCGAGGTCAAAGACGCACCTTGACGAGACCGTGTATTGTGAAAGTAGAAAGCTATTCGATCGAATTTAAGTTTTTTGATCTGCCTCAAGCAAAATCTTATCAGATTCTTGAAGAAAAGTGCTACGGAATAATTTAAGCGAAGAAAGGAAAAATTCTGTCGAACTCCTAGAAGATAAAGTCGATTTAAAGGTATTTTGGGGCTAAAATACCCAAATCACCGGTAGTAAAAATCCCGTTATATTATTGAAAAGAAATTGACTCGATATAAATGCAATTGCATTAAATACGTCTTGATTTTGTTATTTTAAACGTCTTTCCATGCAAAGAAGTTCAACCATGTCGTTGCTTTATTCATTCATGAATTGAAAGTAAGCAATCTACATCCCGAAAATCTACTGATTTGCCGTAAAAAATTGCAGAAACTTGATATACCAGGTCGATGCACCCACTCGTTGAATTTACCAACCAATTTTGTGAGTGCAAATGTGTAAGAATCAATATGCTATAGTCATTTTGGGTGCATTTATTTTTCATGAAACAATAATAATTTCAATCCCGAAAAACCATCAATTTTCCGTATAAAATCGAAAAAATCAAAATATGTCAACTCCCCGACGTGAAAATTAGATTCTACGTATGTAAAATGTAAATACTTATGTATCGATATGCTGAACAGAACTATGTGTGGACAGTCAGAAGCCCGCGGCAACATTAATTCAACAGAAAAACTGTAAAAATTAGATAGGATTTTAGCCGCTTTGCCCGCCTCTCCTCGCTACTTACAACAAACCGTTCTTATACTCATCTCAAAATTTTTCTCAGAGCTTTGGGTTATTATCAGCTTCCATTTAAACTCCGGTTCGATGGCCGAATCGGCTGCCAAAAAAGCAAGCCACTGTTGAGGGGTTCTATGAGAAATTCGTGATATTATCGGCTCTCAGGAAATCACCCCATGGCTAAAATTGGTGGTATAAATGTTTAAGTGCTTAAAATAATCGTATTCAAGAAACTAAGGAATTAAACTATGGAGTCAATTTCTTTTTAATAATATAACGAATTTACTACCGGTGATTTAGCTATTATAGCCCCAGAATACTTTTAAAGCGCCTTTGCGTTCCAGAATCTCGACGGAATTTTTTTTTTTTTTTTTTTTGCTTAAACGATTCAAGAAACATTGTAGTTAAAAATATAAAGATTTTTCGATTTGGACGTATGAAAAATGTTTAACTCGTTCAGGCACACCGTGTATTGTATGGAGTACTGCTGTTATTCGACCGTTGTCTTCAGGTCAAAATTCTTACAAAGAAGCCCCTTGCAAGAGGCAAATTTTTTGTAATTTCTCCCAGTTTTTTCAGCGTTAGGTATATAAATGAATTGTTTGTCAAATTTTGAGGTCAATTATATTTAATTGTAATTTATACTTTCTTTTTTTCCCCTTCATTTTATTTTTCGTATCGAGGAGTCGAGGTTTTGTTGATTTCTTCGGATTTCGATTACTGTAACTTCTCTTCTATTCGGCCGATTTTTATGAATGAGGTCTCTTTTTATTTGTGTTTTAACGGAGAGTAAGGAAAAAATTGCTAAATACATGCGAAACAATTTTTTTTGAAAATTGGATGAATCCTAGCGTGACGGTGAAATGGTTAATGAAGCGTGAGTAATTGGGGTACGGGTATCGGCCGCGTTGGGACCCAAGGCCCATTGTTCTTCGTGACGCCGACGCAGTGATCAGGAGCGTGGGGACGAGAGGGCTTAGTGGACTCCTGTATGAGCCACGTTTAGCAAATGGTCTAATGAGTCTCGAGGCTCATCACAGATTGCACTTACCACTATCCTGGTGGCCCCGGCTATCAGAGCAAGGAGTACCAACTTTTGAAAAGGATAACAGTGTTGTGGAGATATGTCAAAGCAACGTTGTGAACAAAACGGAGTGAGTGAAATTCTCATTCAAGGAGTGCCGAACTGGTCAGCCATCCTCGAATCAGTTCGCTTGCTTCCGCTTATATATGCATATTTTAAATCAGCGCGCCCCATTCTAAGGTTTTTTTAAAAAAAACCAAGAAACGTAGACTCTTGGTATTCATTACACATAAACTAGCGAGCCCCAGAATGAGAAACAAATTTTAATCATTATTATTGACGGATTAGTAAACTTTTTACACGCTTTGGAAAATCTCAGAAGTTCGCGGTAGTCACTTTTCGGTAAGGAACTAGGGGACTCGGTTATTGTATCGAGGGGGGGGGTCGAAACGATCGCAAAGGCGGTATACTACGTATACGCGCCAAAAAACTCCGGCAGTAGGAGCCGCAATTACGGGTTATATAGACATACCGTCCGTTCCGGGCTCAAAGGCCGAAAATTCCGGCTGCTGGAGCCGTAGCTTCGACCTCTGAACCCGGAGCAATCAAAGCTACGGCTCCAGCAGCCGGAATTTTCGGCTTTTGAGCCCGGAACGAACGGTATGTCTATATAGCCCGTAATTGCGGCTCCCATGGCCGGAGTTTTTTTTTCAGCGCAGAAGAAAAATTAGTGATATTTCGTCGCTTCACTAACGTAAGGGCGTATCTCTAATTTCACACGAGCCCCGAACAACTTAGAGATATATGGAGCACAGGGCTCACGTGGAAATTGAGATACGCCCTTACGTCAGAGGAGTGACGATTTTCAGTGAGACATTTTCGAGGTTCTCCATCCATTCTTCGAAAATGCAATTTGCAAGGGAAAATTTGGCAACTTGGAAATTTGGGACAATTTTTTTGTGAGGGAAGTGACGAATTCACCGTCTCTATGCCTTTTATTCTACCTTTTATATCATTCTTATTTTTTTGACAGTTTTATAGTTTATACTCTAATTGGGGAGGATACAGTCGAACGGATACAAAGAACGGTAGCAGATGTCAAAATGCGGTTTGTTTAGTTTTAGAGACCTAATGATGGCCTATATAAGAGCAACCCGAGCTCTATAACACTGGAAAACAAACCACATTGGATCTAGAGTCCAGACTCTTGAAAACATTGACAAGAAAAAGGACTATTGATTCAATCAGATTTAAGCTTAAATCAAATGGAAATCCGCTCAAATTAAGGATGGCTTGGTTCTCGATTTAAGCTTAAATATGATTGAATCAAGAGTATTTTTTCTTGTCCATGTTTTTAAGAGTCTGGACTCTAGATCCAATGTCTTTTTTTTCCCAGTGAAGTCCGAAATTGAAGTTACAGCGTTGATGTCTCCTACAATTTGTCCGAAAAAAAAAGTGCATTACTTTTGGAACACCCTATGTATCTTCTCCAGTTAAAATTCAGGAACTTGACGTTTGGATGGATCTAAATATTTTCAGCTAATAAATGAATTTTAATTATTTTAAACATGATAAAGCGCATTAATTCTCGAGCGGACAGTAACTAGGCTTATATAATTTATCAGTCGCGCGGATTATTAGCAGATTACTGAATCACTCAACGACTTGATTATGGACACAGACCTGCACGATTTGTGGTGGATGTGAGAAATGCCGCCCGTTCACTTTCGTGTAAACATAAATCGTCCGTCTGGAGTTGTTCAGAATTCGCACTTTCGCCCTATTTTCGCGGGGATGTTGTATAATCAAATCCGAGAGGGTGAGAATCGGAAGTTTCGAGTTATATAACTCAGTCGTAGAATCAGCTGATTAAGTATGATTGGGCGAGGCGTGTATCAACTAATTAACGGTATAACATGGTCATTCGATGTATCCTGCTGTACGAATCCACGAGGGCATAGGAGGTGAGTGATGGGTTGTGTACTTATGTAGCCCCACATTGTGTGGATTCGCCGAAACCATTCTCGCTACACAACAGAGAGACTTTAACGCACAGTTATAAAAGTAAGCCACGATTAATACAGTTTCGTGAAAGAACTAATTTGCAATTTGAAAGTAGAGCACGCATTGAATATGGCAGAGGTTATTTATAAACCGGACTGGCAGATTAGGAGAATATTTTTCGCTGGGATTGTGGATCTGTCGAAGGCAATTAGTCAAATCAGGCGTTTTATCAAATGCCTAGGCCGATAGTCAAATTTTGACGGTTTACGGAATTTTGTAAATTAATGGTGAGGGGTCCACGGGTTTTCAATATTTTGGGAAGAATAACTCTTCAAATCCGCGAACTCTCCTTGTTCCTTCCTTTTTACATGCCATCAGTACATTTAAATGTTAAAATTTTAAAAATTCTATGTTTTATGACGTGCCGAAAATTTCATAAGATATTTGCATTCAGAATCTTAAAACCGTTTAAAATACTATTGTATGCCGTATAATTTACAGAAAATTCTTTCTTACAGTAGCAACGAATTATTTTGTCTAAAATTAGGGTAAAAAATCAAAATTTCAATCTAAGTAAAAATATTTGACTATTCGCCTACGCATTTGACAAAATGCGTGATTTGACTATTTGCCTCCAACAGATCGATATTTTGGATATGCGTGGCCAAAATTTGCATTGAGAAAACTTTTCATTCAGTAAATATCGGCAGGGTCGAATTAAAGTCCTCAGTGCAGGCTTGATCTACCTGAGTACCTATACAGGAGAGTGTTGCCATCTCTGTGCCGCTCTCTGATTGGTCCACCAATCTCAGACGTTCATGAAGCTCAAATGCTGGCCAAATGTAAACAAACCCGATCAAGAGGAGTCCGTAGCATTTGGTGAAAAGTAAATGATAATCACAATAAGAGGGTAATTTCCGGTAAAATAATTATCAAAGTTTGATCTGAGCTCTAATCAGAAGTTGAACATAAAAAAATTTCTCTCGCGCGTAGAACGCTCTCGCCATTTTGTTTGTTTACACTGTGCCAAACTGGGAGCGGAGGGGTTACCATGAAAGCCTAAAACTCACCGACCAATCAGAGAGCGGCACATTTCTTCAGTAGTAAAAGGATTGAGATGGCAATACTGTTCCGTCTTTACTCTATATGATTCACTCCACTATAAAGACGAAAAGATTTAATTTTTTTTCATGATCTTGCAACCGCGCCCATGGCTCGCGTTTTTTGCAAGCGCGGTACGTCACGTACGGAGCACGAAGAAGACGAGAAGAAGTGAAGGAGGTGCAAAAAATTAGACGTCTATAGCATTGATACTCAGATGGGATGACACGACAATATTAGCGAGGCTGCCAAATTTAAGACCTCTTTAATAGTAACACAAGAATATGAATATGTACTGTTGAAAATACCCTGGAGTCATGGCAACATGCTTGAGGAGTAAGTGTAGGCGGAGGGGAGTATCGCATTGCAGAGAGGTTATTCAAACGAAATGATAGGTGAATGGCACCAGTGTGACTGAGCGATTCTTTCAGAGAATCGTGGAATTTGAAGCTTCTTCAAAATTATCTCAACTCATGAGCGTCTAGGCAGAGAGTAAGCACGATATAGTTCAAAATTCTGACTTCTTTCCTCAACTTATTTTACAGCAAAAGACGTTAAACCCACACGTCTAGTGTGAGAGTAGTCTATTTGTATGCGTGACAGAGTCCACACCGCCGTAAAAATGATTTTTCCGCACTTTAATTTTGCACGTGCGTGCGGAGGCAAAGGCATGAGGGCATGACGTTAACAATACAACAAATGATTGAAATTCATCTCTCGCATGAGAAATGTTTAGCTTCCGAATGTTCAGCGCTGTGTTACCGAAAAGGAATTTTAAAGCGCCGGGTCCGCGCGAACAGACTCGACAAACTACGAATTTGTGCATTCTAATATATGTTTCCTCTTCAAAATTTTACGTAGAACACGATTTGCGCAACAAAAATCAGTGGACTCAACCCCGCCCCCCCTCCCCAATCACGATATCAACGTTTCAAGATAGGATTGCAAGCACAGAAAAAAATGAAGCGCTATAATAAGAGCCTGAGCTGTTAAAAATGTGTTCGAAGACCTGGATGCTCGCTTAACTGTCTCTACAGTCAATTTAACTGCGCGGGCGGGTAGTCAAGCCAGTATCTTAGGATCACCTAACACATTTTTAGCATTTAATTTTTTTCGATGATGACTGTTACAATGTCTGGAGTGCGATTTAACTCAAGTAGATTATGGTTTTTCTAAAAGCGGAAAGTTTAAATTTCTGCATCGGAAAAACGTTAATCTCTTTGTGAGGTATTACTTTCATTAATTTTTGTAGCACGGATCGTGTCTACGTGAAATTTCGATGAGCAAAACGTATATTATGATGCTTGTATTCGAGCCTTGTCCAGTGGTCCATCGCACCCGAAAATCAGTGGTGAATGGGCGCAGGATTTTTCAGTCATACTCGGAGACTTTAACGCAGGAGTAGAAAAAACAACTAAATGTCCTTTACCGTTAGATTCATGTTTTTTATATCATATTTTTTTATTAATTTTAAATATCTTTACAAATCGTCTAAAACAACTTAATTAAAAGAGAAAGAAGGAGAAAGAGATTGCAAATAATAGGTCATCAGTCATCAGTAGGCAAAGCCGAGCGTTTGGCCTCAGAAAGTAACTCATGCACTATACAGTGAAGGCAGCCGTTCAGGGACCGCAAAATACGTTGTTTCTGGCCCTCGCACATCGGTAGTTGGTGTTGACTGCCGTGCTAAGGAAAAACGCCGTATGAGCCTTCAGGCGTTGCCAAATTTCATTTGATAAAATACGAATTTCCATGGTAAACTTGTGAATATTTTTCTTCTACATTTTCGGATAATTTAGCTCGCAATTCCACATGAAAGTCCTGAAAATTTCGAGGAAATTTATGCATTATTTTCCTTTAAAATGCACGCTTTATCGAAGGATATTTGGCAACTTTCGACGTGTATACGGCCGTTTAGGACACAAACTTCTCCATCCCAGGTTCAGAGATGCAAAATTTCATGAATCGTAATAAAATCCTATTTCACAATAAAATCTCATATTTTTTTTAAAACTTCTGCAAAAGATTCGGTATATCCTGGAACGCATAGAAATGATAAAATCTTAATTTTGAACTTTCGAATAGACTTTTTGAACTTTCGCAGATATGTGCTTTTATGGATGCGCCAGAAACAGAAGCTTCTTATCACAAAATGTGGTTCAATTCATGCATACATAGCATAAAATGCTCTTTGTCCAAGACCTTAAGTCGTTCCGCCTACAACAAACACAACAGCAAATTGTTTTAATGACTCATTCTTTCGACGAACGGATGAGCAGACCTCTCTCAATACTTTTCGCTGAATACAACTCGATGATGTTCCGCGGTCCAACACAAAAAAACATCAACCGAACGTATTTACGCTAAAATAAACTATGTGCATAGGGTTTGAATGTAACATAGTTCTTTTTAGCATGAATAAGCCCAAGTAATCCCGTTTTTATCAAAGAATTAACCGATACAGTCGGAAGTTCTATTCACAGTCAACCTGAACGTCCCATTCAATTCCTGTCGGGGCCGAATTTTCGACAGCTGAAATTGGTGCAGAACCAGGAAATGCATCATCAAACAACCGTTTGGCCCCCACAAGAGTCGAGCCCGACAGTAATACTGCCGTGCTAAGGAAGAACGCCGTATGAACATTCGAGAGTTGCCAAATTTCCTTCGATGAAAGTGTTCATTTTTGAGGAAAGTTATGAATATTTTTCCTTCAAATTTTCAGAATTTTTAGGTAAAATTGTGAACTAAATTATCTGAAAAATTGCGGGAGGAAAATATTAATGAATTTACCAGGAAAATCGAGTTTTATGAAAGGAAATTTGGCAACGCCTGGAGGTTCATACGGCGTTCTTTCTTAGCCCGACAGTAATAATGCTAACGCAGGATAGCGTGATATTTGCGTCGGATTCAGTTCACTCGCTCAACCATCTTCCTGCGCGAGAAGCGCGCAACTGCAATATCAACCCCCGCGCTGATCGTCCGTTTATGCGTCGTATCGATTTTGGGGGGCGGGAAGGGGGAAGGGGGCCCGGATGCGCCTAAATCGTGTCCAGTCTTCGTGTTGACCAATCATAAACCACGGAGATTAAACGCGGATTCGATACGCGGATGTAAATCCCCCGACGCCGAATTGTGCTTGAAAACGCAAAAAACATTGGCGTGGCGTGCTTTACGATGTATCGATTGATCTGCCATTTAAACCTATGGGGAAAAATCGATAAACAGGGTGTTTGCAAGGAACATGTTAAAAATCGACTCTTTGCCGGATCTTCAAATGGAGAAATATCGATGAAATGAGATCAAACACCGGTGAGGATGATAAGGTGGAGAATAATTAGAGTCAGTTATGAAAAAAATCATAGGGATAAGAAAGAAAATTGACAGGTCAGGAGGAAAAGGTGCGTAAGTGCAGTTTTTGAAAAAAAAAACAGGTATTGATGATTTCAACTTAGACTAATCTTAAATTATATTCTGTGCATGAGAAATTCGCTGCTAAAACCCGATTTTTAAGCATCAAACAGTGAGTTTGAATTTCTTTTCCGGCATTAAGCTCCTTGAAAATTTGAAATTTGAAACGTTTTCTTCTGGAAATCCCAAAGCCTCTTCAAAGCTCCTCAAAGCCTTTCTCTAGCCTCTCAATTGTTTTCTGTGCTTTCGTCAGAGGCACTTCCTACAGAAGCTACAGGATTGTGTTAATGTAAGACCTTAAATCAGGCTTTTTGTCCAATGCCTGGGCAAATAATCAAATAATCAAGCTCTGATTAATAGCCAAATTTTTTCAAGGAATCGTTTGTAACATGTTTGTCATAAAGACTAGGTTTGCTAGGTTCGTAATTTCTAGCCATTGAATGAAAATGTATTTTAAAATGTGCAGTAATTCGTTAAACACAACGTTTTTAAAAAATGTACTCTTAATTCTTAAAATATGTGAAGAACATTTCAAAAGGCGAAATACATACCAGGGCAACCTGCAGTTTTTTGACCTCTCAGTCATAATATTGAAAAATAGAGAGCTCTTAGTCAGAAACATGTAAAATTGTTTAAACTTCAGAAACTTCGTAAGCTGCCTGCTGGCCAGTACAAAATACCTACTTTGACCAATCGCTTGTGACTGGTGCACTTGCATTGACTGTTCCATGTAGATTTAGGCAAAAACACGATTACCTACTGGCACAATAATAGGTTTTCCTATTTAGCATAATTCGTAAAGCTGGCAAGTATGAGCGCAACCGAAGAGATGAAGACGGATCATATAGATTGATCAGAACAGCTGAGTCAGTCAATCCGAACCGGGGATGGAGAGTTAGTTGGATAAGTTATGATTGTGGTCTGGGCGCCGTTTCCTTACGAGAAATGAATGTTTGGTGGCGTTTCCTTTCTTACCATCAAAAATCAGCCTCCGATGCTAAGGCACCTCGAAGAAATAAACTCACTCTACTACCAGTGCGTAATGCTTGCGTCCCTACCTATTCCATTCACTACGTATTATATACTAAAGGAACTATGTGGACGTGGAAAGATGGAGTGAGCTCGTGCTCGTGCAAGCTGGTTAAGAAACAATGTAAAAGTGGATATAGTTCTTTTTGAGAAAATGGAAAAGCGGGATTTGACATGAATTCAAAAGGAACTGAGTGTTAACTCGTGAGCCGTGAGCATGTGACAAGAGCGTTGTGGACAGGCTCATGAGTTGAAGAGTCCCGCCACCAATCTCTCCGTCGTGCCGGGTCTCGGTCGTTGTCGCTGACGTCACTGGCGCTTTTAAATGCCCATTCATTCTCATGGCCCTCAACTAACGAGCACAGCATACCCCATTTTTCCACTTCCACATTCCATTTAGCATTAATACGTCCACTTTTAATAAGGGGACATACGTCCCCTTTCTTAGAAAAATGTAAGACACCATGGTGTGAGTCGTGAACTCGCGATGCTCTGCTCTATGCTACTAGTTTGAAGAATCATTACGAATAAGACAAACGCAAGCAAACACGATGTGGAAATAAAGCGAGGGAAAGGATGCTCGTTAACGACGGCGCAGAGATACAACTATTCGTACTTGATGGACGTCCATGCTGCATCTGAAAAATTGAAGGCGCGATGACGCGAAGCGTGAGCTCTAAATACTCTGCTATACGCTGTCAATAAGGTGTCGCTCAGATTCGGGAGAAAAGTTTAAAAAGAGGCCTGAACACATCTCTCCTACCTTCGGCTGTGTTACTCACGAAGTGCTTGAAGCACCATTACGAATAAGACAAACGGAAACAAACACAATAAGGAAATAGAGGGAGGGAAAGGATGCGCGTTTACGACGGCGCAGAGATACAACTATTCATACTTGATGGACATCCATGTTGCATCTGAAAAATTGAAGGCGCGATGACGCGAAGCGTGAGTTCTCGATGCTCTGCTATATGCTGTCAATGAGGTGTTTCGGAAGAAAAGTTAAAAAGAGGCCCGAATACGTCT
Source organism: Bemisia tabaci (assembly GCF_001854935.1). Lineage (NCBI taxonomy): Eukaryota > Metazoa > Arthropoda > Insecta > Hemiptera > Aleyrodidae > Bemisia > Bemisia tabaci. The sequence continues at coordinate 1,407,546 of NW_017547331.1, read as the reverse complement.
GTCCTGTCTTCGGCTGTGTTGACACTCGTTCTTTCTTCTTTTTTCAGTTTCTAGTCTGATTCTCTTTCAGGATGGATTTGCTGACCCACGTCTTAAGCTCGTGTAAACCACAGCACTGGCTCGGTTCTTTTAGAAATAACGGTGCTTGGATGCGTCTAGTGGCTTTAATTTCTTATGATTTCTTAATTTCAGAAGTCTGTCGGTTACTTCAATACGTTCAATTTTGCAATTTTTACTCTGTACGATTAGTAAACTTTGAGTCTGAAAATAGCGTAAACTTGTGCTGCTTTGCTGCTTTGCCAAAATTTTCTGAACCCCTCTCCACGTAGGGCAGATGCCCTATCAGGAAATATTACATTATGCCCCTTTAACCAGCCAAGGGTCTACGCCCTCAGATGCGAGCCAGTCGGACCCTGTTCTTTAGGGTTTATCTCTTGTCAAACAAGTGTCCGTGGAGGGATCCACCGACTCTGCTACTTTTCACGGGGTCAACATTTTTCTCTCACCACCAGTGGCGTGGCATGTTTTGCGATTTATCGATTGTTGTTTCATTTAAACCTATGGAAAAGGATCGATAGACAGGTTGTTCGCAAACACCTTATTAGTCAATTCTTCACCACAGCTTCAAATGGGGATATGACGATAATCGACCATTCACGCCTTGCCACTGCTCAGCACCAATATTAACGTGCTAAGGAAAAACGTCATATGAACATTCGAGAGTTGCCAAATCTCCACCGATAAAATGTTCATTGTGGAAAGACGTTATACATATTTTCCCTTGAAATTTCCGGATATTTTTAATTAAACTGCGAACAATATTGCCTGAAAAATTAGAAGAGAGAAATTTATAACTTTCCCAATAAATTTGTGTTTTATCGAGGGAAACTCGGCAACGCCTGAAGGCTCATACGACGTTCTTCTTCAGTACGGCAGAATACAATTCTATAATTTCAGCTTGAAATACCTCATTGCCACCCTGCATAAAAGAGTCAAAATTGGCCATACACTGAAAAAAAAATCTCGGTGTATTTTCTAAGAAAGGGGTAAAAATACCAAGAATTCAGGGTTCTAATTGATCCCAGTTTCTTCTTGGTAAAATTACCATTTATCGAATTGGTAATTTTGCCGAGAAATCTCGGTAAAATTATTGAACTTCCTTGGTAATTTTACTGGAAAAAACGCCAATATTTTTTATCGACTGTGGTAGAATTACCGAGCTAAAATGGCAAAGTTACCGGGAATCGATTACCAATAAAAGTGGTATTCTACCTGAAAAAAAAACAGTAAAAATACCGGTTTTTAGGTAAGCGTACCAGGCGGTCTTGGTAAAATTACCAATAATTGGTAAAAAAAGTGAGATGGTAAAGGTGCGAACGCTGCCGTGCTAAGGAAAAACGCCGTATGAACCTTCAGGCGTTGCCAAATTTCCTTCGAGAAATCACTAATTTTCAAGAAAATTGGTGAATGAGTTTCTTCTAATTTCTCAGGTAATTTTGCTACCAATTTGATCTAAAAGGCCTGAAAATTTCAAGGGAAAATATCGACAAAATTCCTTAAAAATAAACATTTTATCGGAGAAAATTTGGCAACTCTCGAATGCTCATACGGCGTTCTTCCTTAGCACGGCAGAACGGACCTTGGTAAAAACGCCGAGAATTTTTTTCAGTGTAAGACTCGGTGCGTGAGAGAGGTGCAAAACGGCAGCGGTGGCGCGGTGTGTAGTGTGGTTGTCGGCGGGCTAATTAGCCGTGCGGCTTTGTTTGAACCCGGGTCAATAAGTCCAGTTTGTCTTGTCCAGTGGAGGAGTAATTTGCTGTAATTGGGCGGCGGGCACCCGAGTCCGACTCCTGAATTTCCTCCGTCGTCACGCCTCGGACATAACTCCCGGCTCATTTGAATGCGATAATGGCGATTCGCTTGTCAGAGCCATTCCGCCAGGAGCCCAGGACTCGGACTCGGCTCCAGTTTATTGCTCGACGCTGAACGTCGCACAGTGGTTACGCCCGAGAGAGGCTATGGATTCGATCGACGTGAACCTACAGACCCGATTCGATCGACAAATTATTAAAAAAATGTATCATCACACTGAAAAAAAATTCTCGGCGTTTTTACCAAGGTCCGTTGGTACCTTTACCATCTCACTTTTTTTTACCAATTATTGGTAATTTTACCAAGACAGACTGGTAAGCTTACCTAAAACCGGTATCTTTACTGTTTTTTTCAGGTAAGAATGCCACTTTTATTGGTAATCAATTCCCGGTAACTGTGCCATTTTATCTCGGTGATTCTACCACAGTCGATAATAAATATTGGCCTTTTTACCAAGGTCCAGTAAAATTACCGAGAGAGTTCAATAATTTTACCGAGATTTCTCGGTAAAATTACCAATTCCATAAATGGTAATTTTACCAAGAGAAAACTGGGATCAAATAGAACCCTGAATTCTCGGTAATTTTACCCTTTTCTTAGTAAATACACCGAGATTTTTTTTTCAGTGCAAAGTCGCTTTCATAGCGCTGCTGGGCGCTCCACGACACCTATCCCTGAAGTCCCCTATCTTCCTAAGGCCCTTCAGGGAGTTTGGCACTCATTTCCTCTAAAACCCCCCGTCGCCACCCTTTCACAAGGCGTCTCCTACGTCTCCTCCTAGGAGAACTCAATCAAGCTTCTTCTTTGGTAGCCTTTTTTCCGTCATCCTGTTGACATGACCATGCTAGACACGGTGTTTGGTCATGCCGCTTCCACGATCTGACGCACTCTATCATTACGGACCCGATCTCTTCCAGCAATTCCTGCCGACCTTCTCCAGACATCCATCTATGTTGCTCTTTGCACACCCTGTATCCCTTTCTTCAGCTGCCAAACTTCACATCCATACGTAAGAATTCTTTTGACTACAACGTTGGAATACCTCCTATTGTTTTCTTTGAAAATTCGCGGACTCCGGAAGATTCCTTTTAACATCGCTATAGCCTTCCTCCCTAGGGTGTTCCCCTCCGTGACAGCTTGATCCGCCTTTCCCTCCTGATCAAGCGCACCCCAAGTGCTTATTTTTTGTCTCCCTCAAAAATTAAATAATTATTCTTGGTGATGGCAAATCACCCGTCACATGAGATCACCGATCCCTTTCCCCACCGATGGGTAAAGTTCGACACCACGTATCTCCATTGCGGTGTTTCAAGACCTCCGCCCTTAGTTTATTTTTTCGAAGAGGAACAAGTCAGCTTCAAAACTTGAAATTTATACAAAATCTTTTCCTAATAGAGAAGACAAATCAAGGCAGTTTCCAAGAAATTACGTTGTCTAGTATTCCAAGGAAAAAATAAAGTATGACAGGAAGTCGACTACGTTGCAAACGGAGATGAGTGGTTTCGCACTTTAGCCATCGCCATGCAGCTTAATATTGTGCTTCATTGTTAAGGCAGAACGACGCACTAGCCATCTGACGTTGCCAAATTTCTCCTGTTAAAATACGAATTTTCAGGCAAATTTGTGGATATATGTTTCCGGTTTTTCAGAGAATTTTATTCGCAATCAGTTCTAAATGATTCGAACATTCCAAGGGTTTATTATTCCAAATCCTCCAAGAGCCCAAACACCCACGATTTACGCCTCTCCGCCAAAATAGACTTTCAATCGGAGGAAATTAGGCAACTGTTGAATGGTGATACGTCGTTTCCCCTCAGCACGGCAATGCACCTGCACCGTCGGGAATCTAAACAATGACCCGACTTGTTGTGAGGTATTGGTCAAAGAAAAGAAGGAGATCTATAATTAAAGCGGCCGGCATGAGCTGCATTCTGAAATTGCATATTCAATTTAATCAGCTGTTGAGTGAACGTTGGAATCGCTATAATGAGACTATGAAAGTCCATGTCGGAAAGTGTGTCCCAGGGCACATGCTATTCGTTATTTACGTCTCTCCTATTATTTATTTCAATTAATACCTTCACTTTTGAAACTGCACTCGACAATAGCTAGAGCCAATTGTACACTTACGCTGAGCATCCTGCTTAATTTACATTCATATTCTCACCGAATTGAATGTTTGTTGGTTTAAGACGGAAAGTTTTGCTCACGCGTTAAAAATACTTTTCCAACATTTTTTTATGGGAAACAATCGAAATTTTTCGCTTGCTGTTTGCTTCTTTTCCTCTGGGGCAGCAATAATTTTTTAGGTTTATCTCTTAATATATTTAAAACACTATTTTAAGGTTCATCGATCGTATAGTTCTCAGATCGGTATCGACCAGGTATAAATTAATTTGAGGCACTCCAGAATTCTTGACTTTTTTTCCAAAAAAATCAAGCCAATACTCGGGAATTTTATTCGGTCATTGGCCGTTATTCGTTATTCTGTATAAATATTCTGTGAAAATTTCGAACAACTGCGTTAATTACATTTTCTCTTAAAAACACAATTAAAAGAAATTTTCAAACTTGTGCACCTGACACGTAACCAGGCTTCTTCTGGGGGGGGGGGCGACTGGGGAATTCTTTTCCGCCTACTTATTTTACCTCTTTTGGCTTTTGGAGGGGTTGGTGGCCTTGAGCCCCCAAAAGACACCCCTTGGTACACGGACTTTATGTCCACAATTTTTACGTCCACAGTTCTAAAGCCCACATTATTGTTAAGTTCATTACTTAAACGTCCACTAAGTTAAATCCACAAATGTAAAGTCCACTAAAATCAAATTCAATCGTCATATTTTAGTCCGTGTGTAAAATTATATTGACAGTATCGAAATGAGAAAATTAAGAGAGAATAAGGTGTTGTTATCGTAACTCATATTTTAAATGAAATGTTAATTTCTTGTTTTGATTCATCTTTTCAAATAGTCTTTGGTAAATACTTGGTTTCATTTTTATCCTTGAAATTTCCGATATAAAGTATGCCTTAAATGTACATTCTTTTTTTTAATGAAATTGATTACTTCATTTTAAAAACATTTACATTTTTAATACGTGGTAAATATTTATGAAACCTTTTCCAAGCAATGACATCGATATGAATCTCAATGAGCCGTAGTTGTGATGAAAGAAACTGTACAAAAATTAATAAAAGAGGAAAAAAACTAAGAAGCACGCAATTTTTTGTTTGTAACTTATTTGTACATCGACCTTCTTGAGTCAAATACGTCCAATTTTGAGCGTTTAGTTGCACTTACATCACGCTGCAGAACAGCAAAAGCCCAAAACATAAAAGAATAAATTTGAATGCTTTGGAAATCATTAAATTTGACACGGAACTTCTCTTATATTTACAAAAAACACATTATATTTTCCAGTAGTACATATTTCTTTTTCATCAGTTTAAAAGGGAATAATCAATGCAGAGAGTGCAAAAATAACAAAATCATGAGTTGAAAAACGCTGACTCCGCGAGTTTAAATATTAGAGCCTAACACAGAGCGGGGCGGCGTGTTAGCAGCGCAGAACGCGCACTGGCGCCTACAAACCTAACGGGATACTTCACGCATTGCGCAACGCGTGAAGTATCCCGTTAGGTTTGTAGGCGCCTGTGCGCGTGTCACGCTGGTTGCCTGCCGCGCCGCAACGCTTTAAGCAACTATTTCGCGCCAGAGGAGTTGCACAGTGTCCTACAAGATTGAAGGCGCACGAAATAACTAGTTAAAGAGGACGCTTTCAATTTTGACTGCATCTGTCACTGAAAAATGTTTAATGTGGCATTTGAGCGTTTCCTAGGCTCCCGCCTCGGTTTTCATCTTATCATATCCGTACAGTGTACACATGAACATATGTTTTTATCTGCTCTTAGAGTCTGTTCTCTAAATCTAAATTTTCGTTTATACTCCCATTTTCAAAATTATCTGTAAAGACGTTAATAGCCTGAGACGCTGAATGTCTTAAAATTATACTAACTAACTCTTTCATGACTGGATTCATGCATGAAATGTTTTTAAGAATGAATGGTAGCAGTATGCATTTATTTTTGAGGTGGTTCCTGTCATTTAAATTAGAAGAAAAAATGTGGACATAACGTGTCCACAATTTGGACAATTTTGGGCATATCATGGTTGGACATTAAATCATGTGGACTTAATATAGACTGGACTTAATGTTTAGTGGACATAAATAGCGGTGGACATTTATTTAATGGACGAAATGTAGGTGGACATAAAGTCCTGGAAGCCACCCCTTCTCTCCGGCCGTGGCCACGTATTTATTGTGCTTTGAGCCGCAGTTGTGAAATCATCGATTGGGAATATGAAAGATGAGATTGCTTGAAAGATGATGCACCGACATTAAAAACCAACGTGAACGTAGCACATCAAAAACTGTAGCGATATTCAACATTCACGAAGGCCGTATATTCTAGCAACCATTCTTGTTCAGAAGTCTGGTAGTGACGTATATTGCACAAATGAAGGCGATTTTCCATACTCAAACCAGAAAATCACAGTAAGCAGTTTGAGCTCGCATTTGGAGCTTGAAAGTGAGGATTAGTTTTCTCCTGCGAGTAGGAAATTGTTAAAATTGATGCAGATTTTGTCTGATTTTTATGATCTACGGCAGTATATAATTGTCTTTCATCTGAGAGTATATAATTGAACTAAATTTTGCAATTAAGAACTACAATTTCTGACTGAGTAAAGGAACAATGAAAGTACTTTTAGTTTTCCTATGCACATAAGTGTTTTTACGTATTAGCAAGAAATTGCAGCTCTCAATTACAAAATTTAGTCCAATTTAGAGGGGGGTTCCTATAGTCTCTTCCGCATTGATTTGTTTTTTTCTTTCTTGTATTTATTTCAACGCTATAATACTTCAAATGTTATACAAATAACTAATCAAAGCATATTGTGTGTTTCAGGTGTTCCACTTATGTCATTACGATGGACAAAAAGAATCATTCTTGTGTCCAGTTGGAACAAGATTTGACGCCAAAACCAGTGAATGCAACCCATGGCACATGACACCTTGTCAACCAAAGGGTCGATAAGGGACTGAATAGAATTGCAAGGGACAGAACTTTCTGTCTGTCTTTAATTTCTTTTGTAAATATTGACTTTCTCCCGTTTCATGCCATCCATTCCGAGACCAAATAGGTTAAGTTTACAATTACTCATCAGAGGCCATTGGACTTTATTTATATATCATTTGTGTGTAATGTATTTCTCAATCTTTTTGTAATAAATAAGTATTTATAAAACTAAATTTTTCGATGTTTTCTTCCATTGGAGTTGTGGTACCAGGACACATACGACAACAATATTTATTACTTCCGGAAATTATGACTATGAAATTACAAAAATACATATTTTGAATTTTCAAATATTCTTATGATATTCTTATTCAAATATTCTGTGAAAATTTCAAACAACTGCGTTTTTCACATTCTCTTTGAAAAACACAATCAAAGAAAAACAGATTTTGAAACGTTAAGATCGAAATACGTGTCTCGCAACTTTCATTATCAATTGGAGAGGAAGGTTTTATTATGGCCAGGAAAAAGGAATGTCGAAACGTGTCAAAGGAACGAATCAGAGTTTACTATGTAAATAATTTATTTTTTGTGCCTGAGAAGAGCATAATATGTAACTTTTATTAAAGGAAGGAACTTAAGGAACAAAACCTTTTGTTTTTTATAAACAGAAATTGACAGAATGCGTGTTCAATGCAGTTTGTCTAGTGTGCGAATGGGTCAGCGAGATTGAATTTTGACAGCGACTATTTTGAGTAGATTAAAAATTTCCCATCACAACTACCGGTTTCTCTTTAGGTTGTTGCAATTGAATCAGGACAATCTCGTAAGTCAAAATCGCGCCAACAATCTGAAAATAAAAAATCATAAATTTATTCGTGCGGCCACATTGACGAACTACAAATCAGCAAGACACATGACAAATGGACTAAAATATAAAGTGCAAAAAGAGCAGAGAACGAGATGAAAGTAATAGAAAATTACTGGGTCAATTGGTCAATTTTCGAAGCACAATTCAAATTCATAACTTATGTGGTGCAATTAACAAAAGTGACCGGAATACGTAATAAGCAGATAAGCTCCACATTCTATCCTGGTGGGACCTCAAATATGCGTATTGTTCTGCACAATCGACTAAATTTTACATATTCTGTGCTCTGCAATTTGCTCATGATTCAAAAGAATCAACCATGCCTCAATTAAATTTCAGTAAAAGATACATTTTTTTTTATCGTTGAATCAAATGAAGTTTTTTTTTTTAATTTAAAGAATTTTAACTTTGTCATCGATGACAAAATCGTTTTTTTCACTCGAAACCAACGGATTATAATTAGAAAAACATGTATGTCACTCAAAACTTAATTTCTTTGAATACCTAGTACGACTAAATGTCTTTACTCTGAAAGAAATTCCTCTCAATCAAAGAAATTGTTCTTTCAATCTAAACACATGTTTACAATAATTTTTTTCAATGCACTCAGGAGCGCCGAAGTTCCACTACCAAGTTCTGAATTCCAAAATAGGTGTAATTCAAGCTATCCTACGAGGTACACTGCTACACGCTACTTCTACCGTGCGTCTCTTTAGAGGCGCACTGAAATCGAAATTATCTGATCAAGTTCCGACCGGAACTTTCAACCGGGGTTACGCAAAGCTCACGATTGGCAGGTGCCATTCGATGCATCCGCGGAGATTGAGGAAAGCTCAAAGCTCACCCGTTCGAAGCGTTGCCAAATTTAGGATGATCCACCGAATTTCCTCGAAGCTTATGTAACGCACCCCATCAGGATATTATATTTCATGTACTCATTCATCCAAGAAGCGTACCGCATTTTTTGAAACAAGATGAACTTGCCGCGCTAAGTAAAAACGCCGTAAGAGCCATCAGGTGTTGCCAACTTTCCTTTCGACAAATCACGAACTTTCAGGGTAATTTGTGAATATTTCTCTTCGGAATTTTGAGAGGATCTCATTCGTAATTTGATTTTAAAAAATCTGAAAATTTCAAGGAAAAATATTGATAACTTTCTTCAGAAATGAAGTTTTTCTAATAATAAGTTTGGCAACATTCAAATGCTTATAGGTACGGCGTTCTTACTTAGCACGGCAGTATTGACCATTCTGTTGCGAGGATTCGAAGTTGATCAGTTGTTTCGAAAAAGAAACAAGTTCATTTTTAGTTGAGCCAGTTTTTGCCTTTATCAGTAAATAATAAAATAATTGAAAAAAAGACAAAATAGAAATAAAGGAAAAAATAAATAATGAAGAAAAATAATAAAGAATGAGACATTAACTAAGTATTGAGAAAAGTAGGGTAGGTTCAAGCAGTATTGCACTTGGTTTCTGTCAGTGATGCAATATTCTTGATGAAGGTATCCATAAACCTGAAACCATTTACAATACTGCCATGCTAAGGAAAAATGCCGTATGAACATTGGAGAGTTGCTAAATTTCCTCCCATTAAATGCTTAATTCTTAGGAGAGTTATGAATATTTTTCCTCGAAATTTTCAGATGATTTGGATCTGGTCGCAAATAAAATTCTCTGAAAAATTCAAAGAATCACTCATACTCAAAGAATCACTTCATAGAATCACTTGAAAATTCATATTTTATGAAAGAGAATTTGGCAACGCCTGAGGGCTCATACGACGTTCTTCCTTAGCTTGGCAGAATTCTGCCGCAGTACCGTGTGCGCATCTGACTTGCCACACTAAAAAAAGGTGCTTCGCTTAAGTCTGATAATTCTTGAATTTGCTGCCAACAGTTCTTTTCAACTAGATTCAAGCTAAATTTTTCTAGAAAGAAGAAAAAAATGCTTCGGTTAAGTGAAAAATAACTTAAATTAAGTAGCAACGTTATCAATTCAAGAAAAAATATTTCTTGGCGGCTTTAAGATTCTTTTTGCTTTCAGTGGATGTTGTGAATAATTTACTGATGCATTCTACCAATACGCTGATTACCCTCACCGTAAGTATCATTGCGTCAAAAATCAAGTTTTTTTATAGTCGAAATTTTTTTCCGTGGTATACCGTTCCCTCATTTATCTCGAAAAGTTGGAAAGTCTAATCCTTTGAACATATATGTTCTCCCATGTAGCCATGCAGGCACGCTCCGTGGTAAGTCTTTCGCGCAGATCACAGATACGTTTTCAATGGAATACATTAAGGTATATTGGAACAATTAATACCTAATATGTGTCCAAACGGAACATTCTCCATCTAACACGGCAAATGAAGTGGACTGCATTTTGCAATTTGGAACTATAAATTCTGGCTCATCTGGAAAAACACTTGTGCGCATAGGGAAACCAATGGCACATACGTTGTTTTTAAACCGGGCTAGAATTTATAGTTCCATATTGCAAAATGCAGTCCAAGTCATAGTCACCGCGGCGCATGCATACGCACGGTGCTTTGATTTCATTCGTGTTTCAAGATGAGCAAATGCAAGTGTGCGGATCACTAATTAGACTATATTTTGCAATTAGGGGCTACAGTTTCTGGCTCTTGTGTAAAAACACGTATATAAATAGGGAAACTAATGGCGCATACGTTGTTTCTAAACTAAGCTAGACGTTGTAATTCCGAATAGCAAAATGTAGTCCAATTCATGATGGACCCACGATGGAAGAAACCATAGTATGTACCAACACGATGCATGCCGTATACATACATCATGTTTTTCGAGGTGTGATAATTCCGTTGATTTTAGACGGAGAAACTAGGCGTCTTGCCTAATATTATTATTTTTACCAATCTGAAAGCTACTGCTACTAATACTCTGCCGTGCTAAGGGAGAACGCTGTGTGAGCCTTTAGCCGTTTCCAAAATTCCTTTCCATAAGTCAAAAATTTCCGGGAAAATTGGGAAGTATTTTTCCTTCGATTTTTCAGAAAATTTTGTTCGCGATTTACTCTAAAACATCTGAAAATTTCGAGGAACAATACTCACAATTTTCCTCAAAAATAAATATTTTCCCAGAGGAAATTTGGCAACATTCGAATGCTCATACGGCGTTTTTCCTTAGCACGGCAGTACTAACATGCCGCTCTGATACAGCCTCCGTGCGCTCTGCGACACCCAACCGCCACAGATAGCGATCCTGCCAGAGCTCCTACTGCAAATCGTATCTTTCATTTCTTGCCTTATTCCATCAATCTAAGATTTGGCAGGGTGTCCTTTGCGTTTTCTGCCGGAGGCGACCCAATCCAAAACCCTCTGAGGCAACCTATCATCTGGCATCCTTTGCACATTCCCATACCAAACAAGCTGCTTCGTGAAAATGTCATGCACTATATCGACGGTGAAACTACCAAACCACGTTTCTCGTTTGCGGTGTTTAAAAATCTACGCTCACATTTTATTTTTTTGAAGTAGACCAAATCAATATCATTCCTTGAAATTTTTACGGAATTTTCTCCGTACAAAGAGGAAAAATCACAGAAATTTTCAAGACTGGACGTTAAGTAGTTTTTCATTTAAAAAATAAAGTATGACAGGAAGTCTGCGACGTCGCAAACCGAGATACGCGTGGTTTGGTAGTTTCACCGTCGATATGTCGTTTTCGACGCCCATAATTTCCTTCATAGTATCCTTTCATACCGAACGTGATCCTTCCTTGACTTCCAGCCGACCAACGCCGTGATGCATCGTGAGTGTCCTGGGATCGTTTCTTCAACTGCCGCACCTCACCGCCATAGGTTAGTATACTTTTGATCATGGAGTTGTAAATTCTCCTTTTGTTAATTGTGGATATTGAGGGCCAACGAACGATACCGCTTAACTGACAATTTTGGCGAAAATGAGTTTGCGACTTCGCCGAGTTCTACGTATAAAATACGGAAGCTGATGATTTTAATTTTTTCAATTCTGCAGAGAAGCGCTGCAATGACGCTGTAATGTACGAAAAAATTGCAAATCTAACCTAAAATAAATTACAAAAATGGAAAAGTTTCCTCTTCGCTCTGCAAAATCGTCAGCTAACAGATAAGAGGTATCGTTCGTTAGCCATCGATAATCTAGTCCCAAAGAATAGTCAAACTGATTGCGGTAGACGCACGGGTCGTAAGATAGTATGTTGGAAATTTTTAGCGACCGTGCATTAATAATCAGCATAAAGTTGAAAATCTCAATACAGAGGGAAAAAGCTCCTATGAGCACAATTTTCTCTCAAAGAGACACGCTGTTTGGTACAACACTAGTGACAACCATTCGCTTGTTCGCTGGAAATTCAGGAGGCTGCGCTGCACTAAGGATGGGCCCAATGAGGCCGAAACGCGTCTGCAGTATTGTCTTCCTGAATGGTTGTTACTAGTGTTGCACCAAACAGCGTATCTCTTTGAGGGAAAATTGAGCTCATATAAGCTTTTTCCCTCTGTATTGAGATTTTCAGCTTTATGCTGATTTGTAACGCACGTAGACTAAAAAATTCAACATCCTGTCAAAGAATACTTTATCATTCCAATGGCTTTCCTTTCCTGTAGATCAGAATTCCCTGTAGAATCTGAAAACGTTTTATTTTAAACGTTTTTTTTTATCACAATTTGACTTATGACGTCCCCCCCCCCACAAACTTTCTGAAAACTTGATCTCTTAAAACGCGATTTTGCGATCAGCGCAAATTACATATCGACGGTGAAACTACCAAACCACGTATCTCGTTTGCGGTGTTTAAAAATCTACGCTCACATTTTATTTTTTTGAAGTAGACCAAATCTATATCATTCCTTGAAATTTTCACAGATTTTTCTCTGCACAAAGAGGAAAAATCACAGAAATTTTCAAGACTGGATGTTAAGTAGTTTTTCATTTAAAAAATAAAGTATGACAGGAAGTCTGCGACGTCGCAAACCGAGATACGTGGTTTGGTAGTCTCACCATCGATGTTCGATTCCCAAACATGGAGAATTTTTCCCTTAAGCAATTTGACAACTCTGTTTATCCGTCGGATTTGGCTCGGCGACCCAGATTGCCTCATCGTGCGAGACGCATCGATGTAATTGGTTTCCCGGCGAATCCAAACATTGGCGCGGTTCCTTTTTAGAATGGGACCAGACGGACGGAAGATGCTCATTCAACTCACCCCGAGTAAGAAGTTTCGCGTAACCGAGAACATATTCAGGCCGGTCAGCGAGACGTAATCGGAAGTGGCCTCTTGGAGGAATCTCTGCGTCTGGAATGAGAATCACGAGGAAAATAAGTTACGGATTTACGTACCGAACGCACCTGCCTATTTAGCATAGCTCCGATCGGAACACATGTTCAGTGATGCAATGAATTAATTCGGTGAGGTGGATAAGTTGATGAGACCAAAAAGAATGGAACCAATCAGTTAATAAGAGGGACAATAGGATTACATTTTGCAATGAGGAACCACTATTTCTGACTTTTCCATAAAAGCACTTTTCTGCTTAGGGAAACTGATGATACATAGGTTGCTTCCAAAATGAGCCCGAAATAGTGGTTCCTCATTGCAAGATGTAATCCAATATATCGTTGTGAAGGGTTTTTTCGTATTAAGCTTTGCAAGTGGGACACTTAAAATTATAGTTCTAAGCCCTCAGTAGCAGAATATATTAATATTTAAGCTGTAAAAGAATTATCTCTTTAAGTTGTAAACTGTGGGAAGCAGTGTTAAGTTGACACCCCTTTGATTTTGTAAATTTATTGCATTTTACAAAATAAACGATTAAAACAAAAAATATATCGTTAATTCCCGAACGGAGGAACGTAACTTCACCTCAAGGTTGCCAAATAGAATAAAAACATACTTTTTTTGCAAGGAAGTACCTACCTAGTGCAATTTTTGTCTAAATTTTTTCTAATTTCTTGCCTGAGATCAAAGGAAAAATCAGTGTTTTCAGGCAAAAATGTCCAGGATTCTCCTGGTAAAAATGCAATTTCTGATGGTAAATTTGGCAACTTTGGAATTTAGTCACGTGTTTTCGTGAGGGAGACGACGATGTGTTAGAAATTTTACACTAACAATTAATCTGAGCGATGTAATCGCGGGTTACGTAAAAATTACGTCCAGAGCTCAACGCTAATTTTCGCCTAATAATGATTGATCATGGAAGTATCAAATTTTGTCTTACAATGACTGGTGAATGTCGAGGTAAGCACTTTGCTTCGCGAGTTTTTAAAAATATGACCAGGGTTTCTAAGCCAGTGGACCATTTTACATAAAATATGAACCTACAACGATGAAGTGTATGTAGTTGTTTTTTCTACCTCTCGTTTAAGTCTCCAGTGTGCAAGAAAAATCTTGAAGCCATTGGCCGCTGATTTTTGAATTCATTTGACCTATTCATTGTCAAGGTTCGAAATTAAGCTTTATTTGCGGCACCATCGCTGACTTATTTTGGCTAAAATTGTCAGATAGGTGGTTACATTCCTTAGCCATCCGATTCACCGCGGCTACATCGCACTGGAAAAAAAGTCGCTTAGATCTAGAGTCCAGACTCTTAATAACATTGACAAGAAAAAATACTCATGATTCAATCCGACTTTTCCTTAAATCAAAGAGCTGGCCTCTTGATTTAGGCGGATTTCCTGCAAGCAAAAAGTCCGATTGAATCAAGAGTATTGGCGCGTATACGTAGTATACCGCCTTTGCGATCGTTTCGACCCCCCCCTCGATACAATAACCGAGTCCCCTAGTTCCTTACCGAAAAGTGACTACCGCGAACTTCTGAGATTTTCCAAAGCGTGTAAAAAGTTTACTAATCCGTCAATAATAATGATTAAAATTTGTTTCTCATTCTGGGGCTCGCTAGTTTATGTGTAATGAATACCAAGAGTCTACGTTTCTTGGTTTTTTTTAAAAAAACCTTAGAATGGGGCGCGCTGATTTAAAATATGCATATATAAGCGGAAGCAAGCGAACTGATTCGAGGATGGCTGACCAGTTCGGCACTCCTTGAATGAGAATTTCACTCACTCCGTTTTGTTCACAACGTTGCTTTGACATATCTCCACAACACTGTTATCCTTTTCAAAAGTTGGTACTCCTTGCTCTGATAGCCGGGGCCACCAGGATAGTGGTAAGTGCAATCTGTGATGAGCCTCGAGACTCATTAGACCATTTGCTAAACGTGGCTCATACAGG
This sequence comes from Bemisia tabaci, assembly GCF_001854935.1. Taxonomy (NCBI): domain Eukaryota; kingdom Metazoa; phylum Arthropoda; class Insecta; order Hemiptera; family Aleyrodidae; genus Bemisia; species Bemisia tabaci. The sequence goes on along the minus strand of NW_017547331.1, from coordinate 1,392,489 downwards.
AGTCCACTAAGCCCTCTCGTCCCCACGCTCCTGATCACTGCGTCGGCGTCACGAAGAACAATGGGCCTTGGGTCCCAACGCGGCCGATACCCGTACCCCAATTACTCACGCTTCATTAACCATTTCACCGTCACGCTAGGATTCATCCAATTTTCAAAAAAAATTGTTTCGCATGTATTTAGCAATTTTTTCCTTACTCTCCGTTAAAACACAAATAAAAAGAGACCTCATTCATAAAAATCGGCCGAATAGAAGAGAAGTTACAGTAATCGAAATCCGAAGAAATCAACAAAACCTCGACTCCTCGATACGAAAAATAAAATGAAGGGGAAAAAAAGAAAGTATAAATTACAATTAAATATAATTGACCTCAAAATTTGACAAACAATTCATTTATATACCTAACGCTGAAAAAACTGGGAGAAATTACAAAAAATTTGCCTCTTGCAAGGGGCTTCTTTGTAAGAATTTTGACCTGAAGACAACGGTCGAATAACAGCAGTACTCCATACAATACACGGTGTGCCTGAACGAGTTAAACATTTTTCATACGTCCAAATCGAAAAATCTTTATATTTTTAACTACAATGTTTCTTGAATCGTTTAAGCAAAAAAAAAAAAAAAAAAAATTCCGTCGAGATTCTGGAACGCAAAGGCGCTTTAAAAGTATTCTGGGGCTATAATAGCTAAATCACCGGTAGTAAATTCGTTATATTATTAAAAAGAAATTGACTCCATAGTTTAATTCCTTAGTTTCTTGAATACGATTATTTTAAGCACTTAAACATTTATACCACCAATTTTAGCCATGGGGTGATTTCCTGAGAGCCGATAATATCACGAATTTCTCATAGAACCCCTCAACAGTGGCTTGCTTTTTTGGCAGCCGATTCGGCCATCGAACCGGAGTTTAAATGGAAGCTGATAATAACCCAAAGCTCTGAGAAAAATTTTGAGATGAGTATAAGAACGGTTTGTTGTAAGTAGCGAGGAGAGGCGGGCAAAGCGGCTAAAATCCTATCTAATTTTTACAGTTTTTCTGTTGAATTAATGTTGCCGCGGGCTTCTGACTGTCCACACATAGTTCTGTTCAGCATATCGATACATAAGTATTTACATTTTACATACGTAGAATCTAATTTTCACGTCGGGGAGTTGACATATTTTGATTTTTTCGATTTTATACGGAAAATTGATGGTTTTTCGGGATTGAAATTATTATTGTTTCATGAAAAATAAATGCACCCAAAATGACTATAGCATATTGATTCTTACACATTTGCACTCACAAAATTGGTTGGTAAATTCAACGAGTGGGTGCATCGACCTGGTATATCAAGTTTCTGCAATTTTTTACGGCAAATCAGTAGATTTTCGGGATGTAGATTGCTTACTTTCAATTCATGAATGAATAAAGCAACGACATGGTTGAACTTCTTTGCATGGAAAGACGTTTAAAATAACAAAATCAAGACGTATTTAATGCAATTGCATTTATATCGAGTCAATTTCTTTTCAATAATATAACGGGATTTTTACTACCGGTGATTTGGGTATTTTAGCCCCAAAATACCTTTAAATCGACTTTATCTTCTAGGAGTTCGACAGAATTTTTCCTTTCTTCGCTTAAATTATTCCGTAGCACTTTTCTTCAAGAATCTGATAAGATTTTGCTTGAGGCAGATCAAAAAACTTAAATTCGATCGAATAGCTTTCTACTTTCACAATACACGGTCTCGTCAAGGTGCGTCTTTGACCTCGCAGTGTTGGATCGTGAATTCTCTTTTTATGCTGTTTGCCTATTTTGAAATCTCTGTAAATGAAAACTAAAGGGGTTGATATGTGCGAGTTAATGACGCGCCTTATCAACACATTGTGTTGGAGTTCACTGCTTGTTTTTTCTTGTCCATGTTTTTAAGAGTCTGGACTCTAGGTCCAAGCGACTTTTCTCTTGAAGAAAAAATCCGGAATACTGTAGAAAAAACTGCAGTGGATTGTTTTGAGGTATGACAAAAATTGTAATTTCTACTAGTATTTGTTGCAATGTATGCATACATGATAAGTGTCTTCTCAAAAAATATTTAAATAGAAATTGCATAAGTTCAAATTTTTCAGGAAAAAAACTACCTCTAGACAGTAGCTCTGATACGGGCAGAAAAAAAGCTCTGGGACGATTTTGGAGCTTTCGTCGTGGATCTCTGCAGCCAACATGACTACGGCCGTCGTGCGGAAAACCAGGAACAGGAAGGAGTACAAATAAAATAACGTCCGGAAGTAACTATGGGTGATAGAACTGTGGAAAAGAATCATAATTCAAATCGATGCAAGAATGGAAATAATCATGGAAAATTTTTCTTCAGGCGAACGAAGGATACATCTTTTACACGTAATCAAAGTATTATACCGACGTGACTTCTAAACTTTAAAGCCTTCCTGAACGCTTTGAAGTTGATTGATACGACCAGAGGTATACCATCGTGCTTGTCACGAAAGCTTATAGATTCTGTTCGTTCTATCACAAACCTCCCGTTTTGCAGGGGCTCACTGGCTAGCGGAATTTACCAATTGGACGTATTTCTGCCAAACGGAACTATGCGCAAGAAGGCATGAGCCCAGAGACCCATAGGAATTATGCATAACAGGGCTCACGTCAGAATGCACGTAGTTCCGTTTGGCAGAAACACGTCCAATTGAAAAAATAACGAGGGCCAAGGAGGAGATCCGCAGGGCCGGATTAAGGGGGTGGCCACATGGGCCGCGGCCCATTGCGGCAAATCTAGGAGGCGGCAAATTTTGCAATTTTTTTAAATGTAGGTATAAAAAAATTGGATTTAGAAAACAATTACAAAAAAATTCTCTCATTTCCTGAGAGTACGTATAGTAATTTCTAATTGTGTCGTCTTTCGATGATACAAGAGACAGCACCTTTAATTAATCGAGTTAAGAGAGAGACCAAACACGCAATTTGGCCAGGAACGGCGCGACTGAGAGAGAAATGATGACGAGGACTTGAGATGAGAAGGAGAAGCCCTCAGCGCGGCGGTCGGTATGTAACACATATTAGCGCCTACAAGACTGCCGAATGCTTCACGTATTGCATCAAAAACACAGTGCGGTTACTGCGGTCAGCGTGAAACGGATAGCGCCTACAAGAATGCACGTATACTTCACGCATTGCTCCAAACACGGTGCAGTCTGCGCGGCGCGGCGGCGGAAGTTAAAATCATTAAACCACATGTATGTTTGTTCTTTCATAATTTTTCCGTTCATTTCTTATGAGTGGAAGGCCTTGTCCACGCAGAGATAGGTTTACGAAACTTAACGTTCGCGCAAAGTTCGATGAATTTTTGCTAGTAGTGTTGACAGGGCTTTCCCATAAAATGTTTCCAACACGTCTAATGCACCCCACCCCCGCTGGCACGTTCACTTGATGGTTTTTATTGATGTTTCAAAACGAATGAAAAGGGGGCGGCAAGTAGGCAAATCCGGCCCTGGCCTTCTTCCAGAAAATTTTTGAAATTTCAAAGCATCCATCGAGGATAGTCGAGGATAATCGCTCAAATGTTGATAATTTCAGCAATTTTGTCGCCAAAAAGTCGTAAAAAAATTGCAACTGAATTTCAAAATATCGTGATTTTCCGTTAGAAAAATGCTGCTTTTGTCTAATGGAAATGAGATAGTTATTTCGTGTTATTCTCAAAGTGACACCAGCGGGCCGATTGTTCTAATTGATAGATAAAGCGATAAACAAAGAAGACAAAGGGAGTATGGAGCGATCCTGTTGGTTGAAATGGGTGATTCTTCAGACTGAGGGGGTAATGACAGACTAACACTACTGTCCACAGCAAAAACGCTGTAACTCCCCTACGAATTTTGTATTTTTCTTCTACATTTACTGCTCTAATAAAAGAAAATCTAAGTGTGACAAGGCTTAATTTTTTTACTTTTGAGTTCCTAATGGTACGTCAAAATCGACTCGAAAAAGTGAAGGATGAATATTTGCTGTTTTTTTTCTTTTTTGGAAATAGTATTTTGGCAGAAGAAAAAATCGAAAAAACGTCGAATGGAGACACGGTGTTTTTATTTTGGATGGCAGAACTATAGGGTCTCTCGAGGGTTGCCGTTAGTCAGTCTATTATCAGCCTTCTTTGTCCATTGCAACCACTTGCTTCCACCAATAGGATCTCTCCATAGCCCATTTGTCTCCTCTTTCCATGGCTTTGTCTATAAATTTCAAAAATCAGCCCTGGTTATTGAAATCGATAGACAAAGCAATAGGCAAAGAAAAGAAAAAGCATATGGTTGGATCCTATTGGTGAAAGCAGGTGGTTGCAATGGGCAAAGGACGTACGTAGGTAATGAACTGACTAACGGCAATCCACGATAGACCCGATAGTTAGTCCATCATATACCCCGTCAGTCTATAAGAACCACCCATTTCAACTAATAGGATCGCTCTATACCCCTTATGTCTCCTCTGTCTATGGCTTTGTCTATAAATTTCAAGGATAAGCCCGCCGAGCTGACGTAGCCGGAACCTTTATAGCTCGTTGCCCACGGGTGTAAGCGGAGCTTTTCGTGGCCGGGAAAGTTTCAGCGGAGCGCATCGCGAGGAACAAAGCGGGATTTCTTCGCTGGCGAGGGCTCCGGCGACCTTGACGGAGTGAACTTACTCGATCTCGGTGATGAGCTGGGCGCAGATGAAGTAGACGTTCCCGGCGACCGAGAGCGTGATGATGGTGTTGATGTTCTCGTCGACCGTCTTGACGAGGTGCGTCAGCGAGGTGTACGTCTCGCGGTACTCACGCCATTCCACCATCGACAGCATCTGCACAAGACCAGGATCCCATTAGACACGCCAAAACGCCCGCATCGAAAATTAATTCACAAGCGCTTCGTCCCGAAACCTACGTCGCAAAGTGGATCGAGTCAATAGGAGAGGTCGGACAAAATTCGGAAACTTTAAAAGCCTTTAACTCCTTTTATACACAATTTTGAGGTTCTAAAAGTGATCCTATTGGTTTTATCGTGAAATTTTCAATTAAAAACACCCCTCCTAATGTAAAATGTGACGAAATAAACGCCAAAATTTGGAGTTTCAGTCAAAAATTTCATGTCCGACCTCTGATTGACTCGATCCACTGTGCGTCGTTGCCAGCCTAAAGCCTCGCTTATCAATTGTCACAAGAGACCCGCACCTCAGCGAGCTGAATATTGAAATTGATAGACAAGGCTATAGACAAAGATGACATAGGGAAGATGCGAATAAGCGATCTAATTGGTTGAAATGTGTGGCTCCTATAGACTAAGGGAGAAAATGGTGAACTATAACGATAGAGTCTCTCGTGGTTTGGCTTTAGTCAGGCTAAACTGCCGTGATAGCGAAGAGAGCAGTAAAATGAAAGTTTGAGAAAAACTGGCTCAGAGGCGTCTGATCGGAAAACTTTATTGAAAGGAACCTCGAGCGTTCCTCGTCAAATTGCCACTAATCATCCGAAAGACGCCTAGCAATCGTTTGGATGATTGAAAATTGACTGATTTTGTTTCAATTACATAAAAATGGTGTTTTCAATTTCATGCTATTGTTAGGTAAGACAGCCGTAAGTGCTATCTTCTGCATGATTTCGTGGTTGCATTTTGGACTTTTTTTTCTACTCATGCGTTAAAGTCTCCCGGTATAAATGAAAAGCTTGCGACCATTGACCGCCGATTCTCGGCGCAGTTATGACTTGTTGCGGTGAATTTCGCACAAAACATGCATAGCACTGTGCAATAACTACAGCTACATTGCATTGGCGATCTTGCATATTATGGACCTTGAAGTGAAAAATAAAATGGTTCGAAAGTGGAAAAGAACTGTATCACTGTCTAACAGTCTAAAATCCAAAAACCACCTTGAGCTTTCTCAAAAACACCTTCGTCCTAAAGTACAATCTGCGAGATTTTTTGTCCGTCCTTTGAACATTTTAGGAAGTTTTTAAAATTGCTTTTTCCGTACGCACATATTGACTGTAAAACTGCAAAACCACGTATCTCGTTTGACGGTTTTCAAAAACTCCGCTCCCATTTTACTTGATGAAAGAAGAATGAACCACCACCATTGCTTGAAATTTTCATAGAATATTCTTCACCCCAAGAGAAAAAACGAGGGTAGTTTTCAAGAAACGACGTTGAGTTTTTTTCATAAAAAATAAATAAATAAATAAAAAATACATTATGACGGAGAGTTTGCATTGTCGTAAGTCGAGATACGCGTTTTCATCAATATGAAACAATCCTTTATGACCCTGAGTGGCTTCAAAAAATCGTTGATGTCAAGAACAGATTACTTTCAGCCTGTTGATGTAGAGTGACATAATTTTTAAAGATAAAATCTAAAAATGACCCGTAGTTATCATAGTATTTACATCCCATTTTTCTACTGTTCCCAATTCCAATCGTTTGTTGAGTTATTAATCAGTGTTAATAACCTTGCCTCGAATACCTCTGAGAGCGACTGTCAACTGCTTGAATTGTGCAGCTAGGGCGGTGCTGACAAGCATTATAAACAGATCCGTGAAATTCCATAAAAAAGTGGCGGACAAGCTCAGCCACATGACGATGAAACCTTTGATCGGGTGATAATCTCTAAAACTCGTGAACAAGTACCAGTGAGTCTTCAGTGCGAATCGCTCCAAGTACCCCTTGAATGTGAGCTGAAAAGAAGAACATCCGATGAAATCGCCTGCTTTTCGCATGAAACTATACAGGAAGTAAACAAAGTCTGAGATAGCGAATATATTCCGTTCAAGTTATAATATACTTTATATTTCAAAGCAGAAAATGGATTCATGACGTCTAGAAGCTCATTCTGGTTGTCTATCTCTGGGAAAAGCATATTGAAAAACGTCAAATGATTAAGCCAAAATCGTCCAGACGTCGTGGAATTAACTGCTAGATTACAATAATCAAACCGACGGTTTAAGTCCGCAATCACATATCTCGTTGCGATGTCTGAAAATCTCCACCTCTATGTTATTCGGTTAAAGGAGAACAAATTGACATCATTCCTTGAAGTTTTTGTAGAATGTTCTTCACACAGAGAAGAAAAATTACGGCAGTTTTAAAGAATTGCCGTTGAGTTGTTTTCCGTTTAACAAATAAAGTATGACAGGAAGTCTGCGACGTCGCAAACCGAGTTATGTGATTGCCGACTTACACCGTCGAAATTCTATACTCCTCGTTCAGAAACTTCGATTCAACAAAATGTATGAAATCTTAACATGGTTTTGGAAAAACACTAATTGGGCGTATGTATGCTAAAAGGAACCAGAGACGGGTGAAAAGAAAGGGAGCGCTCGTTAGTTGAAGGCTTTAGGAACAGATGGGAATTATAAAGCGCCAGTGACGTCAGCGGTGACGTGAGCGCTCTTTAACTCATGAGTCCTGTCCACGACACTCTTGTTCTTGTCCTATGCTCACTGCTCATGAGTTAGCTGGCGCTTAGTTCCTTTTGATTTAAAGTCAAATCCCACTCTTGTATTTTCCCGAAAGGGATTATGCCCACTTTTACACTGTTCTTTTGCAGCTTCCACGAGCACACCCCATCTTTCCTTTTAGTCCTTCTTAGTCTCTCTCTCTAGGTCCTTTTGGCATAAATACATCCAATAATAGAAAAGACACGACCGATTCCCTGTAAGCATGGATGTTTATTGAGTAATTGAAACAATTTTTGCCCCAAAAAACCGACCTCTCCCAAAAAAATATTTTCCTCAACGTCTTTAGCCCCTCTCTCTATGTTTTGGTAAAAATGGCACCCTTGTTTTTTTGTCGAATGACCTTCATCGACAGAGCCCTATATCCTTCAATATTCCTGATGAGGTCTAAAAAGACCCAAACCGGTATAGATCTCTCGGCGTGACCTCAACTTAATATTCAAAGGCAAACTGCCTGAGCTGAACACTCTCCCCCCCCCCTCCCTTAGTTTTGTACTGGTACTCATTAGAGTCAAAAAAATTTAGTTTTGACTCTAACTATAATTTTTGGAACCTCTTGGCTTTGTTTTTCCCGCGAAATGGTGTGGACCCAGCACCATTTCTCCACCTTATTCCTTCAATATTTGTATAGCGATTAAGGTAATACGGTATGATATCGATTAGGTTTCGATAATCGGCCGAGAATCCGTATCAGCTCTTCAAATTTCCCTCTCAACCCATCTACCCGACAGCCTATTCCCGAAGCATATTCTCCCAAAACCACTAAAACCAGCGATGCCACAAATCATGTTTGCTTTATGATGCCCAATTGTCCTGTTTCACGCGGTCCGATATAACGAGCTCTTCTGCGGGGTGTTTTAATGAGTAGACCTTGTTGTTCGCATTACGTATGCGTTGAATAAAATTGACGAAAACGTAATCAAGCAATCGAGCCTGCAGAAATGTGATACTCCAGGCGTGAGAGCCTTCATGTTGATGATGATTCTTATGTTTTACTGTCCACGGTGAATGTCGGTGCAGGTGGGTGAGAGGAAGATGACCCTGATTAAAACTGGGTGTAGGGTTTTGGTTTTGGGTCGACTCAAACTTCTTCTGGGTTATCAATGGCCGGTTTATTTTATAACCATGAGCCAAGCACGTCCGTATTTTATTGGAGGTAGAGGTCATATTGATATTGAAGGGCTCTCTTTATGAGTGCATCATTTAAAGTGTTTCATTGAGTAAGTATTTTATACATTTTACGAATTGGCTCTCTAATATGGATATTTATGTATAACTATACAATTTTTGAATTTATGAAGGTTTTCAGAGATGAGATAATTTTTGGAGGGTACGTGTGAATTTTCCTGAATGTATCTAATAGAGAACTTTCCAAGCTGCCGCCTTCGATCGGACTAAATGTTTTTCCACGGTCTCTTTGGATGAATTCATTATGACCTTAGGCCTTTGTCGGCAAAAGAGGACGTATGGAGTAGCTTAAAATAAGTATGAACTTTTAAAATTTGAATCGTTATGTTTCGTTGAATTTCAGTCCCAAATGTGACATAAAATACTTTCAATGCTTTCAAAGTCTATGGCAATGTTTCGATATCGTTTTCTTTAATTTATTTTGAGCGTCATGGAATGTTACACATCTAGTTTATGGTCACGTCTTAACGCTTTATTATCGAGGTGGGTTTCCGTTCTCACCGATTGGTCGATCAAATGAGGTGCATCGTTCTCTGCTGATTCTCCGGTGGAGTTGAACGACATCGCGGCAATGTCATCTTTACTACCCGGGCGTGTATTCAGCCAATTATGAAGTCCGTGTTCCGCTAGAAAATTCACCACAGCTGCAGTGAGTTACATCTTACAATCTTACGAGAAATGGACTGCAATAAGACCTTTTTTATAAACATAAAACGCATGAAAAATGTTTTAAACTTTACACGGAGGGAATGGCATCGTTTAAAACGATCAAAATTTGGTTCATATGGCTCATCGAACTTCTCAGTTCAGGTAATGGAGCTTTTCTGAACTTCAGTTCGAGTTACTCGATTTTCAGGTTGCCACTTTATTTCTTTTTAAGGACAAATATTTATGACTTCCAGAGATTCTGATGTATGTTCTACCTGCTCCTTATCTGATTTTTACTATCTCACGACACCAAGGTCATGTCATACTCCATGGCATAAAATTATAAGAGTCACGCATCACGCATAGCGCCTAAGGCGCGAAGTGCATCAGGGATTAGACTGCAAAGCGGCCAGAGGGCGTATCCCCGGAATTCTGAGATATGATAAAATTGATTTTTCGGCAAAATCGATTCCTATGAGGCATCTAAAATTCTAGGGAAAAGGTAACTTACTAAAAGCCAGTCCCATGAGCAGAATGGTGCACATAGCGAAACGCCAACCTAATTTTGGGGATCCGAAACGGGCCATGGATATTTCAACCCCTCGCCACTCTCTCACAAGGCCAGGCCATCGTCTCGCCAGGCTGATGAAAAGGCAAGTTGCTATACATGCGTTTCCGTAGAAAATACTACCGGAAGTCGCTTTTTTCAACCCTCCTGAAATCAGTAACCAAACACATTGACAAAAGCAAGTTATTCAGGCAACATCCCCTAAAGAAGAAAGGTGAAAGTAAGATCCTGCGGTGCTTTTCGCTAATTGAATGTATTAGCTTGTTCAAATCGGAAAATCGACAATCTCATGTGTTCCTTCAAACCTGTGGTCGTAGGCATGTAGTTGATGTATACTCGATAAATAAAGCCATTAAAATAGAAACCATTGAAGGTGATTAGTCCAAGATGGTGAGGCCTATTATAAAACCTCGTTCACTAGCATAGAGGTGTAGAGGACGGGCAACCTGAGGGGCAAATATAATCCTTGCTCACAAGGCAATATTGTGTTTTTTTGTACATTTTAAGGTAGCTTCGCACTTGCCTAAAAGTTTTTAAAAATCATAACATTTTTATTTTTTTCTCATGTATTTTGTACTTACTGCAGTGACTAATCATCGTAATTCTTTGCAAGGATCCCGTTCCAAAGTTAAACTGCTGCATTTTACTCGAGGTCGGCAAAAATTATCCTTTTTGCTGACGCTATTTTGAGGCTGTGGCGATTACAAGTTGGCAGCGCTGCTGTCCTTCAGTAAATCCATTAAAAATATCGATTCTATGTGAGGCTAGCTGTTTCACCAAGGATCAATTTTCTGACTCACAATTTAATGCAGTATTGCCTCCTTTCAAGAGTCGCTACTGTTTTGAGGGCTTCCTGAAACCTCCCCTAATCTCAATGTAATAAATGCCGATTTTTTCATTCAAAGAGTCGAATGAAAAAACCAATGCAATGGTCCAATCGCTCCCGGCTAGAGGGAGATTCGACAAATGAGAGTCGGGAATGTAAATCTTTTCATTTTTTGGTAGTTCTTTTGTCGACGTGGGCCTAAGAGAGCTCGAAGCGCCCTCTGGGGGTCGGGCCGCGTAGCGGCCAGGGGGCATAGCCCCCTAATTTTCTCTATAGATGCATGTACCTTTGGCGGTGAGGCTGTCCTCGTTGAGGTTGCGGATGGTGTAATCGAGGGAGATGATCTCGATGGTGGCGTAGCCGGTGAGGAGGGCGACCGAGTAGACGGTGAAGGGCGAGAGCCAGCTGAAGCTCAGCTTGAAGACGTTCTCGTGGTGGACGCCGCTGACAGGGAAGACCCCGGCGCAGGAGGCCCACAGGAGGACCCATCGGAAGTAGTGGTGCATGCCGCGGCTAGAAGTAATCAAGCAATTAGAGATCGCTTCATCAGAGACGCAACGCAACGCACTCCGCACGCAGCGCCGCACAGTAGATCTAGCCAAATCAGAGAGGCCGCACATAAAAGTTTTGACCGAAACCGCAAATTTTGATCTTTATTTCGTCACGTTTTAAATTTTGAGGGATGCCTCTCAGAGAAAATTTCGCAAGGAAACCACTGGAATCACTTTTAAAACCTCAAAGTTTTTTTATGAACGGCGTCATAAGCTTTTAAAGTTTCCGAATTTGGTCCGACCTCTCCCGCTGCCTCGATCCACTGTGCGTCGCAGCCTCTCGCGTTCGACGCATGCCTCCGTACGGAGCGTGCGGAACTTGCGGAGTTGCCAACCGTCCATAATACAGACATAAAGTAATGACTGGAGTACCTATTTACGGGAGAGTATTGCCATCTCTGTGCCGCTCTCTGATTGGTTCATCAGTTTTAGGCTATCATGGAGCTCCAAAGTTGACCCAATGTAAACGAACCCAAGTCACAACAGAACTGAGGCACGTGGTTTTGGAGTTTAGACATCTACACGTTAATAATACATCTTATAAGTTGGAAAAAAAACGTGTATGCCCACAAATCTGGCAATAGTGTTGCTGAGTACCAGTCGTACACGTGCGGAATCATGCGCCTCCACTATAGTCGAGAATCGATAGTTCCGCCAATGAAGTCTAACGGGAAGGCTAACTCAGTCGAAGCAATCGAATATCGATCAACTCGGTAGTCCTGCAACTAGCCGTCGGACTGGAATGAATGAAATGTTTCAGCGCTCTTTTTTTTTAATCAGCTCATAGTTTCTCCACTCCTCTTGTCGCGCGTCGTGTGGAAAACTGGTCGCATCGGTAAGTTGGCGCAGCAGTGGACTTGCATGGGGACCACTTTGCTCTTGCAAGTCTTAGCGCCTCTTGATTGCGTAATTTCCGTCCTTGGCGTAGTTCCGAGTAAGACAAGAGTCAGGGTATATCTCTTTTCAGGTCTACACTGGCCGGAACATGGGCCTGAAGGCTGCTTTTGGCGAGAAATTCCAATTTTTCGGCATTCAACCGCAAATCCGCAGTTTTTGCCAAAATCGACCCTAAGATCCACAATTAGACGTATTTCTATCAAACGCGGGACTAAGCGCCGTAGGGGAGGAAGGGAGAGGGGGGCTTGGACTGACGGGTGTTGCAGAACGCGATGCTCGTTCCGTCTAGAGTCCCTTTATACTGAGAGTCAAGACAACACCCCTCATGGAGTCACAAACGGGAATAAAGATTACAGAAATTGAACGTTTTTCGTATCGGCTCATTCTTAAATTCCTTTCTCCGTTCCTTCTCTCATTCCGTTTGTTCCTTGTCGAACCCGAAATTCCTCGGTCCATTCCAGATTATAATCTTTGCAATTGGTGAAAATGTAATCTTTATTCCCGTTTGTGACACTGTGAAGGCCTAAAATCCGGTTGACCAATCAGAAATGGATTCGCATTGTCTTGACTCTCAGTATAAACGGACTCTAGTTCCGTCCTATACTGCCGTGCTAAGGAAGAATGCCGTATGAACATTCGAGAGTTGCCATTTTTCCTTTGATGAAATATTTATTTTTGAGGAAAATTATGAATATTTTTCCTCGAAACTTTCAGGAGCTTTAGATCAAAATACCAGCAAAATTCTCTAAAAAATTGGGGGAAAAATATTCATAAGTTCACCAGGGAATTCACGTTCTATCAAAAGAAATTTGGCAACGCCTGAAGGTTCACACGGCGTTTTTCCTTAGTACGGTAGTATACTCGCAATGCTTTTCCATGGCGCTTAGTTCCGTTTGACAGAACGCGCTATCCGGGATTCTAAAATCCTGAAAAGGAACTCAATTTGGCGCTTAGTTCCGTTTGACAGAAATACGTCCAATTCGGCCAATATTAGACCCAAAAACATCGGAAATGACAAAGTTATTCCGTGGAAATAGGCCTTCAATGAGCAAAAAATCACGGAGCTGAGGTAATTCAGCGTTGACCCAAAAACGACCCTCGTCGATACCCCTATCTTTCTCTAACACCGTAATGGACTCTAAAGGCCTAGATACACACGGCGATTAATCGCCGCGATTGAAAGACGGAAGCCAATGGAGAGCCTTGATTTCGATCTATTTACGTCGATGTATCGAAATCTGAGCTTTCGTCTTTCAATCGCGGCGAGTAATCGCCGTGTGTATTTAGGCCTTTAGACAAGGTCTGAAATAGAGGAACACATCCGTGTTTTTCTTCAAAATCTTACGCAGAAAACAATTCACACACCGGGTAGTTTTAAAATCAACTTCTGATATTAATAGATATTAGTATAAGATATTGATATAATATAGATATAGTAAGACTATATCAAGATATATAAGACTATAGTAAGGTATATAAATATAGTATAGATATTAATATAAAGAGTCTTTTAAACACAGATCAAATGGAGGTTCGATTATACAAATGACGTCATTTGTATTTTTGCCATTTAACCAATGTTAATCGAGAACGCTTATAGCTTGTTCATGAGTTGATTTTCAGACTTCCCGTCGTGTGATTCGTTTCCCTCGTGGCATTTTGAAGAGAAAACACATATCGTTGTGCTTTAATTTATACCTTGTTTAAACTGCCGCGCTAAGGAAAAACGTCGTATGAACATTCGAGAGTTGCCAAATTTCCTTCGATAAAATGTTTATTTTTCAGGTAAGTTATGAATATTTTTCCGAGAAATTTTCAGGGACTGTAGGTAATTGCGAACAAAATTTTCTGAAAAATTGGAAGAAAAATGTTTACGAATTTTCTCGAAAATTCATGACTAACCAAAGGAAATTTGGCAACGCCTGAAGGTTGATACGGCGTTTTTCCTTAGCACGGCAGTAAAGGCCCATTAAGAACCGTCGTTAAGCAATTTCCCCTTCATTAACGAATCTTCAGTTTTTAGAGTGTTCACCACTCGTATCACATTATGTGCGATGTTATGTAACATGAACCCTTCGATCAAGGGCAGTCCATCCCAGGAACACTCGAGTGAATTTAGAATCATTTAGTCGTACTTACCCATCGTTTTCGTATCTTGGAATCATTTTGTTCCACGCCGGGCCCACCATGTTTTTCCTGGGTTTCTGGAAATTGAGCATTTCCGAGATCGTGTTCACCCGCTTCCCGAAATGTGGCTGCATGATGTATGTGCGTCACGTGTGGGGATTCTGTGCACATAAATATCGCGTCATAGCATTGAAAGAAAATTAACATTAAACTGCTACATGTAACTAGCCCACACACTTTGTCTCATAATTTAAAGTTACAAGATGATTTCACTTGTATCGTCGCTCCTCTGACGTAAAGGGAAGGGCTCCTCTGAACTACATTAAACAGCAGGACCCAACTTGATTACGTTATTTTCAACAGCTTGAAACGTCCTCTTTGCTTTAAAATATACTCACTTTATGTACGATAGTAAAAACATGATCAATTTCCCCTGAAATCAACAATTGTTGTAAAAAAAATAAAGATAAAAAAATTTCCTATTCTAGACATTTTTCATACAAAATAAGATGAAGATGATGTAAAAAGATGATTTTTACAACACTACAATCGATTCGGTTTCCCTATGTCAAGTGCGATTCAAATGGTCTAGGTACGTGTTAAGCCCAATTGGACCGAGCTCATCAGAAAGAAACCAATACAATATACATATTAGGTTGAAACTGAGAAAAAGAGGTTTTGAAGTTTTAATAAGGCTCAATGTAAGAAATAAACTTCAACCCCTATTTCACAAAAAAGGTTTTGCTTTTAGACATTCAGTTTTTGGCAGGAGAAATATATGGCTAATGAAACACAAAAACACTCTTAACTTAACTTTTTCGAAAATGTGTATTGGTTACTTTCTGGTAAACTCGGTCCAATTGACAATTAGACAAATTGCGAATTTAAGCACTCAGATATGTGTTTCGTCATCAAAATTTCATGTGAAACACTATTCGTGCGACAAAAATCACTGAAATTTACTCCTAACGAAGATATTCAACGTTTATCGATGCGTAAATTCACACCCCTCGCTCATGAAAAAACAAAACATGAGTCAAATCGCGCACCAAAGTTACTTTCTAACTTCTGAGACCAACGCTGGAATTCGCATATTGATGACTGATGACCCATTATTCACCATCGTTTCCTCCTTTTAATCTTTGTCAAATATGCAGTTTTAGATGCATTTGTAGGGTATTTAAAAGTAAGTTAAAAAATGTAATGCACAAAACATGATTTTAACGGTGAAGCGTATTTAGTTGCTTTTTCTACTCCTGCGTTTAAGTCTCCGGGTATAACTGTAAAGTCCTGAGGCTATTCTGCCTAGAGTACCTGTATAGGGAGAGTAGCGACAGATCGGTTCATGGAGGGCTTAGGGCCCAAAAGTGTAGCCACCCTTCTGAGCAACTTCTAACACACAAAATTTCACTGCCAGCCTACAGATTTCAATTCTAACCAAGATGGCTAAGAATGTACATAAATGAGCGTTCTTTCGCAAAAATAAGTAAATTTATGCAAAAAGTAAACCTGCAACATGCTTTCTAAACGACGGTTCGTAACAATTGTATTTGTAAATCGCTCTGGACATTCGAAATTCATAGGTTGGCTGCCCTTTTGGGCCCTAACTTTATTCGCGGAGGCATCGGTGAAGGCCTGATGGACTTTCGGAGTTTCAGATCTGTCGCTACTCTCCCTATACAGGTACTCTAATTCTGCCGTGCTAAGGAGAAACACCGTATGAACCTTCAGGCGTTGTCAAATTTCCGTTAATAAAACGCGAATTTCCTGGTAAATTTATGAATATTTTCCTTCCAATTTTTTAAATAATTTTGTTGGCAATGTCACCTAAAATTTCTGCAAATTTCAAGGAAAAATCTTCATTCCTTCCTTCAATGGGTCTGTTGCACTCGGGAGGGATTTGGAGTTCAATGAGCCATTCCTATGTAAATTTTCACGAGAAAACGGTTGGTGTGGTTAAAAACATTCTTAGTTTGATATTAAAGCTGCAAAAGCTAAATAAAGTTCAAAGTTCCAACGGAGGCCTCTCATTGGTCGTCTACGTCACAACCAGCAATCTTATTTCCCGCCGTTTCGACGTACCTGTGCTTCCCCATAAGGAATTCAAAGTCGTTTTTCTAAAACGAATTTCGGTCGATATTTAACTTATTTTACCAAATTTTCTTGCAGATATCAGTTCTTCACATCCTCTATTTTACATATTTATCAACGAATATGTTCAAATCGCATCATATTAAAGTTTAATACATGTAAGGAAGTCCCGAAAGTGTAGTTATGTCTTCCTTTAGGGGGTTTTGCTGGTCAAGTTGATGCTGTTTGCTCAAATACATCAACGCATGTATTAGATATATTGTGTAAAACCAAGTTTGTATTCATTATTTGACTCTTAATGATGACTTATTGTCCCAGTATTTCAGTGCAAATGATGTATGAGTGAGGTATTCCTGATCTGTCCTGCTTACTGCAACAGCTACCTTTCATTGAAAGTTTTAAAAATATGATGGAAACTATTGACTTAAATATTTACCCCCGATATCATACCTATATAGTTTTTGTATATACTCTTTGCATCATTAGTTGTAAGTAATTATTAAAATACCATACATTCATCCAAACAGGCACTGGATTAATCGGAAGGGTAATAACTCCTCAACCGGACGGGTGATTAAGGACCTCCAACAGTTCATAGCTGGTGCTTGGTTGGCAGAGAATCTTACCTTATGTAAAATTGATGGTATTTTCAACTAATTTACTTATGAGCAGACAGATTTAAACAAGTGAATATGTTCAAATGAGTACGTTGATCCCTCAGCTAGTCAGCTAGCGCAGCTGAGCAAGAAACATTTCATGCAAAAAAGTAGAATCTAATGATCCAATATCCAATGAATTAGATTCAGAAAGCTGCATCATGCCACGGCAGATAGTTCCTAGGAATAAGGAACCTAAAACTACATTATATGAGAGTTTTACCGTGAGAACAGGACTTATATGTTTCCCAAATAAGATTGTAAACTTAACCTCACTTTCGTGACATGCTCTGATGCATCGGAAATAATTAAATCATCTGATGTGATTTGTAAGTTACTAGGGATGTTTTTATCAACTAGAGAGTATAAAGAGTCTATTATCGCAAGAAAATTTGATGAATACGGCCTCCAACAGTCTGATAATTCTTTTTGAAAATTTGCCTCTCGACCCCTTGTGGGGAAATCCATGTATTTGTAAAATAAACAAACGTGGGGTATAAGTTGTGACGTCACAAAATGGCATCACTCTCCCGTCATTTGTAGTTTTAAATTTTCCCGCCAAAATTTTTTGAACTTTTGGGTGCTTTTTTGGGGTGTTTGGGGGGTCCAAAAATTCTGGGAAAAATTCATGAAGCCCAGAATGATGCACTTTATTAGAAAATGAATTAAAAAAAATAGGTGCAACAGACCCATAATAAACATTTTATTGAAGGCAATTTGACAACTCTCGAATGTTTTTACGGCATTCTTCCGCAGCACGGCGGTGCAGACATAACATACTTTTCTACCTCTGCGTTAAAGTCTCCAAGGAAATCTAAACGAATATACTAAATCAACGGTGTTTTTCTTCAGGACGGCAGAGATATATGCAGAGGTGTCACACCTTTCTTCTTTTTTCCTCAGCATGGCAGAATTGACCGCCGATTTTCGATTGCAATTGACCGCTGGACAAGGTTCAAATCTAAGCTTTAAAATACACGTGTTCTCATTAAAATTTTACGTTAAACAAGACGTAAGCAACTGAAATTACTGAAAGTAACATCAGACAAAGAAATCAAGTTATTCAATGCGTAAAGTACAACCTCCTGTTTATGAAAAAACAAAAGTCTACGGTAGTTAAATCTCGCAGGAAATGTTACCGTAACAGTATTTCAACATTTTTTTTTATTTTTCTGCAGTATTTCAACATGACAACCTCAATCCCGATTCTTCGGCTCGGCTGTTGCACGTTGTTAACACTCTCAAATTTTCTGCGCGTGCTGGACAGGGCCTGAATTCCGTTATTATTCAAAATGACGTTCTGAGTCACGTCAGCACTGGGTACATAATTAACAACCAAGATGCCATCTCAGTTTTTCATTTTTTTCGGTGTATTTTATTTTTTACAACGGAACGATCGAATATTACAAGAATACAATAGCCACTGAATTAGTTTATCGTTGGCGGAAGTGCGAAACCACGTATTTGCGTTTGCGACGTTGCAGATTTCCTGTCACACTTTGTCGTGTCTTTGAAAAACTAGTCAACGTAATTTCTCACGAATTTCTTTGATTTTTTTTCTCTGTCAGCAAAATATTCTGTTAAAATTTCGAACTATAACACTGTGCAGTTTTTAGTTGCTACGTAGCTTCCCTCCGTCTGTGCTCTCTGTGTCTGATATATAAATATTGCCCTTCAAATTCGCTTTCTCCTTTCTCTTAAAGGGATTAATTTGACTAGTCAGTCTTGCTATCAAAAATAGCTCCGTTTGGTGACTCGACGTGATACATCTACTCGAAAGCTCAAGTCAAAGTTAATAAAAAATACAATGTAAAAATGAAGATACAACATTTGCGATGAAGCTAACCTAAACGAAAGAACTAACCAAGAGGGGAAGGCGTTGCGCCTAACACTTTGACAAGAGTAGTCTTGCTACTGAAACTAGCTCCTGCGGGCTGATTATTGAAATTGATAGACAAAGCTATAGGCAAAGAAGAGAAATGGGATATGGTGGGATCCTATTGGTGGAAGCTGTTGGTTGCAATAGACGAAGGAGGTAAGTAATAGGCTAACTAACGGCAACCGACAAGAGACCCGACAGTTAGCCCATCATTTTCCCTCTCCGTCTGTAAGAACTACCATTTGCAACCAATGGGATTGCTCCATACTCCCTATGTCTTCTTTTCCTATCGCTTTGTCTATCAATTTCAACAATCAGTCCGCAGGTTTGTTTCTCTCCGAAAAAATAAAATAGGAGCAAAAATTTTAAAACACCGCAATGGAGATACGTGGTTCGGAACTTTGGCCACGGTTATCTGAGAGGGGATCCGCCTTGCCGTCGCCCGCGTGACGTCAACGTCACGGGGCCAAATTAAAACGCGGTGAATTTCACGGCAGCTTAGAGTGCTCGAATATGGGATTATTCCCATCAAACTTTTCACCAGACGCCAGTCGCGCCGCTTTATGAGATAATTGGACGAGATTTTGGATGGTGCTGCTTGACGACGGAGGCAGCGGGCGGTGGCGGCGGAATGGCGCGACGCCGTGCTAAGGAAGAACGTCGTATCAGCATTTCAGAGTTGCCAAATTTCCTTCGATGAAATGCTCATTTTGTAGGAAAGTTATGGGAACTTTACTTTGAAAGTTTCAGGAGCTGTAGGTGACATTGCGAACAAAATTTTCTGAAAAATTGGAAGACAAATATTCATAAGTTTACCGGGGAATTCGTGTTTTATCGAAGGAAATTTGGCAACGCCTGAAGGTTCATACGGTGTTTTCCTTGGCACGGCAGAACTGCTCCCGAAATGGACGTCTGCTCCTGTCTTCGACGAGAACCTCGTATCTAGAGTGGAGATCCCGGTGCAGATGAGTGGTTTTTTCGATCCGCGGGGCCGTCATCGCTGGACCACGCGCCCACCTCTCGGTCCCAAATCTACTCGCGCCAGGTTACGCACCTCGCATCGAAACGTGCTTTGCACCCGAAATCCCGCCGCACAGTGGTTTTGTCCGGCAGCTGCCAGGACAGTGTGAAAGAGAAAGCGGATTCTATTCCGGCTCGGGGTCCGTTGTGCTGGTCACAGAATCGTGTTCTGATGGTTTAAGCTAGGGTAACCTAGAGTCAAAGCGGGTCCCCGCATTCCCGTCTTACGCGGAGAGGCGATTGACCAATCAAAAAATGGACCCTCCCGTATAAAATATCATTGGAGGCGCGGATAGTCTATTTCCTGATTGGTCACGCGATTTGAAGCGCGCGAAAGCCAAGAAGTTCCAAAAATTATAATTGGAGTCAAAAATAATTTTTTTAACTCTAATAAGTACCAATTTATAAGTAAGGATGATCTTATTTATTTATTTATTTATCTATTTATCTATTTATTTATTTATTTATTTATTTATTGATTTATCTATTTATCAACTCTATCTATTTAAAACAACTCATTTGGTATGGTCATGTCCAGGGAATGGCAGGAGACAGGTTGCCGAAGAAGGTCCTTGATTGGGCTCCTCCTGGGAGAAGACGCAGAGGGCGCCCAATGAAAGGTTGGAGGGAAGGGATTGAAGCGGAAATGTTAAGGTGCTCAATCCCCCAAGATGTGTGGTTTGAAAGAGAGCAGTGGAGGTTAGGAGTCGTAGAGCGCGAGGGAGTGCTGTAAAGCGACTTATATGTATGTGTGTATCTATTTATCTTAACACGTGCATGTAATTAAACATTTTTCACTGATCTCACCGCTGTGCGCAAAGCCCCCGCCGATCAAGTTCATAAAGATGAGCAGGACTCTAAAGCTCTGAGATTTTAATTGGATTTATTACGGCCCGGGTGAAGGTTGCCATCCAGAGAGGGCTTTTCTCCCGGGGGCGATTGAGCAAGAAGACGACCGTCTGATCGGGTTTTCATCTCAGATCTCGCTTGTTTGACCAGGAAACGCACGTACACTAAATAATCGGGCATTGGACGGAGTCAGTCCATCCTCACATGCATGCCATTACATCGCTGCCGTATCTTAACTTCATGACTGGCGATGAAACCTCTTTATGAAGAACAGGTGGACATTATCGTGTTTGATGTCATTCTGTGTTACTTTTCCTCGCGTCGCACAGTGCGGCATCCTTATGGACGTTGCGGACAAAAATCGGTTGAAGACACTTAACTTTAAATAGTGAAGATAGTAGCACCGACACAGGAAAACCCTTTGGCACCATCAAGAGAAGAAAGAAATACACTTGAGGGATTAGAAAATGTTATATCTAAGGATATTTTGCGTCTTTTTCGAAAAAAGTTCATTTGAAGTTGGCAACCTCGAATTAGCCCTATGTTAACAATGTAAAAGCAACGTGAAAAACCCAAACTTTAACTTCAAATAACTCTGATAGTCGCAAAATATCGCGAGATCTTTTTGGTAGAATTCAAGCTGGATATAAGAGGATTAAGAAAATGTCAACCACCCAGAGCATTTTGCGTTCCAAGCGAGAGATCATCATTTGGAGTTGGAGTCTTTTCCCCGTGTATTTCTCATGGACCCATTCTAGACCCATTTCCCGCCCACTTTCTACCCAAATTTGAAGTAGTCTTGAGCGAAAAATTTGAAAATGAACCATCATTGTGAGTCAAAAATATCTTTAAGATGACAATTTCTAAAAAAAAATATTCAGATATCGAGTTGTGAATTTTTTATTTTTGTCCACAGAGGGCCGCACTGTGGTCGGGTCAACTTAAAGGACTTGGTCGCTCAACGCTTGGCGCTTTTTTGTTGAATCGACCAAAACCGTTGGCCACTTTAAGACATCGGATCATGAAGAAAGAGTCCTGCCGAACTTATGCACTCTTTTTTCCTATGATGGCCGAGGCTCTGCCATCATGTAGTCTACAGGTTTCTGTTTGGAATTTTTTTATTTTATTTTTATTTTTCAGACTGAAAATGGCTGTTTTGGACCGAAACGTCTCGGATTTTTTATGTGTGATTTTTGGCCTTGTCTCCCGTTTTTCTCCTATGTTTTTAATATCAACATTGTCACGGGCTGCTGTTTTAGAAACTTTAACCTTTGTCTATAGAAATTCCATATGGTTGGTTAAATCGGGAGCTCCCTCTTTGATTAACGCAGTAATTTTTGAGTGCTTTGCATGGCACCACCGCGGTTGTAACAACGAGATCGCACCAGGTTCGATGATGCAATATCTTTGAGGTTCTTCAACTCTCGGCTGGGTCGAAGTCCAAAGTGGAAGTAAGATGCATTGACCATGCCGACCAAGAGTTTTAGATCTTCGGGTCTGATTGGGACTCGAGGAACACCAGCTGTGCATTGCTGAGGAAAAACGTTTTATGAGCCTTCAGACGTTGCCCGATTTCCTCTCAGAAAATATTTATCCTTGAAAAAAGTTATGAGTACTTTTCCTTGACATTTTTAAACACTTTAGATAAAATTATGGACAAAATGTTTTGAAAAATCAGAAGAAAAATAGTCACAAATTTTCCAGGAAATTCGTGATTTGTCAAAGGAAATTAGGCAACGTCGGAAGGTTTATACGACGTTCTTCCTTAGCACGCTATAGAGCTGGAATGAACTTGACTTTGAATCCTCTTTTACCGACGAAAGCTCCGAAGATGGAGCTAAATAGACAAGCTCCGACTCCAGCGGGTCGATTGTTGAATCGTTATCGAATGCTTCTGATCGATAAATCCCTATCTTAACAATGCTATATATCGATCAAGGCCATTCGATAACGATTCAACAATCGAGGAGCTGACGAGAAGACTACCTACTTAACCACCGTCCTAGGAAGAACGTCGTATGAGCCGTCAGACGGTGCCAAATTTCCTTTAACTGATCACGAATTTCCGGGAAAATCTTATGTATTTTTTCCTTAAGTTTTCTGAGAATTTCGTTTGTAGTTCGATTCAAGATGTCTGAAAATTCTGATGAAGAATATTCATAACTTTCCTTAAAAATAAATATTTTCTAAATGGAAATTTAGCATCATTCAAATGTTCATACAGCGGTTTCCCCGGATAAGGGCAATGGGCCAGTTGCGCTGATAAAAGAATCGTGTTTTGATGCCTGATTCTTGTAAATTAGCTAAAAATAATAAGAGCTGTCCAAACAGCAAATTTCTACGTTGAATATCAACCGAGATATCGTCCTTTGAAAAGTCGGGATTTTGACGTCATCCACCTTGGTGGTGCATAGCATGGTATGTACTGCCGCGGTGGATGACGTTATAAATCGATTTTTTCGAGGCGCGATACATCGGTTAATATTCAACGTGCAAAATTGCTGTTTGGGCAGATCTTATTTTATACTTAGTCAATCTGCGAGAATAAAGCATCAAAACTTGAATCTGTGACCAGCGCAACTGACCCGTTAATTTTTACACCATTTGGCGCATTTCGAGTTTTCCCTCGTAAACACTCTGACGTCCGTTATCTCATGACTATATTTTTGCATATGTCGCAGGCAATAAGTGATCGCCGGCAATTTACACACGTTGTTTCAATGAATCGCAAAAATGCGCATCGGCATAATGCAATTTTTAAAGGTTATGGTCTTCAAAAGTATGAGCTCGGCTTGAAACGCCTTCATTTTTCGTGATACTCTACGCTTTGTCACGATGTTGGTTTAGTTGCCTGTCCGATCTCGACCCAACTAATGTCACAGAGTTCACTGCACTCTCTTCTGAGTGTGCACATTCTGCCATGTTTTTAAGGATGGAGAAGTGTCTATTCCAGTAGCGTGGCGTGCTTTACGATATGTATCGATTGATCGGCCATTTAAACCCATGGAAAAGTATCGATAAACAGGGTGTTCGCAGCGAACACCTGAAAAATCGATTATTTACCACAGCTTCAAATAGGGAAATATCGATCGATCGAAAAGCACGCCACGCCACTGGTCTATTCACATTATAGGCAACATAATCAGCACTCTAATCTTGTTCTTTTATTTTTGAATGGACCACTAGACAAGGTACGAATTTCAGCATTCTGATACATGATTCGTAACCAAAATTTCACGTAGAACACGATGCGCACAACAAAAATTACCGCAATTAACTCCTTACGAAGATATTTAATGTTTATTGATGCGTGAATTCAAACCACCCGCCCATGAAAACTCAATGCTCTACGTGATTCACATCGCGCGCTAAACGTTATCATGACAGTCTCTGCGATATAAAAATCTGGCAACCTCAATCTTGACGCTTTGGCTCAGTTATAGCAAATTGCTAATAGTTTGAACAACACATGATGGGAAATGAACATTGCTCGATTGAGAATCTTGCTGAAACCGTTGTAGTGCGCGATTCGACTCAAGTAGAGCTTTGAGTTTCTTGTGAGCGGGCAGTTCAAATTCCTCGTAACCAATGTGAAATAAAAACGTTAATATCTTCGTTAGGAGTTGGTTTCAGTAATTTTTGATGCGCGAATCGTGTTCTACGTGAAATTCTGGTTAAGAAACATGTATCAGATCGCTTAAATTCGTACCTTGTCTAGTGGTCCATTGTATGATTTTCTATATTTATTCACCACTGGCTTGTAAATTGCCCGCGATTGCCAATTGCCTGCGACGCATATCGATGGTGAAACTACCAAACCACGTATCTCGGTTTGCGACGTCGCAGACTTCCTGTCATACTTTATTTTTTAAATGAAAAACTAATTAACGTCCAGTCTTGAAAATTTCTGTGATTTTTCCTCTTTGTGCGGATAAAATTCCGTGAAAATTTCAAGGAATGATATTGATTTGGTCTACTTCAAAAAAATAAAATGTGAGCGTAGATTTTTAAACACCGCAAACGAGATACGTGGTTTGGTAGTTTCACCGTCGATATACTGCTCTCTCAGTTTTGCGGTGATGCTCCCGTCGGAATCCTTTCAACCGATGCGATGGCCCGTTTCGATTCTGTGTCTTTGGTGCGCAGTCGTGACTCAGCGACTCACGTCGTTGCTGGGGGCGTTGGGAAACCTCTCCTCACGCCTTTTAGCAACGTTTACTCGCGGCATCTTTCCATGCACCCGTTACGTTTTTTTTTTTTTTTTTTTTTTTTTTTTTTTTTTTTTTTTTTTTTTTTTTTTTTTTTTNTTTTTTTTTTTTTTTTTTTTTTTTTTTGCGCCGACGATTCGCACAAGCGTGTCAGCCGCTGCTAGTGGAGAATATACAGTTGCGGATCATCTGCCGTCACAAATATTCGAGTCCTATACAGGGTGGCCCAGACCTACCGCACCAGGCCTTTTTTTCGGTTAATTTGGGTCACACGAAGTCCAGGATCGCGGGGATGAATAGGGAATCGACCCTCCAAACCGGTTAAACTTAAAAGTTCAGAGTCCCCCTGTGCCCCATCAGAAAAGTCTCTGAGGACAACGGGACCCTCAAATTCGGATTCCCTGGGGTCGATTACCCATGAACACACATTTTTTCCGAGTCTCCACGTCAATTTGACGAACTTGAATTTTTTTGAAAGGGGGCTCTGTCCCCCGCCTGTAGGGGTCGGTATTTTGGACACGGGTGGACCGATTTTGGATTTCTTGGTGTCGATTTAAGTTAAAAATTTTCGTACGTTCTGATTCCGATGAAATAATTTCAAAATTTTGACATAAACCCTGACTTTTGAAGTACGGGCCCCCCCTTTACCTCCCAAGGGGCGCCAGGGGGGCTCTGGGACCATGAAATTCGGATTCCTTGGGGTCGATCCCCTATTCATCCCCGCGATCCTGGACTTCGTGCGACCCAAATTAACCGAAAAAAAGGCCTGGTACGGTAGGTCTGGGCCACCCTGTAGACTACCAAATTGACCCTAAGACAAGCATGGCCAGGAAGTCAATGAAGCGCGAAAAGGGCCAAAAGTCGAGAATCCACAGCATAGGTGAATCTAAAGTACCTACTCTGAGAAAAAAAGTTCGGTCATAAGAACCGAATGTACGGTGTTCAATAGCGGCAGTTTTGCTCGGTTCATGCGACCGCTCTCTCGGTTCATGCGACCGCTCTCTCGGTTCATGCGACCGCTCTCTCGGTTCATGCGACCGCTCTCTCGGTTCTGGGAACCGTATTTTCGGTTCATACAACCGAGTTTTTTCGTTGGTTCTGTTCGGTTTGAATGCTTGGCTGCATGAGCCGAGGATACAGTTCCCAGACCCGAGAGAGCGGTTACATGAACCGAACAATACGGCCGATATTGAACACGGTACATTCGGTTCTTATATGACCGAAGTTTTTTTTCTAAGTGTATAAAGCGAGAGTATAAGACAGATGTTAAACTCCGAAAATCCATCAGGCCTTCCCCGATGCCTCCACGAATAAAGTTAGGGCCCAGAAATGCAGCCAACCTATGAATTTCAATTATCCAGAGCGATTTACTGATACAATTGTTAGGAACCATCGTTTATAAAGCACGTATTTGACTGAGTTTTTGCATAAATTTACTCATTTTTGCGGATGAACGCTCATTTATGTACATTCTTGGTTAGCTTGGTTAGAATTGGAATCTGCAGACTCTGCAGATTGGCAGTGAAATTTTGTGTGTTCGAAGTTGGTTGGAAGAATGGCCGCAATTTTTGGCCCTAAGCCCTCCATGAAGTGATCTGTTCATACTCTCTCTTTATAGGTACTTACTTTAAGCGGATCTAGATACCTCGAAAGGGGAGCGGAAAGGGGAGGTCCAGGGGTATCCCCCGGAAAACGTTCGTGGTCACATAAAATAACTGAAAAAATTACATGATGTTTAGAAAAATTTCATGCTGGGATATCCCTCAATTTTGATTTTCAGTACATACAACAAATAAAGACTGGTAAAACGGAATTCGCCGTAAGTTAACCACAGTGTTGATTTATACCATTCGCGTGAGTCGAATTGTTTTGCAATCACTCGTTTCGTTTCTCTTTAAAAATAGCGTAACTCCGTTTCAATGTTGCCAAATTCTTCCGAGCAAATTGACCTATAAGAGAATTTTGGTATTTTTAAATTGAAAATTTCACTGACTTTTCCGCTTATCTCACGCAAGAATTAGACAGATTTTCAACGATAACTGCGCCTGTACATATTTGTGAAAAATTGAATTTTTTTAGTCAACTTTGCAACCTCGGAATGGAGTTACGTTTCTTCGTCCGGGAAACTACGAATTAGGACAAAGAAGAAGAGGACCATACTGCTGTGCTGAGGAAAAACACCGTATGAGCCTTCAGGTGTTGCCAAATTTCATTTGATAAAACACGAATTTCCTGGTGAACTTATGAAAATTTTTCTTCTAATTTTTCTCATAATTTAGTTCGGAATTCCACCTGAATGTCATGAAAATTTCAAGGGAAAATATGCATTATGTTCCTTATAAATGAACGTTTTATCGAAGGAAATTTGGAAACTCTCAAATGTTCATACAGTGTTCTTCCTTTTCAAGGGTGAAAAAATCACGTTCTCTCAAAATTCCCTCTCACGGGTTACGGGGCTTGAATCCGGTTAGAATGACCTCTCGTTCGGGTTTTTTTCTTCTTTTCTGGCGATGGCATTTAAAATGTCTCGATCATTGATGACATCACTGTGCTTATAACGGAGTTCCCTTCCAAACTAAAATTGCTTGGTGATAAGAGTATAGAGAAAATTTGAATCTAGGTGGCTCCCAAATTCTTAATCGAGTCGATATTGCTAATTTTAAGCGAGTAAAATATTTCCCCCATTTTTTTGGGGTTTAACATTAATTTTATTTTTCTGTTCCATTCCGTCAGGTTTTCCGTGTAGGTTTTTTTTTTTTTATCAAACAATGCCATGAAAAATTGTTTGATACGTCGAGCATATCCAAAAAATAAAGACAAAGATGAGAACCAAAGTTAAGATAATTTTAATCATTATATCGACGGCCAAAATGCGAAACTACGCAAGTACCTCCGTTTGCAACGTTTCAGACTTCCTGTATTACTTTATTTTTTCATTG
The DNA here is from genome assembly GCF_001854935.1 of Bemisia tabaci. NCBI lineage: Eukaryota > Metazoa > Arthropoda > Insecta > Hemiptera > Aleyrodidae > Bemisia > Bemisia tabaci. The sequence goes on along the minus strand of NW_017547331.1, from coordinate 1,364,567 downwards.
GAAAAGCAGTCAATGTAATTCCTTAAAACCTTCCTTTTTTTATATCCATCTGTTAGTGATAAATTCTATGCGTTATTTGAAATGTGAAGTTGTACATGGTTCCGCACTTTAGCCATCGATATGATGTCTCGGAAAAAAAATTCCCTCGAACATCGAATCGTCTTCAGACGATTAATTTTTGTAGCAATTAGATTATAGATCTTAGATTTTATATAATTGATTTTACGTAACTCAGCTTTTAATCTTAAAGGAATAAAAGATTTTCCCTCCAATATGAAAGAATATCTACACAAAGTGGGTATTCATTCAAGGTTGGTTCCCACTCAGACCGACTATTCTAATGTATTGCCGCACTGCAATACTGCCGTGCCAAGAAAGAACGCCGTGTGTGCCTTCAGACGTTTCTAAGTTTCCTTCGGTAAAAACCGAATTTACTGGGAAAATTGTGAATATTTTCCCCACAATTTTCAGACAACTTTGTAAGCAATTTAATCTAAAATATCTGAAAATGTCAAAAAAAAAAAAAAAAAAAAAAAAAACAGAAAACAAAAAAACAAAAAACAACAACTGCATGTATGCCGTCAACAATACACGTTTCATCAAAGGAAATCCGGCAACGCCTGAAGGTTCATACGACGTTTCTCCTCAGCGCGGCAGAATTGCACCCAGTTTGCATCGTGATCAACTAGCAGCATAACTCGTGACTTGAAGGCGCTATCAAAAACATTGACATCATGACTGCTATCAGATTTTATAAAGACACCAGCACGGGTGCGAAACTGTAGGTTTCATTTTACATCCTACGAAATATTACCATCAGAAATGACCTTCCACTTTTTATTCTCTAAGTCGGAGGTACTCTAAATTGTCGTTGATATCTATAATTTTAAATCCAAGAAAAACAGAATGACAAAAAAAGAAGAATCTCAAGTAAAATTAAATTGAAAAGTACATTTCTTACCGAAGAAGTCGAAGATATTTTATCGGGTCAGAATCCTGAAGTTATAACGCCCACATGAAAACCGCTTAGAGAAATGCCACGAGTAGTTCCTCTTTGAGGTAACGTTTGCATTATGTGTCTTTTTACCAATTATGGACAGTTATTCTGATAATAATAAAGTCTTCATTGACGGTCCATGACTTTCTACAAATTTTAAATTTATGCGAATTTTGAGAATGCCAAGGCGTGTCCAAATATACTTAATAACTCCTCTGATTTAGCAAAAAATTAAGAGTGACATCTAAAGAAGCTATTTGTTGACATAACTCAGTATAAATGTATTACTCCACAATCTTCATTTAGTTGGAATAATTATTTTACTCGTGAAATGAAAACCTTCTGTGATTATAAATGTTTGACTAGTGGCTAAACTTCATCTTATACCCAATTGAATTTGTTAATGTTGAATAACCTATAATTACAAAACACCGTTGCAAAATTGCCCGCTTTTCAAATACAATATCACTTAACACTGCTTTTACACAGGATTTTTTTAACATTAATCAGCTATTCAATTCGCAACTTATCGGCAACTGACGTCTACTTTTGAAAACTCCGCAACAAGGTCGATGTAAAAAAGAAGTTTTCAGCGCCAAATAATCGGTGCTTAACGAATTAAAATTACACGACTGGCACGACAGAAACTTCTCAAAGGTGACAAGAAAACTGAGACGCAAGGTGGAAAGTCATGTAAGAATCAGGACGTCGGATGAAATTGTAACACAAATATTTGGAAAGCCATTTTATGACTCCCCATCAGATAAGATAGATGTATTCAGGGCTACGCGTGTTGACCGAACAGCCCTCTCGCCAGCGTATCATTATCCCGGGTGATATACAATGTTCTTTGACATCTATTAGATCTCGCGCGTGAACAAGCGGCGCACAGTGGCTCGATTCCATAGAGGAGGTCGGAAAAAATTTGGAAACTTTATAAGCTTATAACTCCGTCCATACAAAACTTTGAGGTTTTAAAAGTGGTTCCATTAGTTTCCTCGTAAAATTTTCTTACAGGAATACCCCTTAAAATTTAAAATGTGACGAATTAAACATCAAAATTTGCAGTTTTAGTTAAAAATGTCACGCCCGACATCTTTAATTGACTCGATCCACTGTGCGGCACTTGTCTTGTTTGTTTGTTCACAGCATAATAAGGGCTTCGCACGCCTACAGGATGAAAAGTGACGAAAAGCCAGCTCTGCCCTGAAAGTGAAATTCGCAGAATGGGCGATGAGAATCATTGTGAGCCCGTGTGTCATTGAAGGATTTTGTGACAACCTGATTTTGCCTACAACGAGACAGAGATCGCAGGCTTTTCTTCGGACTGACATCAAAATTGAAAAATTGATGGCTAAGTTCGAAGACGCGCTTTAAGACTTCGATAATTTCAGCATTGATCCAACTTAAATTTTGGAAAGCATAATGGCTTTCACTGAAATAAAAAGTTCGGCGAATCCGAATGAGTTAGGAGCATATGGAACCAGGTTTTGTTTGGTACACACGACCCAACCAAACCAACTGATCAACCAAACTGATCGATCCGCTGAACAGAACTATTATAGTTCGGTTCAGCGGACTGAACAAAACGTGGTTCCATATGCTCCTACCTAGTTCGGATTCACCGAGCTTTTTTTCACTGTTTAGGATAGGGCGCATGAATGTATGTAGTTTTTGAAAAAAATTGATATTTTAAGTAACATCCACTCGCATCTTGCACTTACATTCTTACCAAAAGGAACCAAGAGCATTCCCATGTCGCTAAAGTAATATGCAACGTGTATTACCTTGCAAATATCAAATGATCGTCGAAACAAGTTTTGCTTTTGTCTTGCGCCGAATAACCTCGAATATAAATTCAAGGCAAAAATTACTTTTGTAAATTTAATTTTTTTGCATGATTACAGTAACTTTACTGTAAAGAATGTTTTCACAATTCTAGCAACATTGGAATGCTCTTGGTTCCTCTTTGAAAAATGCAATGCATTGTTTTTTTTTTGTTTTTTTGTTTTTTTTGATTGCTTTTATTCTGTTAATCCATCTTCAGTTGACAGCTTATTCGAGTTCGAACACTGTCATCTCGCCGCATGCTTTGTCTGAACTATTGACGACGTGTGATTTCCTTGGTAGGTATCATCCACTCGAAACTCGCCTTCAATTTTGCCGGATAGGCAACAAACATACCGCAATTACATATCCGAAAACACGCTCATATAGCTCCATAAGATTAGATAGAACCGATAAAGGATCTGTGTTTAACCTATCGGTAGGTATCGTCCATTCGAATTTACACTCAACGTTTCCCGCGCATGGGCTATAAACAGACCAGAGAACACGAATGGTTATCATACATTAATCTCCCTCTATAAACTTTCTTAAACCAAGAGACCGTGCGTACACTTATTGAGGCTCAGAGATATCGCCCACTGGAGGTTCGCCTTCAATTTCGACTCAGGCAACAAACACAACGCAGGGCGCGAATAGTCAACACTTCGCAAATAACACATCTGTATCGCCCCATCGAACCGAGCTCATTCAACCATTCATTCGGCCATTCGAGCTCCGATCTAACTACGGAATGGTGTTGTTAACCTATTGGTAGGTATCACGCTGTACTGCCGTGGTAGCGGAGAGAGCAGTAAGTGCAGAAATGAAATTTTTAGAATACGGGCTCAGAGGCTTTTGAACGGAAAATGTTATTGAAAGAAGCCTCTGTTCTTTGTCAAATTGCCACTAACCATCCGAGAGACTCCTAAAAATCTTTTGGATGATTAAAAATCGACCGGTTTAATTAAAATTACATAAAAGGAGTTTATTCATTTTCATGTTGGGCCACTAGACGCTGACACGCAAGACAGCTGTAAGCTCTATCTTCTGCATGCTTTCGTGGTTGCGTTTTGGACACACAATGAACATATTTTCAGGTTCTAACCTGAAAATTTTCTAATGAAGAACTTCTAAGTTGTCAGAAGAGGACGGCCTTTATCTCGAAAAGCATTGTTTTCATTGGCTCTCTGGAGGAATAATGCCACTTATACTGCTGTCTTGCCTGAAACTACGTCATTTTTTGCGCACTTACGGCTTTATAAAGTAAAGATGAATTTTGCTGTTTTAGCTATTTCAGTGATTTCATCTAAAAGAGATTAGGCGAAGTTTGAAGGAAACTTGATTTCGAATATTTGACACTTATCGCTTTCTTCGCTATCACGGCCGTATAGTTCGCCTTCAATTATCCTGCATAGGCAACAACCACACCGGAGAACAAGAATAGTTGTATCGCGCATTTTGCCCTCAGCTTGGTGTTGATAGAAGACGGTGAAAAATAATGCTGTACGAACATTCAAGTGTTGCATAATTTTCCCGTGCGAAATATTTAATTTTTTAGACGGATACTAATCTTTTCCTTGCAAGTTTTGAGTACTTTTGTATTACATCGCGAATAAATTTCCCTGAAAAATTTGAGGATAAATATTCGCAAATTTCCTGAAATATCGCATATTTGAGAAATGAAGAGATTTCTTGTAAAAGTGAGATCTGGGTGTCTTTAGGACCGATTCTCACGATATTTTTCGAATGTATCTGTACGTCTGAAGATTTGCCAAATTCAATCAGATTCGAGCCTTTGAAATTCCTCAATTTTTTTTTTTAAAAAAAAAGAATAAATAAATAAATATAGATGAGAAAAGTTTCGTTTACGTATATGCGTTGCATTCCGGTTTTCTTTCTGTTGATTCGCACGGCGTGTGATTGATAGCTCCCGTGCTGCTGCCTTTATTCCCGTTGAAGTCGTAAAAATCTCAGCAGGTCGCCTCCAGATATTTTCGAGGCCTCATGAAACCCATTTCGACGGTGAAAGTCGGCAATCAGCCTCAAAATTTGCAGTTCTAATCAAAAATTTAATGTCCAAACCCTCTCATTGATTCCATCCTCTGTGCGACGTTGCCGGTTATAGGACATTTCGTCAACGATTTTTTGTCCGCGCACCTGTTTTTTCCAGTAATTTACGTCCACGGTTTTTTCGGCACGGGAGTTTTGGTTCACGTGTCAGTTGAGACCCAAAGTTAATTGGCCCACCTGTAAATACAAACGACAATGCTCACGACGTTTTAGGAGGAAAATGTAAAATGTCTTGGAAGAATGAGGGTTTGCTTGTTTTTTTGTTTTGGCTGTTTGGTCCAACGGAGAATAATATATAGTTGAGAGTTTTGGTAAAAATGGGGGAGCGTCAATTCCATGAGACAAAATTCACTAAAACTCTCTACATCTCTTTGGTGTAACAGGACTTAATTATCTTTCAAGAAATTCCCACCTTGTTATACCTAAACCGGATGAACCTCTACATTTGCCTCAGCTAAAGGCTCTTACATTTTTCTTGTGTACAATAAGTATCTTGATTTATTTTGCGAGGAAAGATCTGTACTTTTAAAGGATGCCTGTCAATCTTAATACATTTAAGTTCGTATAATACTGTGCAACACCTCTGTTGTGAAATAGTTGCTTCAGGCGCCGCCGCACGGCGGGCGGGCGGCCAGCGCGAAACGCGCATTGGCGCCTACAAACCTAGGTGGATACTTCAAGCATTGTGCAATGCGTGAAGTATCCACTTAGGTTTGTAGGCGCCAGTGAGCCTCTCGCGCTGGCAGTACGCCGCTCCGCTCCGTTATAGGCTTTAACATTTAGCGTTTTTTAACTCATGATTTTGAAATGTTAGCACATTCTGCATTGATTAATCTCACTTAAATTGATGGTAAAAAAAATATGTATCAATTTATCAAAGGAGAATAATAATAAAATGTGTGTTTTTTTTAAATGTTGGTGGTTCCGTGTCAAATTTAATGATTTCCATAGCACTTTAATTTTTTCTTTTACATTTTGTGCTTTTATTGTGCTGCAGCGAGGTGTACGTGCAATGAAACGCTCAAAATTTGACGTATTTGACTCTAAAAGATCGATGTACAAATGGGTTAAAACTAAAGATTGCGTACTTCTTGGTTTTTTCTCCTCTTTTATTCATTTTTGTTGTTTCTGTCGGCGCAACTGCGGCTCATTGAGATTAATGTCGCTTGGAAAAGGTTTTACGAATATTTGTCACGTTTTAAACATATAAATGTTTTCAAAATGAAGTATTAATTTCCCAAAGAAAAAATTAAAAAACGTACCTATACATTTATAAGGTATATTGTACATCGAATATTTTAAGGATAGAAATAAAACCAAATATTCACCAATGACAATTTAAAAAGATGTAGTAGTAGTAAAATAATTTTATTTTAAAGCGGTGCTTTAGCAAAGATGATTCAAAAGGAGAAAGTAATAACATTTCATTTAGAAAATGAGAAACCATAACAACACCTCCTTCTCTCTCAATTTCTCATTTCCATATTGTCAATATAATTTTACATACCGACTAAAATATAACGCTTGGACCAAGTCACCGTTGCTTATTTTACGCGTGGGCGTAAACTACGGGACAAAAAAGGTGCGCGGACAAAAAATCGTTGACAAAATGTCCTGAAAACACGTTGCCAAAATCGTCCTCCTGGATCAGAGAAGGTAGGGGCCGCAGCCCACATTTTAAGACAGCAAAGTTCTTATATCGACGGTGTAAGTCGGCAATCACATAACTCGTTTGCGGTGTCTGAAAATCTCCGCCTCTGTATTTTTTTTTTTTAAATGAGAACAAATTGACATCATTCCTTGAAGTTTTTGCAGAATTTTCCTCTCACAGAGAAGAAAAATCACGGCAGTTTTAAAGAATTACCGGTGAGTAGTTTTCCGTTAAAAAAATAAAGTATGACAGGAAGTCTGCGACGTCGCATACCGAGTTATGTGATCGCCGACTTACACCATCGATATGCATTTAATCAATCAAATTCTTATTCGAAAAATTGACAATTACCTGATAAAAGGCATTGATAGTTTACTTCATAGGCACGAAAAGCAACGTTGGAATGAGTTCCGGTGTGAGAGAATTAAGACAAGCTCCCTTACTTGATAGTGTTGAGTGCGATGAACACCATCAAAATTTCATTTCAACTCCTGGATGCAACTATTCGGGCTCCATGGATGTCTGTGTTGCATACAACCGTAATTGAAGGCGTTTTGATTTTTCGGCCACTCAGCATTTCACCGGCGGCGGCCCTCGGGCTGCGGCGTGGCGCCAACGCAAACGACGGACTTCATTGCGAGGAACCTGTGGCGTGGCGTGAATTGCGATATATCGATTGTTATGCCATTTAAACCTAAGAAAAAAGATCGATTATCAAGGTGTTCGCAGCGAACACCTTAGTAATCGATTCTTTACCATAGTTTCAAATGGCGAGATATCGATAATCGATTATTCACGCCACGCCACTGCAGGAACCATCATGGCAAAGACCATATTGACGGCGTAAGTAATCACATATCTCTTTTGCGGTGTCTGAAAATCTCCGCCTCTATTTTATCTTTTTAAAGGAGAACAAATTAACATCATTCCTTGAAGTTTTTGCAGATTTTCATCTCACAAAGAAGAAAAATCACGGCAGTTTTAAAAAATTGCCTTTGAGTAGCTTTCCTTCTAAAAAATAAGTATGACAGGAAGTCTGCGACGTCGTAAACCGAGTTATGTGTTTGCCGACTTACATCGTCGATATCTATAGGCACGAATAGTTGCATACGAGCGTAGAATGAGAGCAACTTTTGTGCTTCAGTTTTGAAATCGAAATGCGCTGAGCATGATTTGTAGAGCAACTACCTACCCATGCATAAGAGTTTTCTCCGAAGTATTAATGAGGAATTAAAGGTCCTCTGTCATTTTAGATCCTCGCGGTAAAGCCCGCCGCACAACGAGTCGACCCTTTCAGAGAGGTTTGACATGACATTTTCGACTTAAACTGTAAATTTTGATGTTAATTTCTTCACATTTTGAATCGTATCAGGTGCTTTTGGAAAGAAATTTTACGAGGAAATCGATACAAGCACTTCTAAAATCTCCATTATCCGTATTAACATCGTTATGAGCTCTCAACGTATCCACTTTTCATCCGATTCCTCTCATTGACTCGCTGCACTGAGCGCCGCTGTTGAGGCGGTTAGTGTCTGAAATCAAAACGCCTTCACTTTTGCATGTATGCAACACGGACATCCATGAAGCCCGAATAGTTGCATTCAGGCGTTATGATGCAAATCGCTTGGTGTCCATCGCATGCGGCACTGACTGAAGCTTTGACAGTTTCTTTTATACCTTGCCGCGATTCCAGCTTTGCCCATTGCGCCGATGAAGTAAACCATTACTGATTTTTATCGCAACCCAAAAAAAAAGAAGAAATAAGTATACCACACATCGACGCGCGATGAATAAAATTGCATACTGACAGACTTTATCGTGGCGCGTGGCGTCTGTACTCGCAGATCCACGACTGGAATATGGACGTATTTCTATCAAACGGAACTATGTGCATTAAGACATGAGCCCTGAGACCCATAAGAATACATGCATAACAGGGCTCACGTCATTATGCACGTAGTTCCGTTTAACAGAAATACGTCCATATGATGTGGGTGAGTGGGCCGGACGGAAGTTCACTTGCGATGGGCCCCGACCCATAACCTAAACTCCCGTCCGCTATCTATTTATAAAGCCACTCAACGCCCCCCCCCCCCCCCCCCCCCCCCNTCCGCCGTCGCACAGTGGATCGAGTCAATTAGAGAGGTCGGACACGAAATTTTTGACTAAAACTGCAAATTTTCATGTTTATTTCGTCACATATTAAATTTCAAAGGTTGCCTGTTGCTGAAAATTTTACGAGGAAACCAATGAAACCACTTTCGGAACCTCAAAATTTTGTACAAACGAAGTTATATGCTTTTAAAGTTTCCAAATTTTGTCCGACTTTCCCTATTGACTCGGTCCATTGTGCGCCGCTCCACCGCTCGACTACTGGACGTATTGCTCCCGAACGGAACTATGTGCATTAAGACATTGGCCCTGAAACCCATAAGAATAAATGAATAACAGGGCTCACGTCATAATGCACATAGTCCCGTTGGGCAGAAATACGCTTAATTAATGCTGAAACCAGCTCCCATCGGCACCTCTCTTTTAAAACAAAGTAGTCCCTCCGCAACCATTCTTCTAGGGCTCCCAGGCGTGAGGCCGAAAGTTTAGCTTTCTACTAAATTTGAGAATAAACAATCACATTTTGATGAATTTTCCAAATAAAAATTCACTAGCAGTGAATGCACTAGCAGTGTGCATTTTCTCCTAGGATTCTGTTTTCACGCAAAAATTAGCACTTAACTAGGAAGCTGAGCTTTGTCGAGGTTTTGAGCTGATCTGTGAAAATTTAACGTGAAAACCCTGTTTCAGCCATGCGCTATTTTGGTAACAATCTGAAAGAGGGGGATTGAAAGTTCAGCTTTCTGCTAAATTTAAGACTAGAAAATCACATTTTGATGAAATTCCAAATGAAAATTCAGCCAGTTTCAACACCATCAGTGTGCATTTTATCCTAAGATCCTGATTTCACGCAAAAATTAGCTCTTACGGTTCTTAAGTTTCGGGAATTTGCCTCGTACTTTGCAGAAAATTCACTGAAATTTGCATAAAAATCCGCACAACCGTTTTCAAGTCCCTCGCTAAAACTTAAATTGCCGTATTAAATTTGGCAATAGCTGATGTGGCTTGGTTCCTTTCTGCTTAACGCGGTCCATTTAGAAGCAGTCTGGTTAGTGGTACTATGCCATGATGATGCTCACTGCTCAGTGACGAGGCGTGAATGATGGATTTTCGATTTTCTCCCATTTGAGGCTATAGTAAAGAATCGATTATTACGGTGTTCGTTGCGCACAACCACGTAGCCAGGATTTTGTTTCGGGGAGGGGGGGGGGGCTTGCGGGGTCCCTCTACTACCGGGGGGTCTGGGGGGCATGGAATACCCCTCAGTTCGGAGGGGGGTCCGGGAGTCCTCCCTCGGAAAATTTTAGAAATTTGTATTCAAATTAGACGCATTTTGAGGCTTCCGTGACGCAGATTTTTCATCAATGTCTGCAGAATAGTTACGTTTCCTTTTTGAACTTTCAGCAAAAAAGACTTTTGAATTATATGCATTCAAAAAGATCCTGAAAATTTTTTCAAATTCCAACTCTATTTGGACGCATTTTGAGGCTTTTCTGACGAAAATTTTAGGAACGAACACGGTGTTTTCATTTAAGACTCTACTCTACATTAAAAGAGATAAATATCTTCGACGGTCTCAAACTTCTTCTTTTCCCGCACTTCTCATCTTCTGTCTCCTCTTTCCTTCTCTCTTTTCCTCCTTTTTTTGCTTTTGGNGGGGGGGGCTTGAGCCCCTCAAGCTCCCCCCCTGACTACGTACTTGGTTGCGGACCCCCATGTTTATCGATCCTTTTCCATCGGTTTAAATGACAGATCAATCGATTAGAAGGTAGGTACATAAAAACTCGAGAAATCCGTAAAAGGAGATTCCAGCGGAAGAAAGGATGAGGGCAAGGAATAATCATTTTAGATCACATCAGAAAACTTAATAGGCCCCCCTCCCCTCCCTTTTTTTCCGTAATATGGGGTAGGTTGTTACATTCTGAGGAGCGCAAAAATCGGAAAAAGAAAAAATTAAAAATTAACGCTGATATATGTGGATAAGAGGAAGAGTGTCATGCACACGTTAGAGCTGTAATTTTTTAATTGATTTTTCCTGAAAATTGAGTTGAGCTTGTGAAATGGNGGGGGGGGGGGGGGGGAGGGGCATGACAAACTGTTTTATCTTCCTCATCTTCGTTGCGCGGGAAGTTCAAAAAAATCCATCTACGCCTTTATCATTTGTAACGAATAACTTGATTACTTCACTTACATTCATAATTCATGTTTTATGTTTCATGTTTCATGTTCCATGTTCAGTTATATATAAAAAGACCTCGTGAAAGTTATTGGTGTTTTGCGTAGAATTTTTTCCCAACGAAAAGCGCCAAAAGCAACGCCAAAAGGCTTTCATGGACTCTTCTTACTCTTACTTTCGAGACTACACCATTCAACAGTTGATTTACCCACTTGTTGGCTGTTGAGCGATATCGTAGTGGTGAGTAGTGGAGTGGAGGGGCGAACCGAACAGAAAAGGACAATGCGAGTTTTGCTTCATGGGGGCTGCTGCGAAATCTGTGATAAAATAATTATAAATATTATCTTCCGTTATTTTCCATTTCTGTGAGATGAAAATGGCGTCCCGACTTTTAACTTCTAACTTGTTTGTGTTATTAAATTTGTGCCTAATTTCCTCTTGTTATTGTCGCAATTCTCGTAAGTACAATTCTTTATTACCCAGTTTCACTTCAGTGCACTCTTAGTCAGTGACTCACATATACGCAGTTTCTCGTCAAGATGCAGCGAGATCCGTCGAAAACTGCAGATGGTTTTGGCGTCCATAATTTGCCTTTGATAATTTCCAACTTCGACTATATTCGTCTGCAGTCCTTTTCTGGACCTACTCACTTTTTTCTTTGTTAACTCCCTCATGTTGCATTTCAACTCTACTGTGTTATGCTAATAACCTCAACCATCTTGAATCAAAACATCAGTAGAATAATACCTAACTTAACAAGAAGAAGCTCCAACAGAATACCAACTGAGTTTTCCTCTCTGGTCACTACGCAATGCGTACAATATACTCTCACTCCAACTCTCTGGAATGTACCCTCAAATTGTCCTATCGCAGCATCCAGACTGTTCGTAACCCCATATAAATTTTAGGTAACTTCAGCTTTGGTTGGGTACCTACTTGTCATCTTGAGAACTTTTTTATGATTCTCTTGCTTAGTCATCGCTAGTGAAATCAAATTTTGCTGGTGTCTAGTCGGTAGTCAGGAATCTGTCGAATGTTTTCCAACCTTTTGCTATGCCTTACTTGAAAACTGATTAGTAATGATGTCCTTGCTAAAGATATCATATATATGCTCATATCATACCCACTGCCCTTGACTCATACAGCAAGATTAGTGCTTTTATTGTTTTTGCATCCTCCTTTGTCAAAAAGCAACGACCTAAATTATGTGCGCCATTAAATATCTGTCTCTTTAAATGGGGAGTTGATGGGTTGTAAGTGGCACTAAGTTTTTCATGTTAGTTTCTTTGCCCTAAAATATTTAATACTGTACTTTAATTGAAACCATAAGCTTCTCTGTTCTCAGATTTATATTACGAAACAGATAGCTTGAGTTTTGAAGATCATGACTTCTCACCCATTGACCATGTTCGAGCCAAACGGAGTCCCTACAATTTATCTCAAGACTCCGCTCATATCCTGCGCAACGCCAATTCTAGTGAAGACATCTCAGGAAAACCGATGAGCAAATCGATTTCTATCACTGAGCCAATTGATTCCAATGCAAACATTAGCCCCTCTGTAGCACACTCACCAATACTCGTTTCCAGTAAGTATCCTTTGATATCATCAGACGTGAGATAGATCTAATCTGTTGGGAACATATTATTCATGATGATAAAAGAGGACCGTTGAACACCAAAGAGACCAAAAAAAATTTTTTATCGGTCAAATTGCACAAAGATAAATTAAGAACATCACAAATGCCTTAGGTACTCCCTGCAATGTACAAATTACGTAATCTATATTGTGCATTATCAAATTTACATTGTTCTTTAGCAATTTTTACTTGGGCGTCCAACAATGAGCTTTTCTTAGAGAGAGATGTAAGTAAGAAAACCTGAACAAGTAAACAATTTCTCAAACTGTTTTTAACAAAAATCAATGAATGATTTCAGCTAAGGGGCTGTCCATAAATTACCGTCACCCATTTTTCTCAATTTTTTGACCCCTCCCTCCCTCACCGGATCCAACTGCCATCCATTGCTAGACCGCCACCTTCCCTGAAAATTACATCATCCTTAGCGTATCCCCCTTCCCCTATTTTTGGGGGAAAACGCAGAAAATCGATAAATTTTAGCAGATATACTTTGTCTGTAGTATGTAATAAAAACATGATTACTTTATTTTTGTGAGTATATTACATATATTTTGCTTTCCCCCCCCCCCCCTTTGTTTTGGGGGAAACGTTGAAAACTAATAAAAATCAGTAGGTACAGCCTGCAGCATTAAGAACATCAACATACCCTTAAATTTCATGCAAGTATTTTCAGCCTTTTTGTCTCTAACCTTATAGTTATTTTCGTATTGCACCTGTTTTGTCTCCAGTTTCTTCGAAATCAACCATAATTTTGTCAAGAGCCATGAAAAAATCCTTGAAATATGAATAAAATTGATACAAGTTATCGGGCTATATAGAAGGAGAGGTAGAATAATATGTATATTAATCATTAGCAATAGAGAAGGAGAGGTAGAATAATATATGCACAGAGAAAAGAGTATAGTTAATAATATTTAAGTGCTTGATTTGACAACATGAAGCATGGAATTTTACATTGAATATGGCCAAAACAGAGATCTGGGCTGTATGTAAATTATTTAAATGCCAAAGCTAGATTTCAAATGTTTTTTGTGCATGGTGCTTCAATCACACTGATCACTGTTTCTATAAAACCAATTACACAGAATCTCTGAGCTTTGGCTAATTTTTTATAAAATTACTAAAGTAAAAAAAATTGACTTGTTTCCCTTCTTCATTTCCAGATCCAGGCGAGAGTGGAAAATATCCTCGAGGCAAAAATTTCACTGGTCTAACTCGAGTCTCTCCCATCAGCTCTGGTCTAAGCACTCCCCACATTCTTGGTGGCATAAGTAAGTTAATCCATGAAGCTGTGGTGAAACGTTTGTAATCAGTGTAAGGACAAAGCAAAACAATGTTTACTGAGGTTGTCCCGTAGCCAACGGTGCACATGGCAAATTTTTGGCAAAGATGTATGCTCACATGGACAGTGTAACTGCAGAAATGCGTAACCCGGTTTCTGAGGTTGCAGGCTTCCTGTCATACTTTATTTCTTGAATGGAAAATACTTGATGTCATTTCTCAAACGCTACCTTGATTTTTCTTATCTGTATGAAGAATATCCCTCGAAAGTGTAAAGCAATAGCGTTGTTATGTGATTCTTTCAGAGAATAGAATGAGAGAGGGAAAGTTAAAAAAGGAACCTAAAAAGGAAAGTTAAATAGGGTTTAAAAAGGTTAAAAAGGGAAGGTTAAAACCCTGCAAACGAAGTAAGCAGTATCATCGTTGATGTGTTGAGTCCGGTTAAAATAGATTTTGAGATTTGAATAGGAAATTCCTTCCAGTGTCCTCGAAAGTTAGTTGTGAATGATTTAATTCATTTTTGTGTCAATAGAAGGTGAAATAGGACGCATTTATGCTAAAAGGAACTATGCCCCGTGGAAACCCTATGCACCCAGTTCCTTTCAGCACAAATATGTCCATCATAAATAAGTTCAGTGCTCGATTTGACTCGAGTAGACCTCGGGTTTTTTTTAGCATGAAGTGTGCATTGCCTAATGCAAAAAGCAGCACTTACTTTCTCACTTGTGACTGTTCGGAAATTTTCAGTGCGCTCATCGCATTCTACGTTAAACTTCGACAATGAAATATTTGGACTACTTTTTGCAATTAGGAATTACAAATTCTAGCTCAGCCTAGAAGCAATGTACTATGTATGTTTCTCCATGCACTTCAGTGTTTTTACAGAATAGTCAGAAATTTTTCTTCCTAACTGCCAAATGTAGTCCATTTATCGTTTGCTTAATTTTGTACCCTGTTTTGTAGTCTATTTGGGCTGCATTTTGCTATTCGAAACTACAATTTCTGGCTCATCTGTAAAAATATATGTTTAATGGATTGCAAAATGCAATCCATTTGTTTTTCCTCATTTAAATTTAAGTATTTGATTGTACTTTTATTCAACAGAATGTTTCGAATACCCAGTGATTAAAAGTAAGACTGTACAAGTTTAAAAACTTTGGCTTAGACAGTCAAGCAAAGTTCAAGGAAAAGAAAGCTCTGCTTTTTTCCATAATCTGTATCAGATGTAAAAGTAATTCCATCTAAGTGAAACCTTCTTTGACAAACTTACCTTTTACTTAATGAACTTTCCTTTTCTTCAGGTTCAACCTCTGAAATACCAGCTCTTGCCGATGAGCAAACTCTCGTTCCATCTTACCCTGACCCAATCAATAATCAAACCCTGAGTGAGCATGACATCAGCTCCAGCACCAATGTAAGTAATTTATCACGATTTTTGTCTTTTATTTATATCAAATGCATCGCATCACCGTGTCTTCGGTACTATAGTAAGAGAAAGTCTTTTTGATGTATTTCTCAACACTGATGGCAATAGACTCAGAAAAATTTGATGCAATTGCAGATATGAATGTACCTAAATGGACATATCTTCTGAAGCAGTCATATCGGAAGTAAAGGGAATTAAAAAAAAAAAAAAAAGATGAGAAAATGAGTGCTTAGCTGGTATATGGAATTGAAACTTTAATGCAACAATACAGGATTGGCGATTTTTTTTTATGTGTTTCACTGTGTACATACTGTAAGTAATATTCAGAATTTAAAGGTAGACAAAAAGCTAACTTTTTCCCATCATTCAAAAAGCAGCCTTCTCCTAAATTAAATTGTTCATCTTTCACCTTGAATACATTTGACACCTTTCATCCTTCTTCCCATTTTTACTGGGTTTCCCCTCTCATACAACTACATTGCGAGGTTGGAAAGTTTTTGTACCCCTGATAAATGCATGCAAGATGATATTTTAATGTGAAAATTAACAGAAATGTTTATTGGTCAGGAACGGACACTTTTTTAATTAAAGCTATGAATTTTAACTTTTCCTGTCTCTTGATGCTTGCAGGACACACAATCGTATTACACTCACACCATTTATAATGATCCAAAAATAGAAAATGAATATTGGGTGGACATGGACTCTCACAAAGATATGAAAATCAATGAATTGCTTTCTAAGTCACACAGAAGAGCAGCTGTAAGTACATAGGTTTTTTTAAGTCATTTGTATTGTAAAATACACTCAACCACTAAAGCACCTCACAAACAGTAACATCTATTTAGCATAATGTTGTAAATATTTGAAGACTGAAGTTCTTAGAGCTGCTGACAAAAATGTTTAAGCCGATAAGAGAAAATGGCCCTGTAAGAGAGAGTGGCCATGTGTATCAAGGTGGAGAAATGGTGCTGGGCCCACACGATTTCGCGAGGAAAACGAAGCCGAGAAATTCCCAAAATTATAATTAGAGTCAAAAATAAATTTCCTAAACTCTAATGAGTACCAGTACAAAATTGAGGGGGGAGAGTGTTCAGCTCAGGCAGTTTGCATCGGAATATTAAGTTGGAGTCGAGGGATCTATACCCATTTGAGTTTTTTAGACCTCATCAGCCGATCACACTCATCAGTGAACCCCTTGTGTATCTTTATATAACTATAAAATGAATAAATGAAAATGGGCTTGTTGCAGACCAGAAAACAAATATTTACCTAGAGGTAGCGTGCAAGAGTTTACATTAGTTTTTATTCAGATTTATACTGATCTACAAATTGCTGAATGTAACCATTTTTCAAAATGCATCATAGTTCATATGTACTTGAAATCATTTTATGCCTCTGCAAGCTTCCCTGCCATGAAATATAGACATTTTTAGTCAGGCTTATCTACATTAGAGCCTCTTTTCTAACTTTTCTTTTAAAATCTCAAGATTTCTAACAAGGGGAACTTCCTAAGCTGCTGCCTCCGATTGGACTGAAAAAATGTATTTATTTTTCTTTGGCACTGAGATGTAAGCTCTTTGAGGTAGAGCTATTGTGCAAGTCAGGCTTTAACAAATAATTGATAAAAATGTATAGAGAGGAATTTTTTTTAAAAATATAGAAGGTACACAGAAATTCATCAATGTTGTTATAGGCATTATCTAACATCAGCCTTTTTATTTGATTGAGGAAAGCTTGAAAATCATTGGATCAGAGGGAGTTCTCAATGACTAAAAGGAATGCGTAAATTCGTATGAACTCTTTGGATGGATTCATGAAGACCATGTTTTTTTTTGTTTTTCCCAATGCGCCCTGGAAATGCCCTCGAAAAATTCTGAAAAGTCCGGGTTTGAGCATGGGTAAGACACCCAGTGTGGGAGAGCTGGGCAAGGCGAAGGAGTACTTCCTTATCCTTACTCAGCCCTCCCAACGCATACTGGGTGTCTGGTGCGCACTGTCAGTGCTTGCTCAAAACTGGACTTTTTGGAATTTTTAAGAGTGTTAGGGCACATTGGAAAAAACAAAGAAACATGGTCCTAATGAATTCATCCAAAGCGTTTGTACAAATGGGCCTGTTGCAAACTTTTGCTAGAGCAAAACTAAGAGTCGTTTCTCATAGACAATGCCTTAAAAATCACAATGAGCGCATCAGCCAAGTCTGAAATGCACTCATAACTTCACAATCTGTGCAAGAAATTCGCGTTTTTTTTAGCTTCCCACTTCAAAAACGACACTACGGTACAGGTGAACATTTTGTTAGAGGAGTTGTTCCATCGTATGCAATATTCATCATGGCTGGCGCCAATCCATCAAAACACTTGTAATGGGACGAGATAACACCTGACTAGGGTAAGATCAGATAACAATCGGCGTGTTTACGTTCATATTTTCCTTGCCTGCCTTGATTGATCTTGAACTCTCCTCGAATTACGCGCGGAACTGCGGATTGGCATCGGCCATGATGGAAATTGCCGACGATGGAACGACTCCTCTTTCCTCTAACAGAATGTTCACCTGTGTCGTAGTATCGTTTTTGATCGGGAAGCTCAAAAAAGCGCAAATTTCTTACGCAGATTGTGAAGTTATGAGTGCATTTCAGACTTTGCCGATGCGCTCATCAAGTTTTTTGAGACATTATCTATAGGAAGCAACTCATATTTTTGCTCTAGCAAAAGTTTGCAACAGACTCATTCTTTCAGCCTGATCAGAGGCGGCAGCTTTGGAAATTCTCTTTGTACATAGGCTGTCCCAAAACAACTGACAGTGAGGCTGCCATTCGGGAACTTCAATAGATATCGACATGCGGTTTGCAGGAGGTGATAGCTCATACTCTTAGCTCTTAAACGAGCCTAAGTTGAGCTAGTTTGGTTGAAAACTCAACGAGTTACATCAATTTTCCCGAGACTGATAAAAAATACCCCTACAGGATTCTTCGGTAATTTTTCATTCCGTTAACTTTGCCTCCGCAAGCTGTGCAATTGGTTCAGACGTTATGAATTAAGTATCCACTTGTCTGGATGAAAGTTTGAACTTGTCAGCAAGTGTTTCCATCACAGTCAAGCGGTTTCTTTCTGTTTACAAAGTCAGTTTAATGAAATCGTCTGGCCTGATAACGCGTGTTTTTGTGTTTCGTCATGAGTTCACCCGCGGAGTTAAAGAAAGAAACTTCTCGACTGTGATGGAAACACTTGCTGATAAGTTCAAACTTTCATCCAGACAAGTGGAAACTTAATTTATAACGTCTGAACCAATTGCACAGCTTGCGGAGGCAAAGTTAACGGAATAAAAAATTACCGAAGAATCCTGTAGGGGTATTTTTTACCCGTCTCGGGAAAATTGATGTAACTCGTTAAGTTTTTAACCAAACTAGCTCAACTTAGGCTCCTTTAAGAGCTAAGAGTATGAGCTATCACCTCCTGCAAACCGCATGTCGATATCTATTGAAGTTCCCAAATGGCAGCCTTACTGTCAGTTGTTTTGGGACAGCCTATGTATGTAGGAAAGGCTCCTCAGATTAAACTAAGAAAGAAGAGGAACTCAAAGCCCTTGTCTCTGCTTGAAGTTGTTCTTCTCTGCATTCCAACTGCTTAGTCATCACATTGTGCTTTCTATTTTATAGACCCTGAGATTATCATTCCCGTTCCCGTTCTACGGCCACATGATCCGCAACGTCACAATTGCCACCGGAGGATTTCTGTATACCGGAGACTATGTTCATTCTTGGTTAGCCGCAACACAGTATATTGCACCTTTGATGGCCAACTTTGACACCAGGCTTCAGAATGATTCTTTCGTTAAATACGCTGATAATGGTAAGCTGAATTTAGTAGATATTATTCTGGCCTTTCAAAAATATTCATTATCTATTGAATATTAAAATATCTTGCTTCTGGATCTATCAGGAAAGAATTATATGGCCATAGAAGTCATGTGAGTGTAAAGGCACTATGCTTCTGACAGTTAGTGCGAATAGTTCTCAACTGTACAACGGGCTTGTCTAATCTAAATTGTGGTTTCTGATGGGGGTTTTTTTTGGGGGGGGGGGTTGTGATTTTTGTCCCCTCCAATTTATACCATTTTACAATTTGTGCAATGATCTGAGTGAATATTGCAAATCAACTGAAAAAATTTGACAAAATTTTAATCGCTATATCTTATGAGTCTTCATGTGGAAACCCAGTATTCCAAATAATTTTGGATGCCTAGAACTAATTACAATCCTGGCCCCCGTGACGGTTCAAACCAAGAATTTTGAAAAATAGTGGCGGCTGAAGCTAACGGTGTAATTGTTTGTTCCAAACATTGATTTGAGTACTATTACTGAGTTCAAAGAGATTAAACTGGGTAGATTTATTAGTGTATGAAGTCATCACTAATTTGGGTTAATCTTTTTTGTAAAGAATCCTAACGATCATCTTCTTTGATTTTTAGGAACTGCCCTCACAGTTCTGTGGGAAAACGTGCGCCTTCAAGATAGTCCAAAATCTGGGGAGTTTTCTTTTGAAGTTACCCTTGTGAATAACGGTGACATTATTTTTGTCTACAAGAAAGTTCCTTTTTCAATTAACTCCATAAAAGATGAGCATCACCCAGTGAAAGTGGGTCTATCAGATGCCTACATCATGGATCGTCATGTTTTCCGTAAGTATTGTGCAATCTTTTTTTTCACCTTTTTTTAGAATAGATGAATGCTTGCATTGAATGTTCAAATTTAGAAAAAGTGTAGGCAAGTGAGGTTGGTCGCATGTTCCATGAAAAAGGTGGATCATAAGTAAAAATCTGAGATCCACTCTGAATAATGTGTTGAAGAATCATTTTCAAGAAGTATTGTAGTCTTAAGACAGTATTTTGGAATTTTTTATCCAATGTGCGTTAAAAATCAGCATAAAACTGAAGTTTATGTATTGTAATCTTAGTTCATGGAAAGATTAATTCCTGAAGAAAAAAATATTTTTTTTGTCTCTGGCAGTCATTTCCAGTGCAATCATTGACAAAAATTTTTCATTTTCAAATCAGCACATGCAAATTGTCAATGTCTTAAAGTCAGAAAATGTTTTGCTACAGTGTCCGTAGACATTCAGTAATAATTACGTAACTTTAGCCTCTTACTTATTGTGGCAGAAAGGAGACCCATGGAGAAAGCAACTAAATCATTTCTTTGTTTGACTATTTTGGAAGAATGAATCAGGTTTACTTTGATCTCTTTATCTTAAAATTTTGTCACTTAAACAGCACGAGTCCATACAGAAAAAATTATTTCACATATTTCACTCTTTTTTTCTATTACATAATTCCCTTCAGTTTTTCTTATGTTTAATTATCTGTCTAATGCACCTCATAGAGAACATTTTAAATGTAATAGATCCTTACGCCTCTAATGTTTTTATTTCATTTGTAGTCGTTCGTCGTAAAACCATCTATGAATACCATCGAATTGGAATAGAGAAGGATCGGATTACCAACGGAACGGTAATAATCCTGAAATCCCTTCCAAGTTGCTTGAACTTCAAGAGCTGTGATTCTTGCTTGGCTCCAAACAATAACCACTTAAAGGTAAATACCTATCTGATAACTTACTGTGTTAAAACAATTGTTTACTTTGCAATTCGTTTCCCTTTGATTTTTTCACCCTTTATTTTAAATTAGTTTGACTATAGACTAAGTTTTAAAATTTCATCTTGTTCTAATAGAAGTGCATTCAAGGTATGTGTAGCCTTCAAAAGCTCTTAAGCATTATTACTTTATTCCATTGCATCAACTCTTAATTCGTGTTTCTTGAAAACTTTTTTTTTTGTTACCCAGACTTTGAATGTCCATGAAAAATTTTGCTCACAATATTTTTGTATTGAGAGTCATAAGAAGCTTAAATACTTGAAAAACTTGGCAAGTCCTCTTAAATTTACCCTTTTTTTTCTTTCTTCTTTCTTTGTTGTATGTATTGCAAAAGAGTTCCTGAGAAAAATTCTGTTGCTGAGTCCTTAAATAATCAAGAAAAAAACCATAAATTCTTATGTATTCTAAGTTAAAAGAAACTTAGATATTTGAGATACCTTGGCACATCGCCAATTCAAAGTTTACATTTCGTCAAGTTTTGTTTTATTTTCATTGTATACAACGTAAAATTTTGATCATGGAACTTGTATCTACTATGTGACTACTTGACTGATGAACTTGATGGAGTTGTTCTAATTTGTCAATAACTGATTTTGCAGTGTAACTGGTGTGAGAGCACAGGACTCTGTTCGACAGGAGTTGATAGACATCGGCAACAGTGGTTGCACAAAGAATGTGACAAAACAAGTGTTGAGCGGCGAAACGAATGCCCTGCTATCTCTCACAACTCGCATATGTCCGAATCTGTGGCTCGGGATTCAATGGGTGCTCCGCCAAAGAAAGGTACTCTTCTAATCATACAGCTATCATCTCTCATACTGATTTTTCTCATGTCTGAGGTGAAAAGAAGCTTAGAAGGAAGTATAAGAATGT
Organism: Bemisia tabaci; assembly: GCF_001854935.1. NCBI lineage: Eukaryota > Metazoa > Arthropoda > Insecta > Hemiptera > Aleyrodidae > Bemisia > Bemisia tabaci. Next base: position 1,342,860 of record NW_017547331.1, on the reverse strand, counting down.
CGGAAAAAAAACCATTGGCATTCTCCCTCAAAATATTTTTATTGGATGACTTCAACTTAATTCCTTTTTCCCGGTAGTTGCTCTTGTTGTCCAAAAGTTAAAAAACCTGTTAAATGCACCGAAAAAATATTTGAATATTACCATTTTTGATTATCTCATATCAGACTAAGTTCTTGGCAGGTTTAATGTTTTATGATATCTTTTTGTTCCTGTAAAGAATGATAAAAGAAAAAAGTAAGAAAGATTAGTTATATTTTTATTCTATTAAAAATCCCCTAAGCTTTAGTTAGAGAGATATATTCAACGGGGAGGATGGTTAAGAGGAAGAACTATCATACACCAGAAAAGTCTAAAAATTTATCAAGGATGCTTTGTTTAAAAATAATCAATATAACCTCCCTGAACTTTCTCTCTTAGTTATCATAACTCCTAGAATAGATAAATTCTGTATGTGTTTTTGTTTCAATTTTCAGCTGAACGCAGCATGATGGGTGTCATGGGAGTTTTCATGTTGACAGTTCTCATCTCTGGTGCTATTATGTGGGTGTTGTATGCTTACCGATATCCACATTCAATGTCCGGGCAAATTTTGATCAGGGTGAGCTATTTTTTACTTTTACTTTTTTTTATACAAGCAGAATGCAAGGAAATGTTTACTATACCCTTAAAGCCATTTACAAAACTTTTGATCAGCCCTTCATGCCATTCTATCAATTGACCAATGGCACATTAAAAGCTGCAGACGTTTTCTACAGTTTTTCAAAAAGTCTTACAATATCTTTTGTCCTCCAGGCAATTACTAGAAAAATGATCCACAGTTAGAAAGTATGTTTTGAGAAAGAAAAAAAAACACATTTAAATTTCATATTTCTGTGAAAGTTATATAAGAAATAAGAAATCTATGTATGATGCTTTTGGGTAGTTTGTTTTATTCCTTAGAAGGCTGTTATGTCGACTTCGCGATATTTGTTCTTCACCAGAATATTTGAGATTTTAAGAAGATTTTCACAGGCCGCTCTTCTATAAAACACCTGTAGAGGCCCTGAAATTGAAGAAAAAAATCACTTAAATACCACATCATGCATGCAAAACGGTCAGAAATCAATGATGATTTGTTAAAATGGCTTTAAGGGGCCTCAGAAACCCACAGTAGCGATTCTAGCAAGTTAGCAACACTGTCATAGTCCATTTAAATCCATTGAATACGTATATGACGATTCTAGGTAAAACAGGTTGCATAGGATTGATTGTTAAACACATATTTAAGTGGAGGAAAAACAGTGTTGCCATCCTGAAAGAATTGCTACCAGAAACTCCCACTCTGTGGAACTTGGCTCACGAGAAATCTTTGTCGTTATTGAATTTTAACAGATTTCTGCAGCTACCGTATGCTTGAATTATATACAGTGTGTTTGGCATTTTTAAACTTTATGAAGGGTCCTGGAAAAAACAATACCTCAACTCAATGGTCTCCTTTAATAGCTCAGGACTTCAGATGTCATCATAATATCGTTAGGGAGGAATCCAAAACGCTGACTTGGGCCAAAAATACCTATGTATGCGTACCAGTTGTTTCCCCAGCACATGCCTCAATTATGGAACTGAAACTTTCAACTTTTTCCAATCTGACTGTGCGATTGAAGTACCATATTTGTAGAGAATGTCCTAAAATGCGAAGTGACCATCAACATCTTTCAAAGCTGAAAGTAGCCAAGTTTTTCCTGCCTTTCTGAAAAGGATTGACCTACCAGCATTTCCTACGTACACAGTTTAAGATTTTCACAAAATATGTCTGTGGCTGTCCACAGAAAGAAGGGACTCAAGTCCTTTGAAGGTAAACTCTCAGTAGAACGTAAGTTTTTGATATTGAAACATGTTTGGCTGAACAGCGTTATAAATTGAAAGTATCGGGATAAAAGCCAATAGGCTGTGATAATACATGATTTATAAATTTATTACTTACATTGGGCTAAAACAAATGCCGAGGCTTTTTGGTTACACAGTACCATCGTCAAGGCATATAGGAAAATACAACAATATGAAATTTATAAATTATGTATTACCACAGTGTATTGGCTCTCATCCCAATACTCGTAATTTTTTGAGTCTAGTGGAAAACTCGAATTTTGAGATTTCTCTGGAAATATCAAACCCCAAAATTTCAACCACTATAAATCTAGTTTAGTTTCATATTTCCGCCTGAAATTGCTTGCAAAATTTCCGTCATCAATGTAACCAAAGTTAGAGTTTTTGTAGAATAACATCCCTCTTCCTGTGAGTGGTCTAGTAATTGCAACCTCTGGAATTGTTTTATAGTCGAGCGGCAAAGCCGTATTAACTCTAGGTTTCGCTAGAGGTGCCCCAAAAGTGTCCGTCCTTTCAGGCTATGTCCATTACGAGAATTTTACAGGAACCAAGTTACACTTTAAGTACTGACATTGGTGCTTTTTGGCCCAATTTTCCTTCTTTTTTCTCCCCATTTTGAAATTTTATTTGTTCACCCTTGATCTTAAATTCAAACTATTACTCTTCCTTTTAATTTATTCCTTTTTCCCTTCCATGTAGTACCGACCGAGCACTTGGGGCTGGAGACGAGAAGCTGGATACACAGCCGCAACAATCCACATGTGATTTTCTTCCTGTAAGTATTATTTTTTTCTGCGGACCTCAGCTTTCAACTAATTTTTTTTTTCAGTCGCTAATGAGTCAGTTCAGTCATTTTTTTAAATTGTGTCATTCGAAAGTAGTAAGTGACCGAAGCATACAGTTTTTTTCCTAATTTTTTTTTGATGACTGCAAACGGAAGAAAAGTTTATTTGAAAATGCCAAAAATTAGGGTGGCCTAAAATGGCGTTTGAACCGCGCACTCGTAGGTTCCGAATGTACACGTCACGATCAATATGGCGGCGGAATGCGTAGTGGGAGAATACACTGCGGCGTCATGTTGGCGATAGTTTTTGTTGGTCAATTGGAGGTTATGTAGGTTACTTTGTTTGAGATTCATATCCACTGTTCTTAAGGTTTATCTACAGCTCCGTGAAGTAAGAAATTTCTCTGTGCAGGGGGCACCGCCGTGTTTTGATTTTTTGGTCCACACTATTGTATTTGGTCCACATCTGATCGCGATGTAAAATCTCCACTCATTCTTTATATTTTTTTAAAAAAAGTAAAGATAGATCTTTCCGGCACTTTGCTTCAGCAAGCTATTTCATTCACTCAAAAATTTTCCCAGAAAATTTCAAGGTTATGTAAGTTAATTTTCAAAAGAATAAAATAAAACATCTTTATCTTTAAAGATTTTGTAATGTTGTAATGGAGATATGTACTTTTTGACTTTAAACATTGATATATTTTTACTGCTTTCGTCAATGCCGGAAATGAATGTTTCTGTCTCAATATTTTACAGGTTAAACTTTCACGAACTTTGCAGTTCTCTGCTCTCATCTGCTTTTTTCAACATTGGAACCAACATGTACAAATCAAGTGGCCTTCAGTAACTTGTATGATACTGCTCAAGTTGATATTTTGCAAAAAAAAAGACGTGTTAATAGTTTCTATACATATTTTACTTTATTTGTACTTTCTTGTAATCTATTATAAATATTGTTAAAATGAATGAGTTTCTGGTGCAGGGAGTTGTCAATGTCAAGTGTTAGACAGTGTCTTATTTTTACTCTTTTTATCATTGAATTTATTTTAGTGAAATAGGTGCTTTTTTATTTTACTTAAATTAGAGGACATGCAACTCCTCTCTCTTCCCAGGAAAGCCAGAAACTCGTTTATTTGTTTGTTTGTTTTAATAATCGTAGATGAAGCAATCATTTCAGCAAATATTGAAACTTCTGGAAGGCAGAGTGTGCTGGTCAACCTATCTGGTTTTCAAAAGCAACACTTTACACATCATTATGACAGTTTTTTTGGAGACAAAGGTTACCAATCCAGCTAAAAATGGCTTGATTGCTGAACTGAATAGGAAAAAAGCATCTGATGAAAAAAAAACAAAAAGTGACAAACCCTATTTTCAAATAAAATGTTAAAGAATATCATTACTTGATGATTTCTTCTCTTCTTACAATCTTTCTCGTTGCATGAAGAATATTTTACGAGAATCTCAAATGGGGAAGTTTGACTGTAGAACTCCAGAAAGGGCATCTCAAATTGCCGTAGTGCAGACTTCTTGTCATGATTTATTTTCTACATAGAAGATCTTTCAACCCCATTTCATGAAAATTTCCATGATTTTTCTTCTCTGTCTGGGGAATATTCTGATACATTTTCAAACCATGAAATTGGTTTGGTCTTCTTTAAAAAATAAAATAGACTGAAACACCAGAGATTTGGAAACCCTGCAATCAAGATATGCGTTTTTGCAGTTCCACTGTCAAGTTTGTTTATTTCCTTTATAAAGATACCTCAGGGGCAGCAATTTCAAACTGTATTTTTTAAGAGTTTAATGGTGACGCTGTTTGCATACTGCTATATCAAAGAAAATTGACTGTCTGAATGTTGCCTGTGTATAGTTTTGTTGAAATGGTTGCTGTTTTTGAACAATTCACGTAGAGGAAAGTTGTAACAAAACTGAAATAATCTTCTGGTTTTTTTTCCTACATGCATAATCACTGTATATATTTCTTGTATATTAATGCATGCTGTTTACCCATCTGGATTTCAAATTGTAAGTAGTGTGTTAGTTACTATCTCTCAGTATTAATTTTTGTATCAGCTTACTCACTCATATGGCCCAACTGAGTTCCATTTAGTATTTCTAATAATCAAGGTCTCAATTCTGTTAAGCCCAATTGACGCAGTTAAAACTTTTATTTAGGAAAGCAAAAAATTTGATGCTGTTTATATTGCTGTGCGGCATCGTCAGTTATTTTATGGCAGCTTTCAGTCTGTGCAGGTGGAGTTGTGGCTAATTTTTGGTGGGAGGTTTTACGACGGCTTTTTCCGTATTGGCAGTGCCAAATTGCATGAAAAGTTGAATGGTTAATTGCACCCAAGGCTAGGCGTCATATTCTAGTTACTATCTTTGTTCTTTACTTGTTTTCTTAAAAAACTCTGGTGTAAATTTACATAGCCTCTCTACAGTATAGCATAATTTTAAAGATTTTTCAGTACATATATTTTATCATAATTAAGTAATGTTGACTCATTTTCGCTTCATCTGCCACTAATTTTTTCCAGATTTTGATGGAAATCTTTCCTGTAAATGACTCTCAGCTCTGGGATATTTCTTCCTTACCTTTATCTTTTGACTCATTATACCAGCAACAATTGTTTTGATGTTGTGGCCTGCCTTTTATTAAGCATCTTCAAATTGTGTTTATTGCAGTACTAAACATAGTGGCTGTTTTACACAAAATTCGACGGAGTTTGTCTTCTGTTGGAAACTTCAGTTTCTGTAGTGACCCTTAAATTTGTTTTATTGTTGTAATCAAGTGCCTTAATGAACTGCTAACTATGTGTTGGTGAGTTTGGAATCTACCAAGGGTATAAATCATATTGTGTAGTACTAAAGACTTAAAACAAACAACAATAAAATTATTAAACTTTTGTCTGTCATTTTAAAGGAAAAATGGAAAAAAAATATATTATTTCTTTTGACCGGGATAAAACTTCAAAATAGGTTTTCAGAATATTTAAGTTTGATTCACTGTCAATAAATTTACACTTGTCAAGAAGCTGATAAGTACTTTTGTAATATGAATAGAAACTTCTGAGTGCACCAAGCACAGGAATATCAACGACCTTTAAGTTTGCATGTATTGAAAGAACTAACTCTAAAAAAGCATTGCTGTCGAAATAAACGTATCTAAATGGGAGGCTTTGTCGAATGACATGGCGTATAGAGACATCCTTGCACTCAAAAATGTATTGCTTTTCTTTTCTCTACTTCTCAAAATAATGTGAAAAATTCTCTGAAATCAGCTTATCAAGCATTCTCCTCTGAAAGAAGGAAAACGTCTGTTGCGAATTCTTTCTTCTTATTTTGTTTTGGATCTCTTATCATCAATAATTAACTAAAGGTTTCAGTATTATTCGACAATGGGCCACCAGACAAGGTATGAATTAAAGCACTACGTGACATGTTCCCTCCACAAAATTTCACGAGGAAAACGAATCGCACAACAGGAGGTCTGGACATCAACTCCTAAACAAGCTTTGTATGTTCACAATTACCAGTAGGTAAATGGCAAGATGCAAACTCAGACTCCGTTTGATCTGTGTCAAAAATGCTTGTTAGTATCTTGTTCAGAAATTGGTCTCTGAACATTCCGTTATGTGGAACGTTTTCTACGTAAGATTTTGAAGAGGAAGCATGTGCGTTTTCTTTTAAGTTGGATCTTGTTCAGTCTTCCATTTTCTAGGACACTTTTATTCCAGTGTGAAAGTTCTATTAGTTTTACTTGTTTTTCCATAATTTTATCAACATCTATGAGTCAAAATTGAACTTACAACTCGTCATTTGCTAAAATGACATCAAAATATATTAACGGTTCATTAATATTAGAATCCTGAAAACTTTGAAGACCCATTTTGTACGTTCCTCCCACTAAGTCCTGAGGAATGACCGACAGAAAGTTAATTTGCAATATTTGTTTGTTCGTTGTTTTTCTCACCATTTTTTTGTGAGTTGTGTTTGCAAAAGACAATAATCAGAAAAGCCTTAATTTTTTTATTTACCTACTTTAACCTACCATGTACTTGAAAACAGGCTGCAATAGAATAGTGTTTTTTATTCAAATCCTTTCTTCAAATTGTTACTTTTAATATCTCCTCGATTATTTTAAGTTGGAAGTTTTAAACTTCATAATTTTGGGAGGGTAACACGAGGGGTAAAGTAGACATCTAGGACCTTCATTATGTGTGTTTATGCTTCGATAGCAGGGATTAAAATCTAGTTAAGGCACCTACTGTTTCCAGCCCACCAGTAGCTCCAATTAAAGGCTTGCTCGGTGTTCAGCAGCTCGCTTATGGGTTAGGACTGTGGCTTCAAACCCCTGAACTCCCCCCCCCCCCCTTTGAAGCAACATTTCCTTATCCGCAGACAGATCCCTTGTGCCAATATTATATTTCGAAAAAATTCTCATACAGGTTTTATCAATTCACTCTACGCACTGGTATCGTTTCGGAATCTCTTCCATTAGTTTAAATGTACAACACCAAATCATTGGGAAACTTTTTGTGCTTACACATTCTTTGAAACTTTGTTAAAAATTTACTCTTCTTTTGTTGTTTTTAATGAGCGTGAATTTAATCCCAGCTGAGCTTCAGATAAAGTATTTAAATCAATGTTTTACTCCTAGCACATTAGTAACCTTTCAAAAATTGTTTTCACACATCATATCTTTATATTTGTTTTATTACGCATTGTGTACAAATAAATTTTCTCTGTGATCATTTTTAATTTCGTTTCAACCATTGATTAAAATCTCACTTTTACCCTCAAGCGTTTCATAATATTACCAATGAACTGAAGCATTTACTTTGCTCTAGTTACTGTGATCGCTGAAGGTCAGGATAGTGCGTATCAGGCTACCACCATGAAGCTTGGTGAAAATGTCATTTTAAATCCATAGAACAAATATCAATCGAGCATTGTCCTGAAAGGAATTCCAGTTAATTCCAATGGAATGTTTTTGATAGCAACTAAAATTTGTTTCAAACATGTAGAAATTTCCTGCCTCATTAGCGTAGAATGTATGCTGTAAAAGCAAAGGTGCGCCTAGCCGAAATTGCGTTTGCAGCGAGTCATATCTTCGACTTGGGGCTAGGGTTGGACAGGCAAATGAACTGTTTTTGTGGTAATAAATTAAATATTGTGAAAATTTGAAGGCACCTCAAGTCAAACCCTTGCTTTAGAAGTCCTTTACAGTGGAAACTTTCAATTCACCTTTGAAAAAAAGACGAAACTCAATTGTTTGTCGTCCCTAGAGTGTCTCTTGTTGGGAGTTATTGATGCAAAATGCAAAAAATAAAATAATGGAAGCATTCATGCTCTTATTAGATATGGATTGCATTTTGCAAAAAGGAACCAAGAGCATTCCAGTGTCGCTGAAATTCTGCAACTTTTTTTTCCTTGCAAATATAAACTGAACATCTAAACAAGTCTTATCATTACTCCCAATAAACTATAATTTCGAGACGAAATTACCTTTGTAGATTAAATTTTTTGCGTGATTTCAGTAATTTTCTTATTGTGAGTAGCGCAATCTTAGCAACATTGGATATCTCTAGGTTCCTTTTTGCAAAATGCAATCCATATAATATATGTAATACAATACTTGTATAACATGCAACTTGCTTAAAAATTGAAACCAAAGAGAACGAAGGAAAAGGATGAAGCAGAAGACATTAAAAAAAACAAATAGCATGCAACTTACAACAAAACATGCCCTGATACACTTCCAAGCTCTTTTAAACACTCTTCTACACACACTTGTATACGTACGTACAAATACTTATGCATTGTCGGCCTCCTGTGGTGTAGTAGTTGTAGCGCTGGCCCTATGACCAATAGGTGCCGGGTTCGATTCCAGGCCAGGTGATCTGAGTTTGATGGTCTCAGGTAATGCTCACCTGGGGCTGGGGTAATAAGCATGGGATTAGCCAATGGGCTATTTGAAATTGGTAAAAAAAAAAAAAAAAAAAAAATTCGTAAAAGTACAAATGTATGGCTTAAAGAATGTGTCCCATTAAGGAGGGTATTTTGGCCCTAATTTTGGTTGGATATTGAAACAGCTTGGAATAATGTCATGTATGGTCAAATCGACTCTTAATCATCTACCCTTGTTCCCCCTCCTTTAAATATGTTGCAATGGATGTACTAAATATTAACATATTCGAATATGAAAGTGGTAGTCCCTTGTACTCATACATAAAAAATCTAATTTAGGACCAAAAATGAGCAGTTATTGGAGAAAACTGCAAAACTTCACTACTTTGCGCTGGTAATTCAGGCAAAAACCTTTCAAATAAGGACAAGTGCTCACAGGGTAGATGATTGAGAGTCGATTTGACCATACATGACATTATTCTAAGCTGTTTCAATTTTCGACCAAAGTTAGGGCCAAAATACCCACCTTAATGGGACACATCCTTTTCAGATAAAATGGATCTTTAGTATGATTCCATTAAGCATTCAGTTAGTAACTTTTTTTGGAGAATCACGGTAGACTAGACACCCTGACAATGGGAGTACCTGACCTAACTAAATCTTTTGTTTGATTTACCGAAACCTGAACTGATTTCTCCCTGCTTAGTTCAATACAATTTTAGCAAAGCCATGCTACTATATTTAAAGTGAAACCACGTGTCTTCTTCCGCGACGTTGCAGACACCCTGTCATTGTCATACTCATTTTTCTAATGAAAAACTAGTACTTCTTGAGAACTGCCTCGACTTTTCTTTTGTGTTGGCAGGACGTCCTGAACAAATTTCAAGCAATAAAGTTGACTTATGTCTCTTCAGGAAAATAAAATAGGGGGGGGGATTTTAAAATACCGCAATGGAGATACGTGGTTGTGCTTCTCATGTTTTGCACTTAGGCTATCACTGGGAGAGGAGGGGAGCAGAGGGGAACGAGTGCGCTCATTCAAGTAAACTTTCGGTGGCGCCGGCGGGAAACCCTGTGATTGGATGCGTGTTCCCGCGTTTTTCGCACGAACTCATTGGATAACCACAGTTTACCACAGAAACCAAAGACATAAAGACGGAGGGCTAAAAGCAAAAAATGAAGCTTCTTTTCAACCACCTCTACGATTGGCTGGGCGGGAACTAAATAAAATTGCGGTAACAAAGTATTCTAGGTTGATTTTTGCCCAAATTCACTTACCCACTCATATTTTTTCAACTTTAGGTTAGTTTTGGTCCGTCGTCGACCGATTAATTTCATTTGGGAGTAACAGCTGGAACTGTAACGGCCTGTTTGAACCTGCAGAACCACCATGAGCAGAAGAAAAACTAACTTTATCTTAGATTACTGCCTGTTACCGAGCAAAAGTAGGTGTATCATAATAGAACGCAGTCCCAACTTTCTTAATATATTCGTTTTAGGCATTTAAAATACGATTCGAAGAAGAAATGTGGAAAAATCAAGAGGACAAGTTCAAATCAAATTTCCGTTTGCCGCCATGGATTCCCGCGCTCATTTACACACTCACACAAGCACCCAGCGCCAAACCAGGCTTCACTTTTTCCCCATGCTTTTAGATACGAGCACCGTCTTTATATGTCTTTGACAGAAACCTTTCTGTGGGATAACCAACCTCCAAATTCCATAGCGTCAACATTTGCATTTGCAACACCTTAGTCAGCGATAACGTACTTGGTTTGCGAGAGATGCATTGTGCAGTTATGTTCGTCTTACAGTTTGTTTCTCTTCGGTTTCAACTCGGTTTTATTTAAAGTCAGACTTTGGTTGGTTTCGGATTCAACGCTGCCCTTCTCTTCAACGCCAATGCTTGGTACCAAGCCTTCCTCTAAAACAGTTTAACTCCTAAACACTCACTTGTCCGTAAGTACACACCACCATATTCGATGAGATTTGAACTTGATCGTCTGTAATAATGAAGTCAAGTCAAACCTAAGTACACCACTAACAGGAGCAGCTGGTGGATGTGTGTTTTTCACTTACAAGTTTCAACTCGACTAACATCTTGTCTCTACTTACAGGATGTTTCACAGGATTTTTCCCAAGTTCGAATCGCAGGAATGAAACTTCTGGGCTTTTTTCCCATTGAACAACACAACAAAATCTCTTTTTCTTTTGTTAAGTTGTTCCTGAGACTCCGCAATGACTCTTAGTTGGCACTTTGGCTAGTATTGACCAGAGACGAGGGACCCTCCACTGGCCTCATGGCGACAGGTGGAAACTTTTATTTTTGGGAGTTCAACAATTCCATATGGACAATTATAAGGGAGCAGCAATCATCATCTTGATTTCGTCTGTTGACCTACCTACATGGTGGCTAATAAGCTTCAGGTGACATCACGAGCCAAACACGTTTCCGAAACTTCGGCCATTTTCGGCTTGATTGCATAATGGAACTGCCAACACGTTGTTGAACATTAACTATGTAGGTAAGTCAACAGTAGAATGCTGTAATCCTGAAAGTAAAAGCTTCCACCATGGCCAAGATACTAGTGGAGGGTCCCTTGTCTTTGGTATTGACTAACTCAATATTGTTCCCAACTTCGGAAGGAGAGATTTTTCCCTGGGACAAATCCCCATGAAATGTACCGTGGAGACAAGACCATACTTTCTACAAGATGCCTCCCTCCACTTATTTTAAATTAAATATTTTTCCATACACATACATACTTATAGGTTGCTTTATAGCACTCCCTAGCGCTCTACGACTCCTAACCTCCACTGCTCTCTGTCGAACATAGAGTACATAGAGTCGTAATGTAATTGGGAGAGCTGGCGCCACTTTTAAGCATTTTCCATGTCCCGAATTCCGAGACTCCTGTGTGATGCCGGGTCACTTTTTCGATATCTAATCGATTGTTTGCGATACACGGGTACCCAGCCATCCGATGACAACAACAACAACAACGGAGATAGGAATTACCACGTATTCCACACCGCCATTTTGGATCGAAAATGTATGGAAAAAGCGACCCGAACTCGGCGCACACCGGGCTCGGAATTCGTCGAGCAGAACATGGCGCCAGCTCTCCCATTTACATTACGACTCTATGTACTCTATGCTGTCGAACCACAAACCTTGGGACATTGAGCACCTAAACATCTCTGCTTTAATCCCCTCCCTCCTACCTCTTATTGGGCGCCATCTCCCGGGAGGAACCCAATCAACCTTCTTCGGCAACCTGCCTCCTGCCATTTTCTGAACATGATCATACCAAATAAGTTGTTTTGTCATGATGGTCTAACAGAAATCGAAAACTGTATCAAATGTGAGGTTTTCTTCCAAACAGGATTCTGCTTTCATTTTCCTAAATTTTGCCAATTTTTTGACATTAGGATGATTCTTTAGGCTCATTCGCAGGTGCTATCGTCTTTTTTTTGGCTGAAAATTCTATATCTGCCGAGATTTTTTACCTAATCGATGCGATATTTATCATGCCAGTTCGACCACGTCACTTGAGCTTGACGAATCACCTTAAATCTCAGTGCAGTATGTGGCGATTGTTTGTGACCGGGTATCTTCGCTACCGGCGAACTTCGAATTCTGTGGCTACGTCACTTTCGTCGCGTTTTGCGGGTGAATTGCGAATTTTCAACATTTCGTGGAATCCTCCCATGATTCACATGAGGGCACTGACAAATTAACGTAATTTTCTGTAAATGAGATATTGAATTTTTTGGGAAAGTACTGGAATGCTGCTTTACTCAGAAGGACTGATTTTTTGCCAGGCAGTTCTAGTAGACACCCTGGAGGTAGAATTTAACATGATCTTGATCGCAGAATAAAGCTTCGCATAAGTTGAGAATTCCTTGATAAAGCTCTTGCTGGTGGCGAGTCATTGAAAATTTGGAAATTTAAAAATGATTCACACATTTTAGAGCCAGCGTTACTTAATACGCCTTAGGCAAGATCCATCCATATAGGTCAGTCATTGCGCAGATTTCCCCGCTCGGGGTAAGCCCCTTTCCATTGGCTCGTGACGTCAGCATTACTGCCGCGAAAACCAGAAAAGTCGGAAACAATGCTTTTCTTATGGGAGAGAGCAAATTTTTCTTAATGAATCATTTAAATTTCTTACTTTTAAATCCTTTGAAACTTTCTGTGTGTCGAAAAGAACGTTTAGACATTAGCATTCAGGGTTTCGATTTTGCCGAATTTGTGTTCTTTCATTTTTACAGTTTACTCTGCATCAGCCATTTTTACACGCGAATCTATACCACTAGATGGCTTGTTACATCGCTGACTTCAAAAATCATTTAAAAATATAAAAACGCAAATTCAGCTGAATTGAAACCCTTGACGCTAATTTCTAAACGTTCCTTTCGACACTCAGAAAGCTTCAAAGAATTTAAAAGTAAGAAATTTAAATGATTCATTAAGAAAAATTTGTTCTCTCCCATAAGAAAAGCATTGTTTCCGACATTTCTGGTTTTCGCGGCAGTAATGCTGACGTCATGCGCAGAAGATTCTCATTTGGGTTTCGGGAATGACTGACCTATATGGATGGATCTTGGCCTTAGGAAAACAGGGGAAACTCGGAGGCTCTGAAGGGACCTGGAAATATTTGGGGATGACTCAGGGACAATGGAGCGTGAAAACTTTTCTTCGGTGGTTCTCGACCAAAGAGTACAATACTGATGTGCCGAGGGAAAACGCCGTGTGAAACTTCAGGCGTTGCCAGTTTTCCTTCGGTAAATTTAGAATTTTTGTGGAAAATTTGTAAATATTTTCCCTCAAATTTTTCATATAAGTTTGTTCGCCATTTTACCTGAAGTTCCTGAAAATTTCAAGGAAAAATATTCTTAACTTTCTATAAAAGTAAGTATTTTCTGAGAGGAAATTCGGCAACACTCGAATCTTCGCAAGGCGTTGTTCCTTAGCAAGGCAGAATTGAGTCGCAATGTGCCAGAGCGCCGATGAAGTCAATTGTCTAAGTAGTGCTTCTGAGACTGGTGTGTGGCGACTAGCGTTGCCGTATGCGCAGGGTCTGGGCTTCGCTCAGAAGCGTATTTTATTAGTGGATGCGCATCCAAAATCGGCGACAGATGCGAAATTTTCCGTTTTTTTATTTCTCGCATCCAGTGCCGTATCCAGTTTCCAGTTTGGTAATGAGTTTGGTGAAAGGGGTGGTAGTTTGACAATTGGTTTGACAAATGAAGTAGAAAGTAGAAGCGTATTTTATTAGTTATGCAAGTGGATGCGCATCCAAAATCGGCGACGGATGCGAAATTTTCCGTATTTTATTTCGCGCATCCAGTGCCGTATCCAGTTTCCAGTTTGGTTATGAGTTTGATGAAAAGGTTGGTAGTTTGACAATTGCTTTGACAGATGACGTAGAAAGTGGAAGCTCATCCAAAAACTGGAAGCAAGTCTCGCCTGTCCAAGACTCGCTTCCATTAGTATGCATTTGCCTTGTGAGAGGCGCGCGAATTCAAATGTTTGTAGCATTCGATGGCAACACTGCGGAATAAAGCAGGAAATGTTCTTGCAAGAATGCTTGAAATATAAGTATGCTTGTTCAATTTTGTTTTCAATACTTTTAGAGTTTATTTATTCCCTCATTTAATTACGTAGGTCATAATTCATGAACCACAGTAAAATTGTTTTTCAATTCGAATGCTGATTAATTCGAACTTCGGAGTAGGTATGCGGTATCACGCGAAAATAAAAAAAAGGAGATTCTTAGCTCTTCTCCTATCTGAATTTACTACGCGCATGCAATCTATTCTCGCATCGATATTAAATCCGCATATTTTCTGCAATTGAGGCTTACCTCAATTTTTACCACTATTTCTAAATCGTGGGATCTCTACTGTTCTTCATCAACCGCCGTAAAATTTGCGTGCACGCCGCGATATCGAGGCGAATATTGCGTATACGCAAAAATTTAATTAATAAAAATTATAATTTTTAATCATTTTACGGAACCTCTGGAACAATCGCGTATTTGCCGCAATATTACGACGATTATTGCGTAATTTATCTTTTTTCATGCAAAATTGCGAGAGAAAAAACGTATTTCTTGTGGTACCGAGATGAAAAGCTCGAAAATTCCTCAGGATTTAATGATTCCGTCGGAAATATCGCGTACGTTTCACGATATGGGGTGTTAATCGAGCAGTTTCTCACTTTCTAGTGGTGAGAATTGAAGCGAGCAACTATTTGAACTTCGGAGTAGGTATGCGGTATCACCCGAAATTGAAGGAGATTCATATCTTTTCTCCCATCTGAATTTACTACGCTCTTGAAAACTATGCTCGCATCCACATTGAAGTTGCGTATTTTCCGCGACCGAGGTGAAAATTGTGGGATCTCTAATGTTTTTCAACAACCGCTGTAAAGTTTGCGTGCACGCCGCGATATCGAGGCAACTATTGCGTAATTTTTAATCATTTTACAAAACCTCTGGAACGATGAGCCTGTTTCAAGCTTTTGCTAGAGCAAAAATATGGGTTTCAGGACATTTCATCAACGATTTTTTGTCAGCGCACCTTTTTTGTCCAGTAGTTTACATCCACACGTAAAATTAGCAACAGTGTCTTGGTCCAAGCGTTATATTTTAGTCGGTATGTAAAATTATATTGACAACTAGGGGCCTGAGGCCGCTACGCGGCCGCTGAACACTGGAAGGGAACTGCTCGTAAGAAATCATAGAACAACCACGTTCAAGTTATTTATTATAATTGAATAGCAACTTGAATCGACAATAAATTTTGAAAGAAGATATAACATGCTCTGAAATTTTGGAAAATGAAATTGGAATTTTGAATTTATCATTATTTAATAACAATTTAAATATATAATCTGGAAAAATTAAATTATTCCGAGAAATAATTTCGGACTTTTAAATGTGAAGTGCCAGTATTGTGATGCCTTGCATTTCGAAAAAGAGGAGGTGAACGGCCATTTTAACAGATGTTGTCATAATGGTCTTCTCAGACTTGCCGAGCCTGAAATCAAAGACCAACTTCGCGACCTCTTCTCCGAACCCATTTTCATGACCAACATTTTGAGGTACAACAGTTGTATGGCTTTTGCATCTCTGTCTGATTCCAAAGCCCATATAATTTTGAACCAAATCTTCTGCTATCGAATACGAAAAATCATGGAGAATTTAAGTATTATGTTGACCAGCTTCTCGAAAGAAAAATAAAATTTCAAAGGAAGTCTGCAACGTCGCAAATGGAGAAACGTCGTCTCTCATTTTGCCCAAAAACATGTATGTATAAAATTGAAGGCATTATGACTGGCCCCTCTCAACTTATATTCGTATGTAACGATAAACAGTGGGACGTGTTTGCTACGGCACCTCGATACAACTATACAACCTCGACGGATGTCCGTATTGCGTTCAAAAATTAGGAGGCGTTTTAGCCTCCTACGCATAATACCTGTAGTTGATTCGATCGACAAACGCGTTGGTCGGCGTTGACGGGGACTTGATGCATTTTTTTTAAACTTGATGGATGTCCGTATCGCACCGACTGAAGTGCGAAACCACGTATCTCCATTGCGGTGTTTCAAAATTTCCGTCCTTAATTCATCTCTTCCATGAGAAACAATCCATATTTACGACTTTAAATTTTGAACCAAATCTTCTGCTAATAAATTAAGAGCAAATGACAATGTGGGAGACCACGCTTTAGCAATTCAATTACATAAACATGTGCAACAATTCTACCCAGAACATTTTCTTTTAATACTTCTCTTAGTAATTGATCCAATTTGCAATGAAAAACTCGTGAAACTAAATCTGGACGATCTGCAGCAGTTTCTTTTGGCGCCTAAGCAGCGGTTATTTCCGACCATTTCGGGTTACACGTCATTGTCAAAAAAAATGTCTGGTTTGCCACACACGCGGACGATTGCCATGGCATCTTGATATCTTTGAATAAGATTACGGGGGCTGCCTTCAAAAGAAGATGGTAAAACTACAATTCTTCCAACATTCATATTATCGAGTCGTGCTTTATTCAGAACAAAATCTTGCAACCCAGCATACTGTTCAACTCCGAGTTCGGACTGATGCTCTCTAATATAATGAAGCCTCTCACCTTCGACACGAACATATAAATCTACCATGTATTGTTGAAATAATTTCTTTGATTGGTGAATATGGGAAAATGCTGTTCTAATGGCAAGCCTGTAACACGCGAATTGTAGCATGCATGGTTACATGTTTGCGATTTGGCTGCTTGCGTGGTCTATTATGCTCCATTTTAGGGTCCCAGCCTGGTTCGCCATGAGGATAGAGCAAAGGATAAATCATTGGATCACGATGAGGACTCAATACAGATATTTGGTTGGCAGAAGATTTGGTTCAAAATTATATGAGCTTTGGAAGCAGACAGAGATGCAAAAGCCATACAACTGTTGTACCTCAAAATGTTGGTCATGAAAATGGGTTCGGAGAAGAGGTCGCGAAGTTGGTCATTGATTCCAGGCCCGGCAAGTCTGAGAAGACCATTATGACAACATCTGTTAAAATGGCCGTTCACCTCCTCTTTTTTGAAATGCAAGGCATCACAATACTGGCACTTCACATTTAAAAGTCCGAAATTATTTTCCGGATAATCATTATTACTCTATATAAAGCTGCTGTTCCCACTCACTCTGCCCCCCCTAGATAAAAATTGGCCGAAGCGATTTCCTTTAAAATTGGTACACGCTTAGCTATTGTAACGAGGAGTTGATTAAAATTATTCCCACTCAAATCCGCTGCTTAGGACGCCCGCAAGAGCGAAAAGTTGTTTCTCCATATAGTATTACATTGGAGATACGCGGTTGTTTACGCGCATCGCGCCGAACAGGTTCTATCCTGTTGCGTGACGTCACTGCCTTATAGACGAAATATAAGGTTTTAGGCGGTATTTTTCAACGGATTTTTGAGGAAATTGGTAAGCGGGGGTATTTTTCAACGGGGATCTCGAATTTTTGGTCGGATTTTCAAAATCTCAAAATCCAAGATGGCGGCCGTGGCCTAAAATGCTAAGCCGGCTCCTGTTATATCGATTTTCGTGAAACTCGATATGCAGGGGTATTTTTCGACGAGAAACTCGAATTTTTGGTCAGATTTTCAAAATCTCAAAATCCAAGACGGCGGCCGTGGCCTAAAATGCTAAGTTGGCTCCTGCTCGCTCGATTCTCGTGAAACTCGGTATCCGGGGGTATTTTTCAACGGAAAACTCGAATTTTTGGTCAGATTTTCAAAATTTCCAAATCCAAGATGGCGGCCGTGGCCTAAAATGCTAAGTCGGCTCCTGTTCGCTCGATTCTCATGAAACTCGGCATCCGGGGGTATTTTTCAACGGAAAACTCGAATTTTTGGTCAGATTTTCAAAATCTCAAAATCCAAGATGGCGGCCGTGGCCTAAAATGCTAAGCCGGCTCCTGTTATATCGATTTACGTGAAACTTGGTCTCCTTCGGTATTTTTCAACGGGGACCTCGAATTTTTGGTCGGATTTTCAAAATCTCAAAATCCAAGATGGCGGCCGTGGCCTAAAATGCTAAGTCGGCTCCTGTTCGATCGATTTTCGTGAAACTTGGTCTCCTTCGGTATTTTTCAACGGGGACCTCGAATTTTTGGTCAGATTTTCAAAATTTCAAAATCCAAGATGGCGGCCGTGGCCTAAAATGCTAAGTTGGCTCCTGTTGGATCGATTTTCGTGAAACTCGGTATTAGGGGGTATATTTCGACGGGAAATTAGAATTTAAGGTCCGATTTTCAAAATTCAAAAATCCAAGATGACGAACGTGGTCTAAATTGCTATCTAGGCTTCCGATCCATCGATTTTTGTGAAATTCGGTATTAGGAGGTGTATTTCGACGGAAAACTCGCATTTTTGGTCGGATTTTCATTATTTCCAAATCCAAGATGGCGGCCTCGCACGAAAACGCGGTCCGGACTCCTAGAACATCAATTTCTGTAAAACTTGGTGAAAAAGAAGATTAAGACATAGATGTTGTCTCCTCATCAATGTTAAAAACTGTGCGGGGCGGTGGCGGCTCGCGGAGCGAGTCGCAAGTTCGTCGCGAAGCGTAGAACTGGGGTCCAGGGGCACTCCCCGGCTAGACGTGTCAGCTCGCAAAGCGAGCTAATCACGACTAGTTACTCTATATAAAGCTGCTGTTCCCACTCACTCTGCCCCCCCTAGAGAAAAATTGGCCGAAGCGATTTCCTTTAAAATTGGTACACGCTTAGCTATTGTAATGAGGAGTTGATTAAAATTATTCCCATTCAAATCCGCTGCCTCGGATGCCCGCAAGAGCGAAAAGTTATTTCTCCATATAGTATTACATTGGAGATACGCGGTTGTTTACGCGCATCGCGCCGAACAGGTTCAATCCTGTTGCGTGACGTCACTGCCTTATAGACGAAATTTAAGGTTTTAGGAGGTATTTTTCGACGAATGTTTGTGGAAATTGGTAAGCGGGGGTATTTTTCTCGGGGGATCTCGAATTTTTGGTCGGATTTTCAAAATCTCAAAATCCAAGATGGCGGCCGTGGCCTAAAATGCTAAGTCGGCTCCTGTTCGATCGATTTTCGTGAAACTCGGCATCCGAGGGTACTTTTCGACGGGAAACTCGAATTTTTGGTCAGATTTTCAAAATTTCAAAATCCAAGATGGCGGCCGTGGTCTAAAATGCTAAGTCGGCTCCTGTTCGATCGATTTTCGTGAAACTCGGTATCCGGGGGTACTTTTCGACGGGAAACTCGAATTTTTGATCAGATTTTCAAAATTTCAAAATCCAAGATGGCGGCCGTGGCCTAAAATGCTAAATGGGCTCCTGTTCGATCGATTTTCGTGAAATTCGGTATCCGGGGGTATATTTCGACGGGAAACTAGAATGTTTGGTCAGATTTTCAAAATTCAAAAATTCAAGATGGCGGCCGTGGTCTAAAATGCTACATCGCTTCCTGATATCGATCGATTTTTGTGAAACTCGGTGTTAGGAGGTGTATTTCGACGGGAAATTAGAATTTTAGGTCCGATTTTCAAAATTCAAAAATCAAAAATGGCGATCGTGGTCTAAGTTGTTATCTTGGCTTCCGATCCATCGATTTTTGTGAAATTCGGTATTAGGAGGTGTATTCCGACGGAAAACTCGCATTTTTGGTCCGATTTTCAACATTTCCAAATCCAAGATGGCGGCCCCGCACGAAAACGCGGTCCGGACTCCTAGAATATCAATTTTTGTAAAACTTGGTGAAAAAGAAGATTAAGACATAGATGTTGTCTCCTCAGCAATGTTAACAACTGTGCGGGGCGGTGGCGGCTCGCGGAGCGAGTCGCAAGTTCGTCGCGAAGCGTAGAACTGGGGTCCAGGGGCACTCCCCGGCTAGACGTGTCAGCTCGCAAAGCGAGCTAATCACGACTAGTTTTCGATAAAATTATCAGTGCTCTGCCGAAATGGATTGAGGTTATTTCCCTGTTCACCCCTACGTCGTACATTATCCATCTCACTGAGATAGCCATAATGTCGCACTTTGCGTCGCGCGGATAAATTGCGAGAAACATTGCCACGCTTCGCCGGACGCCCACGTTTTCGACTCCGATCCATTCCCAATATTAAAACGAATACGCGCACTTCACTAAAAATTCGGGATTCTTCATACACGACAAATATTAACAAAATTCAATAGACGACGCGCACTGTACGAAAAAATCGGAATTTTTCATAAACGACGAATATCCATGACGACGAACGCCTCGGGCAGCCGAGTCATCAGCTGACCGAGAACGAAGAGCACGGGGAAAACGAAAAACCGCGCATCTCCTAGCGGGACGAACGGGATAAGCGATGTTTCGGAGGGCGCGAGGGGCGCGGGGCCCGACGCGCGATCCCCGCATTTTTCCCGACCCCGCGGGACCGGGACGCGACGGTCCCGCCGGCACCTCCGACGCCCGGATCGGCACGACGGCAACGAACCACGACGGTCGCGGCGCAATTTCGAAACAAAAATCGGGCCTACGGAATTATATATTAGGAGGATAATAATATGGAAATGAGAAATTGAGAGAGAAGGAGGTGTTGTTATGGTTTCTCATTTTCTAAATGAAATGTTATTACTTTCTCCTTTTGAATCATCTTTTTAAATTGTCATTGGTGAATATTTGGTTTTATTTCTATCCTTAAAATATTCGATGTACAATATACCTTATATATGTATAGGTACGTTTTTTAATTTTTTCTTTGGGAAATTAATACTTCATTTTGAAAACATTTATATTTTTAAAACGTGACAAATATTCGTAAAACCTTTTCCAAGCGACATTAATCTCAACGAGCCGCAGTTGCGCCGACAGAAACTGCAAAAATGAATAAAAGAGGAAAAAAAAGCAAGAAGCACGCAATCTTTAGTTTTAACCCATTTGCACATCGATCTTTTAGAGTCAAATACGTCAAATTTTGAGCGTTTCATTGCGCGTACACCTCGCTGCAGCACAATAAAAGCGCAAAATGTAAAAGAAAAAATTAAAGTGCTTTGGAAATCATTAAATTTGACACGGAACCACCAATATTTAAAAAACACACATTATATTATTATTCTCCTTTGATAAATTGATAATATTTTAATACCATCAATTGAAATGAGAATAATCAATGCAGAGTGTGCTAACATTTCAAAATCATGAGTTAAAAAACGCTAAATATTAAAGCCTAACAGAGCAGAGCGGCGTGCTGCCAGCGCGAGAGGCTCACTGGCGCCTGCAAACCTAAGTGGATACTTCACGCATTGCACAATGCTTGAAGTATCCACTTAGGTTTGTAGGCGCCAATGCGCGTCTCGCGCTGGCCACCCGCCCGCCGCGCCGAGCGGCGGCGCCTGAAGCAAGTATTTCACAACAGAGGTGTCGCACAGTATTATACGAATTTAAATGTATTAAGATCGACAGGCATCCTTTAAAAGAACAGATCTTTCCTCGCAAAATAAATCAAGATACTTATCGTACACAAGAAAAATGTAAGAGTCTTTAGCTGAGGCAAATATAGAGGTTTATCCGGTTCAGGTATAACAAGGTGGGAATTTCTTGAAAGATAATTAAGTGAATTTTGTCTCATGGAATTGACGCTCCCCCATTTTTACCAAAACTCTCAACTATATATTATTCTCTGTTGGACCAAACAGACCAAAAAAAACAAAAAAAAACAAAAACAAAAAAAAAACAAAAAAAAACAAAAAAAAAAAACAAAAAAAAGACAAAACAAAACAAAACAGAACAAGCAAACCCTCATTCTTCCAAGACGTTTTATATTTTCATCCAAACACGTCGAGAGCAATTGTCGTTTGTATTTACATGTGGGCCAATTAACTTTGGGTCTCAACTGACACGTGGACCAAAACTCCCGTGCCGAAAAAACGCGTGGACGTTAATTACTGGAAAAAAACAGGTGCGCGGACAAAAAATTGTTGACGAAATGTCCTATAACCAAAATATGAGTTGTTTTTATCAGTAAATGTCTCAAAAATTACAATGAGCGCATTGGCAAAGTTTGAAATGCTCTCTGAACATCACAATCTGCGTAAGAAATTTGTCTTTTTTTTAGCTTCCCGCTTCCGAAACGATACTACCGCGCATGTGAACATTTCGTTAGAGGAGTCGTACCATTCAACCTTTTCGTAATAGCAATACCCAACACAGCTGACGCTACGCTTCTTGCGCGCAAATCGCATTCGGGAGCACAAGATCAATCAAAGCGGATCTTTATCAATGCGAAGAAATCGTTGGGTTGTTAACAAATGGTTAGAATCTCGATCAGGCACATGTGTTTCGGCGGATTGGGGTCGGCCATCTTGAATATTGTGTAGTCTGTAGTATCCTAGTGCTCAGGGGCTGGGTAGAACGACTCCTCTATCGAAATTTTCACCTGTGCCGTAGTATCGTTTTTCTAGCGGCAAGCTCTAAAAACGCAAATTTCTTACGCAGATAGTTAAGAGTGCATTTCATACTTTGCCAATGCGCTCATCGAGATATTTGAGACATTTACCGACAGAAACAACTGTTATTTTTGCATTAGTAGAAGTTTGCAACAGGTCCATTGCGTTTATGCCTCAATATTGCGCCGATTATCTTTAATTTCTCATCTTTTACAAAATCGCTGAAACAATAAAGCATTAAACGGAATACTGAGAACTTAAGAGAGCCTTATTTATCAGGATTTTATGAATCCCCTGGAAATGTCGTGTAATTTCCGCGGTGTTCCAATGAAACCCGCGTAGTCTCTCGAAATTTTTTAACACGCGGAAGTGGAGGTAGCAACAATTCGAACTCCGTAGTAGGAATGTGGTATCACGCGAAATGAAGGAAAATCTCAGCTTTCCGCGTATCTCAAGTAACTGAAATTGGTGAATATTACTCTCGCATCTATATTGAAATGATGTATTTTCCGCGATATGGTGGTGAAAATTGTTTGTTCTTTCCTAGCTCTTAATCATTCGCTATCAACGCGAGGTTTTTCGCCACGCTCAACACACATAAATCTGCTCACACAGTCCAAGGAAATTCCCGCGATGGACCTGTCGCAAACTTTTGCTAGAGCAAAAATAACAGTTGTTTCTGTCAGCAAATGTCTCGAAAATCACGATGTGCGCGTTGGAAAAGTTTAAACTGCACTCCTAACTTCACGATCTGCGTAAGAAATTTGCTTTTTTAGAGCTTGCCGCTTCAAAAACGATACTATTTAGGTACGGCAGTGGTGAACATTTCGATAGAGGTGTCGTTAATCCAACCCCTGTGCATTTGGATACTACACAATATTCAACGTAGCCGACACCAATCCGTCGAAACACATGCGCCTGGACAGGATTCTAACCATTTGTCAACGACCCAGCGTGTTTAAATACACGATTTCTTCGCGTTGACAAAGATCCGCTTTTGTTGACCTTGTGTTCCCGATTGCGATTTGCGCGCGGAAACGTCGGCTATGTTGGGTATTGCTATTGCGAAAGGGTCGAAAGGAATGACACCTCTAACGAAATGTTCATCTGTGCCGTAGTATCGTTTTTGAAGCAGGAAGCTCAAAAAAACGTAAATTTCTTACGCAGATTGTGAAGTTAAACTCTGCCAATGCGCTCATCGTGATTTCTAAGACATTTACTGATAGAAACGACTCACTTCTGCTTTAGCCAAAGTTTGCTACAGGCCCATCATCAGTTCTTATAGAATATGAACAAGTTTTGCACGTTACAAACGCTGAATGTTTAGAAGTTTAATTCGACTCTAGACTTATTTTTCATGATAATATTAGGATTAAGGTGGAAGAAATAAATAGAAAGTATAAATATATGTATTTGTTGTCTTTCGCTTATTTTTCGAGTTTTAAATGTTGTCACTTGAAGGTACTGGAAAATGACTGCACTTTCCTGATGAAGATCTTTTTGGGAAAAGTCTGTAAAAGCCATGATTTTTTGATCAGTCAGTTTCTGTAGACCTCCGCACAAGAATATTTTTTCTCTGTCAAATATTTTTTCTTGCGAATCAAAAATCAAGGAAAGCAATCCTCCTTCCTTTAAAATCTTTGGCTATTCTCTTTAGAATGAAACTCTTTAGAAACTTGATATTTCACAGTTGGTTATCCTCCGCCCTTTAAAATCTTTGGCTCTTCTCTTTAGAATGAAACTCTCTAGAAACTTGATATTTCACAGTTGGTTGATTTTCTCTGCAATATTGATCACCAACTTTTGAATACTGAAAGTGCTAATTTTCGTTTTTGAATTGTTGCAGGTCCTTGTGTTCCGAAATCTCTCTTTCGGTAAGTGAAATTTTATTTTTAGATTTTTAGGTAATATTTCAACTTGCGTCACTGCAAAAACGGCGCAGCTATACAACTATTCCTGCTTCATGGATGTCCATGTTGCATCTGCAATATTGAAGGCGCGATGGCGCGAGGCGTTATAACTCGCGATGCTCCGCTCTATGTTGCTAATGAGATGTGGCTCAGACTCGGGTATAAAATGAATAAAAAAAAGAGAAAAAAACGAGGCCCTATTACGTCTCTAGTATTTTTAGTTGTGTTGCTTAAGCGGCCCTTGAAGCACCACTACGAACAAGACAAACGGAACCAACAAAATTTGGAATTACAGCAAGGAAAAGGAAGCGCGTCGATGGCGGCGTGGAGGTAACTGTTCGTGCTTGATGGATATCCGTATTGTATATGTAAAATGCAGAGGTGCTAAATATGTCATCCGGTCGAACGATTCAAGGAATACCGATTTTTTTTTCCGTGATCATTTCCGAAAGATTACCAGTTTCCTCCTTTTCCGTTATTTTAACTTTACCGGTATCACAATTCATCGAAAATAGTGTTACACAGCATCTAATCATAAGAGCAATTTGGTTGAGGAGTTTCTCGTAATATTTTCCAACCGCGATGTGAAATCTAACAATCGCCGTACACGATTTTTACGGCCCCCGAAATGAGCTTTAATTGTCAAGAAAGAGCTTTTGCAACAAGTAAGACCATCACAGAAATGAAACATGTACTAATCATTCACTCGCCACATCTTTGTCGTAGTCTCCGTTGATAGTAGGCGATGCGGCCTGATTTTTTCGATGGTATTTTTATTTTTTTGGTCATGTTCAGCAATGCTATCTTCACGCCGTGAAAGATTCACTTCTGCAAACAATTGAAAATCCAACCGTTGAATTGATTTTCGTTTAAATTTACCTCTGTCCAGGGTGGCTAGTGAATGGTAACACAAGAATGAAGACGGCGAAGCAACTGCAGGATACAGCTCAAAACGGAGACGTTCAGTGTGAATCCACTGTTGAGAATGGAACGTCCCTGCCGGCAGCCAGCCCGGAGTATGACGGAGTAGCCATCAAACGTGAATGGACCCCGTCGGATTCCCGCATCTATGCACCTGGAAGTGATGCAACTGATCATGCCTCCTACTACCAAGGTCAGGGAATGACTGCTCTTTTCTCCCACCGAGAACCTCCTTCAGAAATTCCTCATAAATCGAATATTCAAGCCCTAATTTTAAACGAAATAAAAGAAGAAGTGGACGAGAAGGACGATGACTTGGTCCGCACTCTGCACACCAGTGTGGAAATCAAAGATGAGCCGTTTTCGGAAACGCAGTGCCCTGAGCTAACATCTCCCATTTTGGTGCACACCAGTGAAAAACCATTCAAATGCGAAAGTTGCACACGCTCATTCACTCAGAGAAGAAATCTGAGGCGGCACATGTTGGTGCACACCGGTGAAAAACCATTTAAGTGCACGCATTGTACACGCTCTTTCACTCACAAAAGTACTCTGGCAACTCATTTGTTGGTGCACACCGGTGAAAAACCATTCAAATGCTCGCACTGCACTCGCTATTTTAATTCAAAACGTCAACTGACGCGTCATATGTTAGTGCACAACGGTGAAAAACCATTCAAATGCAAGCATTGCACACGCCCATTTGCTCGGAAAAGTGATCTGACGCGTCACATGTTGGTGCACACCGGTGAAAAACCATTCAAATGCGAAAGTTGCACACGCTCATTCACTCAGAGAAGAAATCTGAGGCGGCACATGTTGGTGCACACCGGTGAAAAACCATTTAAGTGCACGCATTGTACACGCTCTTTCACTCAGAAAAGTACTCTGGCAACTCATTTGTTGGTGCACACCGGTGAAAAACCATTCAAATGCTCGCACTGCACTCGCTATTTTAATTCAAAACGTCAACTGACGCGTCATATGTTAGTGCACAACGGTGAAAAACCATTCAAATGCAAGCATTGCACACGCCCATTCGCTCGGAAAAGTGATCTGACGCGTCACATGTTGGTGCACACCGGTGAAAAACCACTCAAGTGCGCGCATTGCACTCGCTTTTTCACGCGGAAAAGTAATTTGAAATCTCATATGTTAGTGCACACCGGTGAAAAACCATTCAAGTGCGCGCATTGCACACGCTCTTTCACTCAGAAAAGTACTCTGGCAACTCATTTGTTGGTGCACACCGGTGAAAAACCATTCAAATGCTCGCATTGCACTCGCTCATTTACTAAGAAAAGAAATTTGGCATCTCATGTGTGTGTACACACCGGTGAAAAACAATTCAAGTGCGCGCATTGCACACGCTCTTTCACTCAGAAAAGTAATTTGGCATCTCACATGTTGCTGCACACCGGTGAAACACCATTCAAATGCGAGCATTGCACACGCTCTTTTACTCAGAAAAGAGATCTGACACGTCACATGTTGGTGCACACCGGTGAAAAACCATTCAAGTGCGAGCATTGCACTCGCTCTTTTACTCTAAAAAATAATTTGACGTGTCACATGTTGGTGCACACCGGTGAAAAATTATTCAAATGCTCGCACTGCACTAGCTCTTTTTCTCAGAAAAGTAATTTGGCATCTCATATGTTGGTGCACACCGCTGAAAAACCATTCAAATGCTCGCACTGCACTCGCTATTTTAATTCAAAACCTCAACTGACGCGTCATATGTTAGTGCACACCGGTGAAAAACCATTCAAATGCAAGCATTGCACATGCTCATTCACTCGGAAAAGTAATTTGA
Organism: Bemisia tabaci; assembly: GCF_001854935.1. Lineage (NCBI taxonomy): Eukaryota > Metazoa > Arthropoda > Insecta > Hemiptera > Aleyrodidae > Bemisia > Bemisia tabaci. The sequence goes on along the minus strand of NW_017547331.1, from coordinate 1,315,672 downwards.
AATCTCACATGTTCGTGCACACCGGTGAAATACCATTCAAGTGCGCGCATTGCACACGCTCTTTCACTCACAAAAGTACTCTGGCAACTCATTTGTTGGTGCACACCGGTGAAAAACCATTCAAATGCTCGCATTGCACTCGCTCTTTCACTCAGAAAGGTAATCTGGTATCTCATTTGCTGGTACACACCGGTGAAAAACCATTCAAATGCGCGCATTGCACTCGCTCATTCACGCAGAAATGTTATCTGGTGGGTCACATGTCGGTGCACACCGGTGAAAAACCGTTTAAGTGCGCTCGTTGCAGTCGCTCTTTTACTCGGAATCGTCAGCTGGCATCTCACATGTGGGTGCACACCAGTGAAAAACCATTCAAATGCTCGCATTGCACTCGCTCTTTTACTCGGGAAAGTCAGCTGGCATCTCACATGTGGGTGCACACCGGTGAAAAACCATTCAAATGCTCGCATTGCACTCGCTCTTTTACTCGGAAAATTAATCTGGTATCTCATTTGTTGGTGCACACCGGTGGAAAACCATTCAAATGCGCGCATTGCACTCGCTCATTCACTCAGAAATGTTATCTGATGGGTCACATGTCGGTGCACACCGGTGAAAAAAAATTCAAGTGAGCGCATTGCACATGTTCTTTTACTCTGAATTATACTGTGAAGCGTCACATGTTGGTGTTGGTGCGCACTGGTGAAAAACCATTCAATTGCGAGCATTGCGCTTGCTCTTTTGCTAAAAAAAGTCAATTGGCAGCTAATATGTTGGTTCTTACCAGTGAAGAACCATTCAAATGCAAATACTGCACTATTTCTTTTATTCGGAAAAGTGATCTGACGCGTCATATATTGCTGCACTGCGCTGAGAAACATTTTAAGTGAGAGAGTTGCACTCGCTCCTGTACGAGAAAAGTTATGTGGCGTCTCACGTCTCGGTGCGGTGCACTTAGGTGTGAAACCTTTCAAATGCAATTTTTGTGCTCACAGCTGACAAACCATTCTAATGCGCGCATTGATCTCGTTCTGTTACGCAGAAAAAGGTTCTTATATATCATGTAACGATACCTACCGATGTAAAACCATTTAAGGGCGTGAAAAGGATCTCTGACGTTGCAAAAAATGTTAATAAAATTAGAGAAAAACTCTGTACTTTCCTAAATGTGTGTCTGCTTTTATTGTAAAAATTGTGAATGTAGATTGTGCGCTATTATGCAAAAATCGCCGTTAAAATATTTAATTAATCATTCTTTAAATTTAGTTTTTCGTGTAACTGGTTCTGAAATTGATTTTTTGATTAGCATCGACATGTGTGGTTCAAGTGCAAATTCAACAGTTTATGTTTCTAGCGTAAGACCTCTAAAAATAGTCAAGAAAAGTAAATTCACGTGTACGGTACTTTATCTTATATTATTCTTACAAAATAAATAACGCGAAAGATTTAGTATTTTATATTAATCTTTTTTTTCTCCCTTATCTTTGACATGAGCAGTATGCATATTTATCAAATCAATATGAAAATCACTTTAATATTAGCTTTGAAAGCCTGAATCTGTTCTTCATCGGTGAATAAGTTCTTCAAAAATTGTCAAGAAAAGTATATTCATTTGTACGGTATTTTATTAATAATTATTGTTACGGAATAAATAACGACAAGGATCTAGTATTAAAATTGGATTTTTTTTATTTTTATTTTCTTTCATCTTTGACAGGAGCAGTATGCATATTTACAAAATCAATATTAAAATCACTTCAACATTAGCTTTGAAAGCCCGAATATGTTTAAATAGCCACGTTATAATTTTTTAGATCGAATAACTATGTCTAAAGACATCATCTCACTTTGCGTATGAATGCACAAATGAAGAATTTTTTCTGAAATGCAAGATGTGTACCGCGCTCTACAACACGTTCTACTTCTTTATAATTTCACTAAATTCAGTCAATAAGTCGGCTGCAATGGTCTAGTGGTCAAGGCAATTCGCTACCAACACTGCGGTCCGGGATTCAATCTTCGGAGGTGCAGGGCCGGATTTATCAATCGGCTACGTAGGCTATACCCTAGGGCGCAACATTCTGATGGGCGGACAATTTTTGAGAATTTTTTTTTTTAATTTAACGAGTCTTTTGTTACTTATTATTTTCCAAAACCAATTTGCAAACGTAAACGTACCTCAAAACTGTTTAACTGCGTGTTTTTTTTTTTTTTTTTTTTTTTTTTTTTTTTTTTTTTTTTCATTCTCCTTCTGATCTGGAGGAGAAGGGCGTCTGCCCCCCCCCCCCGCAAGAGAGCGCCTACTTTTAGGGGCGCCACCCTAAGGTTAGCCTAGGGCGTTAAAAATGTAAATCCGGTCCTGCGGAGGTGACTGATAATTCAGTCACCGTAACTATGGGTGACTGTAACACTTCACACTGAAAAAACAGTTCTGTTCACAGGGCTCCTTTACTTCTTTTGTAACAGTCACAGAAGCTTCCGTTATGAAGACAGAGTACTCTGTTCCCACGACCGCAGTTCTGTTCTCACAACAAAAATTCTGTAAGCGTAACATGGAAACTGCAGGAGCCGTGGGAACAGAAGGTTCTGTCGTTACCATCTATTTTTTTCTGTGCAATACCCTGACCCTTGGAGGTAACAGGGTGCGGGAGGGACATAGTCACCCAGTAAGCAAACCGGCTGCACTGTTCGACTGGGTTGTGAAAAAATCGGCAATCACTCGTAGAGTACGCGACTGCCAGCGCTACCTATCTGTGGAGATAGTAACCACACATCCCGGTTTCACTCGCTGAATTTGGCAGCTGAAAATGGAAGTCAACCAACAGTCATCGCTCAACCGTTGAAATTTCACAATTTCGAGTTATATTCATCCTGATGTGTATCAAATGGACGTATTTCTACCAAAGAGACCTATGTGGAGGTGAGAAATATGGGGTGTGCTCGTCGTAGCTGCATAAGAAGCAATGTAAAAGTGGGCGTGGTTCCTTTTGAAGAATTGGAAAAGCGGGATTTTACATTCTATCAAAGAGACCTATGTGCAACTGAATGCGGAACTCATGAGCTGCGGGTATGGCAAGAGAGCGTTGTGGACAGGGCTCATGAGTTAAAGCGCCCCGACGACCATCTCCCCGTCGCGCGTGTGCTCGATCATTGCCGCTGACGTCACTGGCGCTATATTATTCTCATTCACTCTTACGGCCAGAGAACTAACGAGCACACCCCATATTTCTCACCTCCACATAGGTCTGTTTGGTAGAAATACGTCCAAATCTACTCGAATAGTTCCGACAAATCCGACATTATCCGATAGTCGCTGAGCATTGTTGCTGAATTTTGCGTGACACTCGCAAAATTCAGGCCCCGGGCCGATGACTGCCACATTCAGGTCCCACATTCAGCGTGTGATTGCGGCAACAGTCCAACCCGGTGGAGGCATGCCCGTGCTCCGAAAATCCGTGCTCTCCAGCGTCTGCCACAGTCTTTGATAAGACCTACCCTGCCGTGAAAAATGAAGTTTTGAGAAAATGGGCCTAGAAGCTTCTGAGCGGAACATTTTGAAAGAAGCCTCCGCTCTTTGTCTAATCGCAACCAATCATTCGATCGACTCTCAGAAATCTTTCGGGGATTCAAACTCGACGGCTCTCTTCGCTATCACGGCAGTACCGTTGGCTATCAGACGGCCGGTGAGCCTTGCGGGAATATAGAGGATACACAATGTGTCCATGTTACGCACAGATCGTGTAATTGCCCAGTTCATGAATTGGGCAGATTTTTGCTCATTTCATGAAATGGGCAATGTTGTTGCCCGAATTGTGAAATGGCACCAAAATTGCCCATTTCATGAATTGGGGCGGGAAAAAATCGCCCAATTCACGCATATAATAATGAAAATAATGAAATAATGAAAAAACGCTCACACTCAAATTGTGTAATTGCCCAATTCGTGAAGAATAAAGTGCAGTGCAATTCCGCTTGCCACCCGCAAAGGACCTGCGCCAATAGCAATTAGGTGAGTTACATTAGCATGATATCATATCCTACTTTCTACTTTTTTCAATACTTACTTTCAATATTTTCATGCCCCAGTTCACGAATTGGGCAATTACGCAAATTGACTGTGAGCGTTTTTTTCATTATTTGCCCAATGCGTGAATTGGGCGATTTTTTCCCGCCCCAATTCATGAAACGGGCAATTTTGGTGCCATTTCACAATTTGGGCAACAACATTGCCCATTTCGTGAAATGAGCAAAAATCGGCCCAATTCATGAACTGGGCAATTACACGATCTGTGCGTAACATCCATACTACGAAGTTAATGATCATGGTCCAACTTCGCGGTGCACGACGGCGGGGTTCCTGCCAGTTGCCTTGGTCCCTTGAGGGCGCCTCGCCGGTCAACCCGGCCCTTACTTACTTAAAGCACCAAATAAACGTATCTACCAACCTACCTTACATTCAGCCAATAATATACAACCGTCTCCGAGTCTCAAATAGGTAGGTACAAGTACACAGCGTATGAATCTACGCAATTTACATGAACGTGTATAGTATAAGTGGCTGTACTTTACAAGGATCTAAGCGTTTGGAACCGTATCTCCGTAGTAGGAAAGAGCTCTTCAAGGAAGAATGTCCCTTTGGAAATAAATAAATATTCGGAGGGAAGCATTCTCCTGTATTTTTAAAAGTATAGTATTCGTACGCAGCGCTTCTTCTTTAGTATAAATCTCCGTTATACCGAGCGGAGTGGACCGATTTCATCAAAATCCTGCCTACCAGCATTGGATGTTGGCCATTACTTTTTCCGATGTTTCATTTTTGAATCATGAAACTAAGCCGTACCGAAACCTCAAACTATAGTAAGTTGTTCATTATCAAGCAGGGCAAATTCATAGAAAGGTTTTACGTGTTCAGTCCTTTTAAACAGATAAACCGCAGGAGATAATTAAGTAACTTGAAATGCAACGAGGCTGATTATGGATAAATTAAACTAAGAAATACAATTCGCAATGAGGAACCACAATTTCTGGCTTATCATTTCAGAAAATTTGTATGTAATTCTCTCCTTAATCACGCGATCTCGTGATCGGGCAGATTTTGCTCCCTGCAAATTCTCATCACGATGTCGTGAAAAGTAAGCGTCTTGATAAGGACGCGAGCATAATATCTATAAACGTCAGTAATTTGAGGCATTCATAAAACCAAAGTTTCCCTTCCTTTCTGCGTAATACCACGTGCCTGCTCCGGAGTTCGAATAGCTGCACGTCTCAATACGACCACATTTTCAAGAATACCTAAGTTCATAAACGTCACCAAGTTGAGAGAGCCGTTAGGCTATGAATTTCCTTCATTTTCGCTGGATACCACACTACCCACTCCGGAGTTTGATCGTTCCGCGCTCCATGTCATTTAACGGCGCTAGCACAATACTTACACTCAGAAACGTCAATAATTTTCTTATACCCTCTCCACAGATCGAACTTGAAGATAAAATAAAACAAAATCACGGATCTTTAAACGTCTTAATTGAGATTGAGATACCTGCGCAGTTTTGCATTTGGTCATGGATATGGAAGGTGCGTGAAATCCTTAGGAGTTGAATTATGTTCATTCTGTTTGTACCCAGAATTATAGTAATGCCCACTTCCTATGAGAGAAAGTCTCCCTCTCCCGATGAAATTAATCTTCTGCATCCTGTTTTAATAAAGTACTCGTTGGTGAGTTAGCAGCTTGCTCCGACGTGGGTACCGTCACTGGCGATATGGCAAGTTGGCAACACTGTTTTCCTCGATTCAAATCCATTGGAAATATCGATTTCACGCGAGGCAGGCTGCTGCGCCAAGAATCGATTGTTTCACATGTATTTCAATGGAGGTAGAACAGTGTTGCCAGCTTCAAGAATCGCTGCTGGGCTGAAAGTGGACCGTGGTCCGCAGGAAGTAACTTTGAGTCTCTACATGCACTGTCGAGTGCAGAATGACGAAATTCGGTCCATATGGATGGCCACAGTGCAAAACCGCGTATCTCGATTTGCGATGCTGAAGATTTCCTGTCATACTTGATTTTTCTTGTGAAAAACTAGTCAACAGTTTCTTGAAAACCGCCCGTTGGCTATCAGCAAAACCGCAGTTGGCTATCAGCAAAATCTACCTCTAAATTTCAAGCCATAGTAAACAGTTGACTTGTTTCCCCTCGGCAGAATGGAAAAGGATCAGAGATTTTGAAACATATCGTAATGGCGTTGCGCGATTTCGTATTCTAGATGACGATACATCTACTTTTTCGGGATACATTAGTTCCCTCCATTCCAAAGTACCTCTATCCAAAGGACCCTTCTTTACTGTGTCATGAGTACCGTCAAACATGTTTTCTCGCTCGTACCTAGCAAAAATCAATAAGATTTGTCCCGTGAAACTTTGCGTATCACTGTAGAATTCAAGTAACGTGGAATTTGGGATTGGGAAAGAGATTTTGAAACACCGCAATGGTGTTGCACAATTTCGTATTCTAGATGACGATGTATCTAGTTTTTCCGGACACATATGTTTTCTCCATTCCAACGTACCTCCATCCAAAGGACCATTCTTTATTGAGGATTGGCCCAACAAGGCCGAAACGCGTCTGTAGTTGCCTTCCTGAATGGACGTAACTAGTGGTGCTCCAAACAGCATATCTCTTTGAGGGAAAATTGTGCTTGTGTGTGAGCCTTTTCCCTCTCTAATGAGATTTCAGCTTTAAGCTGAATTTTTTACGCACGTTGGCTAAAAAACTCCAACATCTACTCTTTATTGTGTCATGAGTCCCGTCAAACGTGTATTCTAAGTGGCCAGAAAGCATGTTTTCTGGTACCTAAATCAGCAGGGAGCGATGGCCCAACCAATTTTAAATTTAAACAAACAGTTTAGGTTAAACATTATTTCTTTGAACCAGAACATTATGTTTTTCGTCTCGAAGATGCTGCTCATTTTCATCTGTGATCGTTGTCGTTATTTGTACCCTGTCATCATCAAAATGTATTGCACATGCCAATCTATCACTCGTCATATTTTTTTCGTAGTCCCCGATAAAATCTGGTGATGCGGCCTGATTTTTTCGATGATGAAATTACTTTTGTGCAATGTGCAGCAATTAGCATATCTTCAATCCGTGAAATGATTAACTTCTGCAGAAAATTATTAAAGCAACCGTTTAATTCATTTTCGTTTCAATTTACCTCTGTCCAGGATGGCTAGTGAATGAAAGCACAAGAATGAAGTCGGTAAAGCATCTGCTTGGTACAGCTCGAAACGGAGACATCAATTGTGAATCCACTGTTGAGAATGGAACATCCCTGCCGGCAGCCAGCCCGGAGTACGACGGAGTAGCTATCAAACGTGAATGGACCCCATCGGATTCCCGCATCTATGCATCTGGAAGTGATGCAACTGATCATGCCTCCTTCTACCAAGGTCAGGGTGCTCTTTTCTCCCGCCAAGAACCTCCTTCAGAAATTCCTCCTATATCGAATATTCAAGCCCTAATTTTAAACGAAATAAAAGAAGAAGTGGACGAGGAGGATGATAACTTGGTCGCCACTCTGCACACCAGTGTGGAAATCAAAGATGAGGCGTTATCGGAAGAGCGTCCCATGTTGGCGCATAACGGTGAAAAACCATTCAAATGCGAGGATTGCACTCGCTCTTTTAGTCAGAAAAGTAATTTGGCATCGCATATGTTGGTGCACACCGGTGAAAAACCATTCAAGTGCTCGCATTGCACTCGCTCTTTTACTCAGAAAAGAAATTTGGCATGTCATGTGTTTATGCACACCGGTGAAAAACCATTCAAATGCGAGCACTGCACACGCTCTTTCACTCAGAGAAGTACTCTGGCATCTCATATGTTGGTGCACACCGGTGAAAAACCATTCAAATGCGAGCCTTGCACACGCTCTTTTACTAAGAAAAGTGCTCTGACGCGTCACATGTCGGTGCACGCCGGTGAAAAACCATTCAAATGCTCGCATTGCACTCGCTTTTTCACGCGGAAAAGTAATTTGAAATCTCATATGTTGGTGCACACCGGTGAAAAACCATTCAAGTGCGAGCATTGCACACGCTCTTTCACTCACAAAAGTACTCTGGCAACTCATTTGTTGGTGCACACCGGTGAAAAACCATTCAAATGCTCGCATTGCACTCGCTCTTTTACTCAGAAAAGTAATTTGGCATCTCATATGTTGGTGCACACCGGTGAAAAACCATTCAAATGCTCGCATTGCACTCGTTCTTTTACTCAGAAAAGAAATTTGGCATGTCATGTGTTTATGCACACCGGTGAAAAACCATTCAAATGCGACCATTGCACACGCTCTTTCACTCAGAGAAGTACTCTGGCATCTCATATGTTGGTGCACACCGGTGAAAAACCATTCAAATGCGAGCATTGCACACGCTCTTACACTCACAAACGTACTCTGGCATCTCATATGTTGGTGCACACCCCTGAAAAACCATTCAAATGCGAGCATTGCACACGCTCTTACACTCACAAACGTACTCTGGCAACTCATTTGTTGGTGCACACCGGTGAAAAACCATTCAAATGCTCGCAATGCACTCGCTCTTTTACTCGGAAAAGTCAGCTGGCATCTCACATGTGGGTGCACACCAGTGAAAAACTATTCAAATGCTCGCATTGCACTCGCTCTTTTACTCGGAAAAGTCAGCTGGCATCTCACATGTGGGTGCACACCGGTGAAAAACCATTGAAGTGCGAGCATTGCGCTCGGTTTTTTACTCAGAAAAATCATTTGGCATCTCATCTGCAGCACTTGAGAAAAACAATTCAAGTGCGCTCGTTGCACCCGCTGTTTAACTCAGAAAAGTGAGCTAAGGCGTCACATGTGGGTGCACACTTGTGTAAAACGATTCAAGTGCGCTCGTTGCACTCAGTCTTTTACTCGCAATAGTCAGCTGGCATCTCACATGTGGGTAGGTACACACCGGTGAAAAGCCATTCAAATGCGAGCATCGCACTCGATGTTTCACTCAGAAAAGACATCTGACACGTCATGTTTTGCTGCACTGCACTGAGAAACCATTCTAGGGCGAGCACTGCACTCGTTTTTTGACTCGAAAAGTA
>NW_017547331.1:1247131-1304773 GCF_001854935.1 Bemisia tabaci | reverse complement strand
TAAGAGCACCACCTGGTTCATTAATTTAAGTTCCTGTGAGGTCTTTGGACTAAACTAAAAATTGAAGGGTTACGCGTCATGTAGCGAGGAGAGCACTTCGGTCAGACGGAGAGCTCATGGACAGTAGATTTTAAAAAAATGCCTTTAATTCTTTGAAAGTTGGCTCAAAAGCACCACCTGAGTCATTAATTAAGTTCCTAAAGGGTCCTTGGACTAATCTCATAATTGCAGAGGGGCCGATAGGAAACGCTCAATTCTCCAATGAATGAGTCGGTACGCTCCTAGATAATAGCAGCGAACACTTTGAGTCAGATGAAACCTAGGAATTCAAATGCATTGTATAATGCATCATATACTATCTCCAAAATTACTCCGTAGGTATACACCAAGCAAAATTAGACAACTAATCAGGTACTTACATTACATACAATTATCGAAGCTAAAACGCAAGCACTGACACTTGGATTTTTATTAGAAACTAATATGTTTGTTGTTGATGAATTTAGAATCCCGGCAGATTCCATCTTTCGCGGTTCCTTTTTACGAGGTACTGAACACAAATATAATATAATAATATAATAAAACTGCACAAACATGATTGATTTAATTAGGTATTGATGTTGTTGTTGCGAGGTTTGTTGACACGGGGTTACGACTACTGGTTACGAGCAGCAAGAAGAAGGTGGCGCTCTCTATTGTTTTCGTTTCGAATTACGGGGATACGCGCTAAGGAACTGGCGCTCTTGTTTTTAATTCTGAGATCGGTCGTTGCTGAATACAAAAAATAAAAGTCAACCATCAAAAAACGAGGATGTATTGAAATCGAACAGTTTCCTTTTCAACCGGAAGAAAACAAACACAAATAAATTGTCAATCCACAACCTATCATTGAGAGACCGAGAACCTTCCAGTGAGCTGTGTGGCATCCTTTGTCTTGCAAGAAAATTTGTAAATTGAAAAAGATTTCCGTTTTGTAACTTAAAAAATTGTCATTGAAATTAGAGAATAACGCTGTACTTTTCTGCATTTTTGTCTGTTTTTAATGTAAAAACTGTAAATGTAGATAGTGCAGGATTTTTTGCATGATTGCTGTTATAATATTTGAGTTGGGAGATGTGTTTTGTTGATTTTCACGTAAGAATGTCACCTTGCCGTCATTCCTATCGAACTGTTTTGATGTTAAATTGTTTAAACATGGTAAATTAATTTTACATTAATTATAGTTTTGCGAGTTTCGAAATTGATTTTTTGATTAGCATCGATATGTGTGAATCAAGCCCAAAAACAGTTTATGTTCCTAGCGTAAGACTTATAAAAACAGTCAAGAAAAGTAAATTCATTTGTGCGGTATTTTATTATTTACTATTGTTACAATTAAATAACAGCAAGGATGAAGTATTAAATTTGGATTTATCTTTTTTCTCTCTCTTATTTTCGACATGAGGAGTATACATAACCAAATCAATATTAAAATCACTTTAATATTAACTTTGAAGCCCCGAAAGTCCCATAAGTCCCCGAATGTCCCCGATTCTGGAAAGATGTTCCTGATCTCCCCGAATGTCCCTGATTTTCATGTTCAGGTCCCGAAAAACTGACAAAAATCAGCCGCCGAAAATTTCAAATGTTCGCGGTGCTTTTGTTGCGCGCGAGGTGGCAAAAATTCGAACCCTCGCTGGCGTCTTTCGGCGGGAACGATCCGAAACTTCGGAAGCTCGGTGTCGAGATTATCTATTTTTCATTCTATGTTGCTTTCTCTCGCGGCTTTTCTCTCGTCTATTTTGGTAAAAATGTCCCCAATTTTTATGAAAAAAGGACACAAATGCCCCCGATCCTGGTTTTTTCAGCTGATAGAAGAATAGCCACGTTTTAAAAATTAAGATCCATAACTTTGCCTCAAGTAATTACCTGGCCTTGCATATGAATGCACCTACGAAGAATCGTTTACAGAAATGCAACGTACGTATCCCGCTCTACAGCACATTCTACTTCTTTATAATTTTACTGCATTCAGTCAATATTTTACAACTGTCTGTAAGTCTCAAATAGGTACCAGTAGTATGACGAGCATGAACGTTCGCAATTTATTCATATGCAGCGTCTCTTCTTTTGAATAAATCTCCGTTATACAGAGCGGAGTGGACCAATTTAATTAGAATAATGCCTATCAACATTGAATGTTGCCCATTACTTTCTCCCATGTTTAATTTTTGAGACACAAAACTAAGCTACACAGAGACCTTAAAATGTTGTGAGTAAGGGGTCCTTTATAAAGGGCAAATCCCCAGAAAGTTTTTACGTGTTCAGTCCTGTTAAAAAATAAAACGTGGGAGACAATTCGGTATCTTGAAATGCAGTTAGGCTGATTCTGGTTACTAGGAAGTACAACTCGCAATGGGCCTGTTGCATGCAAGAGATACAGCCGTGCGAATAGACTTTTTAGTGGTTAAATGACACGAAAATTACGATGCTCACTTTAAAAAAGTCTAAAATACACTCCTTACTGCGCAATTTGCGTTGTCAGGAACGCGCTTTTTCAAATTTCCCGCGTCTGGGGGCAGTTTTCTAACGGAAACAATTAACGGCAACTCGCGGCTATTTCCGGTCAACTAAAACTGACAACATAACCTAAAAATCGGAGCTCGTGATACCGTGAAATGGAATGTAGAAGGATTGCGTTGGATATTTAAAAGTTGATCGATTTGGTTACCGCATAAAGCGTATATGGACCGCTATAAGAGATCACGTTGGGTTTGTAAACAAACTGAAGGAAAGAATAACAACAACAACAACGACTCGACATCTTCCGGAAATCACCGAGCCCGCCGTTTGCTCGTTTCCGGTGATTAGAAAACTGCCCCCAGACGCGGGAAATTTGAAAAAGCGCGTTCCTAACAACGCAAATTGCGCAGTAAGGAGTGTATTTCAGACTTTTTTAATGTGACCATCGTAATTTTCGTGTCATTGAACCTCTAAAAAGTCTATTCGCGCGGCTGTATCTCTTGCATGCAACAGGCCCATTAGAAACTACCATTTCCGGCTGATCAGTTTCGAAACATCCTACGTAATTTTCTCACCAGTCACGCGCTCCGCGGTCTCGTGATCGGATAGATTTTGCTCCCTGCAAATTCTCATCACGATGTCGTGAAAAGTGAGCGTCTTGATAAGGACGCGAGCATAATATCTATAAACGTCGGTAATTTGAGGCATCCATACAACCAAAGTTTCCCTTCCTTTCTGCGTAATACCACGTGCCTGCTCCGGAGTTCGAATAGTCGCACGTCTCAATACGACCACATTTTCAAGAATACCTAAGTTCATAAACGTCACCAAGTTGAGAGAGGCGTTAGGCTATGAATTTCCTTCATTTTCGCTGGATACCACACTACCCACTCCGGAGTTTGATCGTTCCGCGCTCCATGTCATTTGACGGCGCTAGCACAATACTTACACTCAGAAACGTCAATAATTTTCTTATACCCTCTCCACAGATCGAACTTGAAGATAAAATAAAACAAAATCACGGATCTTTAAACGTCTTAATTGAGATTGAGATACCTGCGCAGTTTTGCATTTGGTCATGGATATGGAAGGTGCGTGAAATCCTTAGGAGTTGAATTATGTTCATTCTGTTTGTACCCAGAATTATAGTAATGCCCACTTCCTATGAGAGAAAGTCTCCCTCTCCCGATGAAATTAATCTTCTGCATCCTGTTTTAATAAAGTACTCGTTGGTGAGTTAGCAGCTTGCTCCGACGTGGGTACCGTCACTGGCGATATGGCAAGTTGGCAACACTGTTTTCCTCGATTCAAATCCATTGGAAATATCGATTTCACGCGAGGCAGGCTGCTGCGCCAAGAATCGATTGTTTCACATGTATTTCAATGGAGGTAGAACAGTGTTGCCAACTTCAAGAATCGCTGCTGGGCTGAAAGTGGACCGTGGTCCGCAGGAAGTAACTTTGAGTCTCTACATGCACTGTCGAGTGCAGAATGACGAAATTCGGTCCATATGGATGGCCACAGTGCTAAACCGCGTATCTCGATTTGCGATGTTGAAGATTTCCTGTCATACTTGATTTTTCTCGTGGAAAACTAGTCAACAGTTTCTTGAAAACCGCCTTGTCCTATCTTGTCTATCAGCAAAATACCACCTATAAATTTCAAGCCATAGTAAACAGTTGACTTGTTTCCCTTCGGCAGAATGGAATAGGATCAGAGATTTTGAAACACCGCAAAGGCGTTGCGCAATTTCGTATTATAGATGACGATGTATCTAGTTTTTGCGGACACACATGTTTTCTCCATTCCAACGTACCTCTATTCAAAGGACCCTTTTTTACTGTGTCATGAGTACCGTCAAACATGTTTTCTAATGGTCTCAGGACTAAGGTCTAATTGGAGACAGTTCCTCTTGATTCAAACTCGCTCGTACCTAGCAAAATCAATCAGATTTGTCCCGTGAAACTTTGCGTATCACTGTCGTATTCAAGTAACGTGGAATAATCCACTCCTGGTTCTGGCTCTGGAAAACTTCGCGGGGAAAGTTGAAAAAAGCACGGAACTCAGAATATTACAGTCAAAAAACTACTGAACGTCAACTCTTGAAACCATTTCTTGGCGTTAACATATCGTGTCGAACATGACGTCCAAAAATGGACGTATTTCTACCCAACAGAATTGTGTACAGGTGGGAAAGATGGGGTGTACTCTTTAGTCGAGGGATGTAAAAATAATGCGGAATTATATTACTAGAGAAAAATAGAACCGCGCTGAGTACCAGAAGATGGACTTCATCACATGGGACGGATGATGATTTTGCTCTAACATTCCATTCCACACTTGGGCACAGCCAACACTTGTCCCCAGCACATTCCTCCTGTACTTTCGCACAAACTTCCTCTGCCAGGTGACATGTTTTCCTGCAGTCCACCACATTCGGCGGATATTAGAGCAAAGTTGGTGCTGAGCACCGTTCTATTTTTCTCCGTGTATGACCGACGAGGATTTCCTCGTATTCAGTTATTTTTAATCGATCATTATCAAAATTTATCGGGAATTCTAAACCATCACTCGCCACATTTTTGTCGTAGTCCCCGATTAAACCAGGTAATGCGGCCGGACTTTTTCGATGGTGTTGCTATTTTTTTTGCAATGTTCAGCAATTATATCTTCACGCCGTGAAATGATTCACGTATGCAAACAACTAAAAATCCAACCGTTGAATTGATATTCGATTAAATTTACCTCTGTCCAGGGTGGCTAGTGAATGATACCGCAAGAATGAAGTCGGCGAAGCAACTGCAGGATACAGCTCAAAACGGAGACGTTAAGTGTGAATTCACTGTTGAGAATGGAACGTCCCTGCCGGCAACCAACCCTGAGTATGACGGTGTAGCCATCAAACGTGAATGGAACCCATCGGATTCCCGCATCTATGCATCTGGAAGTGATGCGACTGATCATGCCTCCTTCTACCAAGGTGAGGGTGCTCTTTTCTCCCTCCAAGAACCTCCTTCAGAAATTCCTCCTATATCGAATATTCAAGCCCTAATTTTAAACGAAATAAAAGAAGAAGTGGACGAGAAGGACGATGACTCGGTCGCCACTCTGCACACCAGTGTGGAAATCAAAGAAGAGGCGTTATCGGAAGAGCGTCCCATGTTGGTGCTTATCAGTGAAAAACCATTCAAATGCGAAAGTTGCACACGCTCTTTTACTAAGAAAAGTGCTCTGACGCGTCACATGTCGGTGCACGCCGGTGAAAAACCATTCAAATGCTCGCATTGCACTCGCTTTTTCACGCGGAAAAGTAATTTGAAATCTCATATGTTGGTGCACACCGGTGAAAAACCATTCAAGTGCGAGCATTGCACACGCTCTTTTACTCACAAAAGTGATCTGACGCGTCACATGTTGTTGCACACCGGTGAAAAACCATTCAAGTGCGAGCATTGCACACGCTCTTATACTCAGAAAAATAATCTGGTATCTCACATGTCGGTGCACACCGGTGAAAAACCATTCAAATGCCAGCATTGCACACGCTCTTTCACTCGGAGAAGTTTTCTGGCAACTCATATGTTGGTGCACACCGGCAGTGAAGAACCATTCAAATGCGAGCGTTGCACACGCTCATTCATTCAGAAAAGTAATCTGAGGCGTCACATGTTGTTGCACACCGGTGAAAAACCATTCAAGTGCGAGCATTGCACACGCTCTTATACTCATAAATATAATCTGGTATCTCACATGTCGGTGCACACCGGTGAAAAACCATTCAAATGCGAGCATTGCACACGCTCTTATACTCAGAAAAGTGATCTGACGCGTCACATGTTAGTGCACACCGGTGAAAAACCATTCAAGTGCGAGCATTGCACACGCTGTTTCACTCACAAAAGTACTCTGGCAACTCATTTGTTGGTGCACACCGGTGAAAAACCATTCAAATGCGAGCATTGCACACGCTCTTTTAGTCGGAATAGTCTGCTGGCATCTCACATGTGGGTGCACACCGGTGAAAAACCATTCAAATGCTCGCATTGCACTCGCTCTTTTTCTCAGAACAGTAATTTGGCAAAGCATATGTTGGTGCACACCGGTAAAAAACCATTCAAATGCGAGCATTGCACACGCTCTTTCACTCACAAAAGTACTCTGGCATCTCATTTGTTGGTGCACACCGGTGAAAAACCATTCAAATGCGAGCATTGCACACGCTCTTTTAGTCACAAAAGTAATCTGAGGCGTCACATGTTGGTGCTTACCGGTGAAAACCCCTCAAATGCGAGCATTGCGTTCGCTTTTTCTCGCGGAAAGGTCACGTGAAATCTCATATGTTGGCGCACACCGGTGTAAAACCATTCAAATCCGAGCATTGCATACGCTCATTACTCGGAAAAATCACCTGACGACTCATCTATTGCTTCACTGCGCTGATTATCCTTTTTAGTGCGATCATTCACTGGCTTTTTTACTCGGAAAAGTAATCTGGCGTCTCACTTTGTGCACTGATTTGTGAAACTTTTCAAGTGCAATCTTTGGGCATCCTATTTTATGTGTTACGAGCATCCTCAATCGGTACTTCCGATCACATTCAGTTGAAGAATCATCCAAATAAGCTCATTGTATACGCTGTTTTGCTGAGGAAAGGAATGGACTTCTTATTCGTTGGTGCACACAGTTGACAAACCCTTCTAATGCCCCCATTGCTCCCGTTCTTTTACGCAGAAGAAGGGTGGAATATTTCCTTTAACGATATACACCGATGTAAAACCACTCAAGTCCGTGCAAAAGCTCTCTGACGTTTCAGAGTTGGTTTTTACCGGTGAAGTTGCACTCAAGTGCGCACATTGCGGAAATTTTTTTTGAGCGAAGACAAGACTTAAAAAGGCATATCGAGGGCTAAGGATCAAACCCGCCTTAGCGGCAATTTGGCGAGAATGAGTTAGCGACTTTTCTCCATTCTTAAATTATTATTTATGCGAACGGACATTTTTGTTTCTTACCAATTCCGCACGAGAGCACTGTACAGACGCAGTGATGTATTATAAAATTGCAAACCTAGCCGCAAAATCAAATCATAAAATTTGGATGGTCTCTTCTTTGTCCTGGAAAATCGTCAGTTCGCAGGCACACGGTGTCATTCTTTAGCCTTCGATAAATCTGTGTATTCTTTGGGCCAAACTTATTCATAAGCTCACATTTCCCCTTTTACTCATGGAATTACTTGGGATTTAACCTCGTCTCTTGCCGTCCCTTGTTTGAAAATCATCCGATCTCGATCCGTTCAGCTTTGCCCTTGGGGTTGCTCGTTAAGTATAAGAAAATCTTCCCGGTGAGTTGTTTCAAAAAACATTTTAAATTTGTTTCCATTATCCTGGCTCATCGTTGCGCGTTACTTTCCAAAATGAAAACCATTGACTAATGGACATATTTCAGCCGCTTCATCCTCAGTCCTCAAGGCAATTACTAGAAGAGCGTTATTTATTTGCACAATCGTACCATTGTACGATACATTTTGTTTTCTTTCTTCTTTCCTGATTTTTTGGAGAAATAGTTTGACTACGGTCTCTTGTCATAAGAACATTTTCTATTGATTTTAACGATGAACCCGCAGTAGCCTCAGTCATATCAGTCTGTTCAGGCGTATTTTGATATGAAATGGACAACACCTTGAAATTAGAAATTACAACTTCTGCTTCTTTCGCAAGAACACGTATGTTTGTTGTTGAACTAATGGTATATCAGGTTGTTTACTAATCCCGAATTTTCGGAAAGACCGAAAATAGTACTGATTTTTGAAGGGCGGTCCGGGAGTACTGAATAAGTGCAGAACTTCCGCAGAAAGATCCGGAATTTTTTAAAACTTTTTGTCATTTTAGTCGCAGTTTCAAATTTTTGAAATTTTTCTAATTTCGTCAAATGGAGGTACTGAAAATGTACGTAATTTTTCTGTTGGAGGAGGTACTGAATTTCTCGAGAATGTGCTGTTAAAGTACTTATTTTTGACCAGCCTGTTTTAGTATACACCCTGTATATGTATACGGTGTTTTTAAACTGAGCTGGAAATAGTAGTCCCAAATGCACAGTCCAACTGCACAGAGGCTGAGGCAACCTGCGCTCAAGACTGAATCCACGATCAGAAGAATATTCCCAGACGCCGCGCAATCTGAGCCTCCTCGGAGATGCGTGTATGAATTTGAGCTCAAATGACGCAACTTCGAACTCGTTTTTCGAGAATTAACATTGTTTAGAAGAAAGTAGGAAAATTCTGGTGAACAGAGGGTCCGTTCATAAAATACGTAACGATAAAATCGGGATGTTTCGAACCCCCTCCCTCGCTTTCCAGCCCATAATTTTATTGTCACGTAGGTTCCAATCCTTTAACACATCAAAACAAATTGATCAGATGTTGTTCTCAACCCAGCCCTGCCCCCTCCTCCAAAGCGTTTCGTATTTTATGAACGGCCCCTGTAAGTGGAGTTTCTTCTTGTCAAAAATGAACAACATAATAATATTGCAGCTCCCAGTTGTACGTTTCCAATTCGAATCCCCGGTTGCTTAAAAATTTAGTTTTGCTTTCTTTTTTCTCGTGATCCTCACTTTTTTTCCAAGCAGAGATAAGTCAATAATCTGTGAAGATATCAGTGATTATGAACCTTGGCATCATAATTTTTGAGTGTAGTTTTTGCTATTCTGACGAATACTTGATCAAAAGTTTCAAAATTATATTTATTCTTGGCGTAGTGAAAGTTCAAACTCGGATTCGGCGCTTGTGAATCATATTTTAGTCGTGGATTTTTTCCAGAATATACCGGGTGTCCGGAAGTTAACGTACTGAACGTTCAGAATCGATTTTTCGGCTCAAAATATGACTTATTTTCCTTTACACATATGCCCGAAAACGCCTGATGAGTGAGCTTTGCGTTTCCAAAGTTGCCATTCTTTTTATTTCATATCGATGGAACTCCTCGTTATTTAGTCGCAAGTGGCTGAAAATTTGTGCAGGGCCGTATTTTTTAGCGCACTGTTCATTTTTTGTGTTTCCAAGGACGTACGTGTTCGGAAAATGACGTTACAAGCGTTTCCGAATTTTAAAAATGCGATAAATTTTTTGGTAGTTGATATTTGTAAAAACGGGTTACGGCACATGAAAAAGCGCAACAAATCATGGTCACATAGTACTGCACAAAATTTTCCAGAAACGCGTCATTCCGACGCAACAGAGCTTTGAAAAAGTTTCAGATTTTTGAAACTCCTTGCTGGGTGGACAATTTTTACTCCAGGGAATTAAGAAAACTGCCTACGTAGCAAGGAGCGAGGAAGAGCCGTCGCGATAGCTTCGAAATTTTCGGAGTCCCTTGCACCGTAGGCAATTTTCTCACATTTCCCACAGTAAAAATTGTCTACCGAGCAAGGAGCTTCCAAATTCTGAAACTTTTCCAAAGCTCTGTTGCGTCGAAATGACGCGTTTCGGGGAAATTTTGTGCACTACTTTGTGGCCATGATTTTTGCGCTCTTTCGTGTGCCGTAATCCGTTTTTCCAAGTATCATCTACCAAAAAATGTATCGCAATTTTAAAATTTGGGAACGCTTGTAATTTCATTTTCCGGAGATGTAGGCACGTCCTTGAAAACACAAAAAATGAACGGAACGCTTAAAAAAATACTCCCTCCCCTGCACAAGGTTCCAGCCGCTTACGACTATATAACAAGGAGTTACATCATTTTGAAAGAAAAAGAATTGCAACTTTGGAAGCGCATAGCTCACTTATGAAGCGTTTTCGGGCATGTGTATAAGAAAAAAAGTGATATTTTAGCCGAAAAATCGATCCTGAAAGATAAGTAAGTTAACTGTCGGACACCCTGTAAATTATTTTAAGACCAGTTTCAGTTGAAATCACTAATATCTGATTGGACGTATCCGCCTTGATCCCCAAGATTCTCAATGGAACAAGTTAACTCAATGGTTCATGTAGATCTTGTTGAAGGGGAAAAATTTGTGCATTTTGCGAGTCAGTGTTAATATTTAAGTCTAAAGTTGACAAGGAAGGATGCATTCAAATTCTTCAAACATTTTTACGGAACGGCTTGACGGTCGCCTCAATTTTCATCCGTCCCATTGTCAGCTGATTGTAAGAAATTTCGTGAGAAATTGAGTCAAGCGTAGTTCCAATTTCCTTCCGTGATCGTCCCTTTGTATTCCCATCCATCGCGAAATCTACATCTCTCCTAGAACACGTAGCATCACGCAATGGAAAATTGCGTAATATGGAACAGATAACAGCGTTGAAAACCAGAAAAGTACTATTGTGACTATTTTTCTCTCGACTGTGTTGTTGGAAAGTGTTTCCCTCCGACGTTCTTTGAAAATTATCTATGATATCAATTGAAATAGGGAAGCGTGTTGCATTCAACAGAATGAGAGGGCTTTATGGAGAGCTCGCGCGTACATTATTGCTTAGCCAGCAATCGTAACATTATTGCCCCTCACCCGCTGATGCAACTATTAATGCTCCATGGATGACCGTGTTGTATTTACTAGAAACGAAGGCGCTCCGGCATTCACTCCCGCTCGCAGCGAAGGATATGCGCGCAATGATAACATAGACTATTCGGACTGAATTTTCCGGATGGGGAGTTTGAGTATTGCCAGGACTGAATTACAATCAAACAATCTTTTCAATTCTGGGAATGGTCGCTACTAAATTCAAAAAATAAACATAAATAAACCAGGATGTAAGTATTGGAGTAGAATAGATTCGTTTCGCAACCGGGAAAAAAAAGAAGAAGAAAAACAAAGTGTCCGTCCACTTCCTTCTGTTTTGAGACCGAGAGTCACCAAGCTCACCAAGCGATGTCGCATCTCTCATATTGTAATTTTTGAAAATTAAATTAAGTTTCAGTTTTGTAACACGAAGAATGTCAACTAGATTAGTGAATTATTTATTACTCTAGACTTTTCTTGATGTTGTCTGTTCTTACTTGAATTACTGTAAATGAAGATCGTCTGCGATGGTTGCAAAATCGCAGTGTGCTGTTAAGTTATTTGAGTTAGGAGACCTATTTCGTTCGTTTTGACGTAATAGTGTCTCTTTGCCGCCATTTCTATCGCACTGTATTGTTGTAAATATGTATCCAAAATATTAAATTAATTTTATATTAATTTTAGTTTTTCATGTCGCTTATTTCGCAGTTTATTTTTTGTTTAACATGAATATGTCTGATTTAGCTCCAAATTCAGCAGTTAATATCTCTGATGTGAGATCTTTTAACAGAGGTTAAGAAGGATATATTTTTTGTTTAGTATTTCATTGTAACTTACTGTTGAAAAATAAATAACATCAAAAATAAATTTTGAAAAGTTTATCCATATTTTTTGTCGATCTTATTTTGAATACAAAAGCAGTATACATGTTTATGAAACAAATTTAAAATTATTTTAATTCTAACCCAGAAAGCCTGAAAAAATTTCATGAAATGATAATTTAAATCAGTGGCACCTGGCTCCGTCGTGTTTCTCGCTAAATTTAGCACCGGAAGTGGTACTTATAATTCGCAAATCCATGACACTTGCAAGAACTCCGTTTATTTCAATTTCTCCCGTGCGGCATGAAATGACTGTATGGAGTCACTGATGGGAAAGAGCTCAATGAAGCTGAAATCGCCGCTGAAACGACCAGACCACGTATTATGTCCGCGGTGTTTAAAAATCTCCGATCCCATTTAATTAGCTTGATGGAGAACAAATCATTCTTGAACTTTTCGCAGAGCGTTCTTCGCAAAGAAGAACAATCATGGAAGTTTTTGAGAATTAACGTTGAGGGAGAGTTTTCAATTTAAGGGATGAAGTATTTCAGGAAGTCTGCAACGTTGCCAACCGAGATACGTGGTCTAGTAGTTTCACCGTTGAAATGTTTCTCACAGCCTCCGCGGAAAGAGCTTCCCCAATTATGGCTTTTTGCTAACACGTGGAGTTTACTAACACGTGGGTAATAGTAATATGAACATTTTTAATGAAGAAAGCCTAAAAAATATTTAACGTGCTAAATACATGGGCATTCCTTGGTGCTGAACAACGTAATTGCACTATCAAACCATGTATCCTTATAACCAGCTTTGAATTCAAACTATTTTTTTTACTCTTGTCGTATTTTATTTTATTTTTTACCTACGTTTGTTTTATCTTGCATGCGCGTTCATTCTAGTAACGTGTCAATAAAATAGTCTGGTTCTTTGAAGAGAACCCTGAAACCGATTTAATTTAACAATTTCTTGGACAATTTCAATTGAAATTCCAGAATAATTCCGCCTAGTATTTTTTTTAAAAATAAAGAGCTTGATGCAAAAACGGCTTTTTTCGCCCCCCCTCTGGAAGTTCTTCAGACTTTGTCTATTGATTACTCATACTTGAGCGCTTCTTTTCCCAAATTTTCAGACCCCCAAAAAATTTTGGGGGGGAGCTAGGGGGGGTGGAAGTCAAAACCTGTGAACCTCGATATCTCTTGAACAAAGAAAGATATCGAGGTCCGGTTTGGACGAAAAATCGTCTAAAATTGCATACTTTAAGATTCTAAAGGTCGAAATCCCGATATCACATTTTTAAGTCAACATTTGTGCTTTTTTCCAGTTTTTAGGTCTAGAAAATTTCTTTTAAACCAAAAATTTATAAAGATCTCAATTTTTTATTCGAATCAAAACCAGTTTTTTAAATTGTTCGTCTTTTTCCGCATCCAACGAGTGGTCCGTTAAGCTGGGGAACCAAACGGTTCCGGAGTTATGATAGATTGAAGTTTTCGCTCAACGCGCGCCGACCGATTTTCGCGTGCAAAAAAGTCGGATTTGACTGTTATTAGATCAGATTGAATGTTCAAACTGAGCAAAATGCATTATTAGGGACTCTTGAGGGTCGCTGAGTTCAGAAATTACCGATACTTCCAAAAAATTCACGTTTTTTTAATTGCAGCTTCGGGCAGGACCACTGAGCGGCCGGTCGGCGCTCAATGGGCCTCTAAAATAGCGCTGCGGAGCTGTAATTTTAAAAACGTAAATTATTTGGAAGTATCTGTAATTTCTGAACTCAGCGACCCTCAAGAGTCCCTAATAAAGCATTTTGCTCAGTTTGAACATTCAATATGATCTAATAACAGTCAAATCCGACTTTTTTGCACGCGAAAATCGGTCGGCGCGCGTTGAGCGAAAACTTCAATCTATCATAACTCCGGAACCGTTAGGTTCCCCAGCTTAATGGACCACTCGTTGGATGCGGAAAAAGACGAACAATTTAAAAAACTGGTTTTGGTTCAAATAAAAAATTGAGATCTTTGTAAATTTTTCGTTTAAAAGAAATTTTCTAGACCTAAAAACTGGAAAAAACCACATATGTTGACTTAAAAATGTGATATCGGGATTTTGACCTTTAGAATCTTAAAGTATGCAATTTTAGACGATTTTTCGTCCAAACCGGACCTCGATATCTTTCTTTGTTCAAGAGATATCGAGGTTCACAGGTTTTGACTTTCACCCCCCCTAGCTCCCCCCCAAAATTTTTTGGGGGTCTGAAAATTTGGGAAAAGAAGCGCTCAAGTATGAGTAATCAATAAACAAAGTCTGAAGAACTTCCAGAGGGGGGGCGAAAAAAGCCGTTTTTGCATCAAGCTCTTTATATTAGAATGACACCTCACCAAACTAAACTAGCAAAACAGAGAAATATCTTAGGAAAAGGAAAGGATGACTGCCGCATGTTTGTATTTTGGTGTCTCCCTAAGATCAAAAGCTCTAATACTATACATAGCTTCAATATTTTTAGTGTAACTTTAGTGCAGAAATTGTAACAGATGTGCATTTTAAATAAAGGTACAATTAAACTAAGAAATAAACTGACGCACTGAAAGTAAATTTTTTACTGCATTTTGTATCGTTTGATTTGTTGCTCAGTCAAAATTACCCAATTTGCATAGATTTCAACGAATTCTAAGAAGATGACTTAAGTAAAATAAATTGCTTCTTAATGTGTTGCCATTAAGTTCAATAATTTGACACAAAATAAGTGAAATTTAGGCACTTACTTTGCGATTGTCTGTCTCCTAGTCTGGAACAGCTATAAAATGGCAATTACAATTTTTGAATATTTATGTAGCTTTATACTTTCAGGACTCATTAACATGCATTGAAAGTTATAACACCACCTCAGTGTGTATTTTAGCCCCTGAATAGAACAATTTACTTCTTCAGTGCAGTAAGGGTGCGGATAATGGCCAGAATTGCGTTTAAACATTCATTAATTATGTTAAATGACACATGTTCATGCTGCGAAAAACTCGTCGAGATGCATAAAATTTATGTTTACTCATCTGAGGGGAGTGCTTTAAAAACTAGTGCACTCGTGTATCCAGAGTTCGTATCAGTACCCCAGAGTCAAAGTTACCCAACTTCATTTTAATATTTTCGAGACATCAGGGAAAAACCGCGCGTCGGCCCCCCTCATTCCAGTGCGAATCGCAACTTTTGAAACTCCGTATCTCATGACAGGCGTAAGGGCTACCAAATTCTCAATTTTTCCAAAAATGTGAGTTAGACCTTTTCGGCTCTAGGGCACTGATAAATAGGGGAAAAAAAAGAAAAGAAAGATAATTAACTTAAATTAGTAGAGGCATCAAGCAGCTTGAAAGACTGGAGTAATGATGACCTTTCAAAGAGAGCCGAAACAAATTTAGATGATTGAATCTTGGTGATCTTGTGACCCAAACCAAAAAAATCACACAACCATAAAATGTGTTATCAAGACGTCTTTATTGACCACAATATTTTAAGAAAGGCGACAAACAAATTTTCAGATGAATACGTGGATAGTTTAGTGCAAGCAAAACGAGAGAAACCGCGGTATTCAGTTCTGCGTTGAAACTGACCCTGGAATCTGCTCGTGGTGCCAGGGACTGGATGTTAAACCCGGTTCCAGCAACCTAAAATTAAATAGAAACGAGAAAGATAGGAATCATATACCAGAGGAATAAAAAGAACGGCTTAGAATAAGGAGAATATTTTAATATCATCCTTTTAATGTCTGTGTTATGCGTTATGGTAAAACAAAGACTTGCACCGAAGATTGCTGCGGGCTGATTGTTGAAATTGATGGACAAAGCAATAGACAAAAAAGACGTAGGGAATATGGAGCGATTCTATTGGTCATAAAGGGTTGGTTCCTATAGACGAAGAAAGAAAATGATGGACTAACTGTAGGATCTCGCGAGGGGTGTTGTTAGTTAGTCTATTATCTACCTTCTTTGTC
Organism: Bemisia tabaci; assembly: GCF_001854935.1. Lineage (NCBI taxonomy): Eukaryota > Metazoa > Arthropoda > Insecta > Hemiptera > Aleyrodidae > Bemisia > Bemisia tabaci. Next base: position 1,288,981 of record NW_017547331.1, on the reverse strand, counting down.
CATTGCAACCACCTACTTCCGCCAATAGGATCCCTCCATATCCCTTTTGTCTTCTTTGTCTATAGCTTTGTTTATCAATGTCAACAATCAGCCCGCTGATGATTGTAAACGGTGGCGGTGAGCCATTCTTTTGGAGAAGCAGGAGAACTGCAAAACGAGGGGCTTGGAGGACAAGGCGCGTAAGTGCAGTTTTTGCCATTTCAAGAAATACATTTTTGAAGCCTCGAAATTACATGGATCCTTATGGCGGAGAGAAAGTTCAGACTTACTTTCTGATGCTTGAAAATTCGAATTCGGGAGTGAATTTTTCACAGAATATGCATCAAGACTAGCCTTACTTGAAATAATCTATAGCTCAATTTTTTCAAAAACTGCACTTCTGCGCCTTGTCCTCCAAGCCCCTCCAAGGTACTTCACAAATACTAAAAAATTTTAAGTATAAAAGTAAGAAATGTATTTTTAGATTAGTTGAAGGAAGGTCACGGAGGATTTCAAGATTTTAAGTCTGTTCAGTTCCTTTGCATTGAAATAAAATAAGACTGAAATTTTGCGGCTTCAAACCTTGATCCATGCCCCTCTAGTTTCATTAGCGATGTGCCTATTTATTAGAATTTTTTGAGGAGTAGCGGGAAATTTCTATTAGTTTGTGTGTAACTTTGAAAAAATAACATGAAAGGATTCTTGACTGGTAAATTGATCCGAAAACATTTCCAAAAATCATTTGAAGGAACTCTGAAGTCGTCATTATCTAAGGGAAAAAGTAAGCAACTGGAGCTTTAAAAACTCGTTAAAACTCACCTAGTTACATCTTTTTTACCCTTGGATAATTTTTTACAGCGAGTTCGTACCGTGGAATCAAATGATTTCTTGACATTCAACAGTCTCCATAAGTGGACTGCAATTTGCAGTGAGTAACTACAATTTCTGGCCCATTCCTAAAAACACCTACATGCATAGTAAAACTGTAAGAATTAGTTGTAAGTCCTTTAATTTGTCTAATTCCTTTAATAATCAGATCTAGTCATGGTGTAATTTTATCAAGTTGAAACAAATGTATATCTGTCATCATTTTAAGGCTGATTGTAATTATTAAGAATTCTGGGTAACAACATAGCTAAATTTGTCTCGTTTCCAATAAATGATTAATTAATTAATTTTTATGCACATTATGTTGTTTCCAAAGTGAGCCAGAAATTGTAGTTCCTGATTGCAAAATGTAATTTACTTTTAAGTACCTGTGAATAAATTCTAAAATTCGCTCTCCTATCAATTTTGAAAACTCGGGAAACTGAGTCATGAATTTTACAAGTAAATTAAACCATTCACGACAATTTTGAAATCTTAAAGGTACCTACAGTTGTATTGGTTTTAAAATAGATGAATTGCAGAAAGTGAGGGATCGTTAGAGACTGCGGGCGAACATTCTCGCGGCCTGAGGTTGGAACAAGGTGAATATTATCAAACACTTCACTGGAGATTTAAACGCTGGAAATGAAGAAAAAATACTGAACCGCTTCGCGAGCTGAGTCGTCTTATTTATACTGAACAGTGGCGTGGCGAGCTTTGCGATGTATCGATTGATCGAATTATCGATAATTTACGCCTTGCCGCCGCTTGCGAATTCTCATTTGGACTGCATTTTGCAATTTGGAACTATAAACTCTGGCTCTTCTGGAAAAACACTTGTGTGCATAGAGAAACTAATGGCACATACGTTGTTTTCAAACCGGGCTAGAATTTGTAGTTCCAAATAGCAAAATGTAGTCCATTTGTCCGCGCAGAGGTTTTAAATTATTATGCTCCGACATGCATTTGCTCAAGAGCTCACCTCAACAAGGTTGTCAACTTTCGAATGCTCATTTCCATGACAAATCCAAATTCAAAGCAGAAGCAAGTATCAGCGTTATCAATTTTTATCGATTTAAAATCCACCTTTCCCTTTCAGTTTTATTATATGTAAGCTATCTTCTCGTCTTAAAAAAGCGACAAGTGCAAAAACATCATGTATGTACCTACCCAAGTGGGACGGAACATTTCTATAATCTAAACAATGGTTACTTCCCGAATAATTTTGTTTTCAAGACGAGTTGGCCCACATTTATTTTCGTTTTTTACTGAGTAGGAAGTTCAAATTCCTTTATTCTGATGAAAACTATAAATAATAGTTTCTCATTTGGACTGAGTTTTTTGATCAGGTCATGTAGCTCTTGGGGCTCAAAAAGGCAGCCAACCCACGAACTCGAATCATCCAGTGGTACTTATTTTAACTTTGAGAGTAGGTACACAGACCAGAAATTATAAAAGCACGTATAAAACTTTGATTTCGCATAAATTTTCTCAGTTTCAAAGTCATAATTCAGTCAAAAAACGCTTGTTTACTATGCGCTGGCGGCCTTATTGATTGATCTTTCAAATACATAGGTTGGCAGCGGCACTTTTCTAGTGATTTCCGTTTTTCACGTGTCGCCCTTTTGGGCCCTAAGAGCTACGTAAATTGAGTTGTCCATACTCTCCCTGTAAAGGTACTCTAATTCAAACACGATAGACATTTACTATATGCAGTTTTCAAGAAATTTTACAGCTGGTGGTGGCTCGAATCTTACATTGTTCAGTGTTCCATTCAAAAGCAGGTTTTGGCAACATATCAGTGTTCATTGTAACAATGTTGCACTGCAGTGATCAATGCACGCCTTCGGGTCCGTTTGCAATGACTGCCGTCAAGGAGCTTATAGATTCTGCACTGCAAGGTCACCAATTCACCGAATAAAGCGGCTGCGTGAAGTTTCAATAATCTTTCCGTCCCGTTGCCAAAACCTAGCATCGGTGATGATTTCTGAGTAGACATAAGTGATTTGCGATCGATCGATCTACCATTTAAACCTGTAGAAAATGATCGATAACCAGGGTGTTCGCAACGAACACCTGAATCGATTCTCTACCATAGCTTCAAATTTGGAAATATTGATAATCGATCATTCAAGCCTGACCTTTGCTTTCAGACGGGACTGAAAATAAGGTTAAAACTTCTGTACCTTTTCAATACTTTTAATTTATTTCTGGAAAGGTCAAGTTGATCAGGGTCGGACTGGCTCGCATCTCAGGGCGTAGACCCTCAGCCGGCTAAAGGAGCGCGAAGTGATATTTCGGCACCCCGACGTGAAAGGCGGTCCAGAAATTTCTGGCAAATCAGCACAATTTTACGCTATTTTCAGGTTCGAAGTTTATTAAGTAACCGCACAGAGCCAAAATTGCAAAATTGAACACTTTTAAGTAACCGGGACACTTGTAAAGTGAAAAAGAAATATATAAAAAAAATCAAAGCTAGGTACCAGACGCTTCCGTGAATTATTCTTTCCTAGAAGAATCGAGCCAGAGCTTGAGCTTGCAACCTGTAATACTGCTTTTAAAGACTAAAAGTCGGAAAATGATGCATCATTTCCGTTTTTTCGGGTTCATGAACCCGAAAATATGTGCGCCAAGAAGATTTTTTTAAAGTCATCGAAAAATGAAACATTCAATCTAGGAAGTAGAAGGTGAAATTTTGTAAGAGAGACACGTTGTTCCGTAAGAAAAAAAAAAAAAAGGAAGTATGAATACATGTATATTAAATGCACCATAGATCTAAAGCAGGCTGCAGGAGGTCCCATTCAACAATCATTTTGTCAGCAATGACAATATTTTGGGACATCACTGAACATTCGAAGCCTAATTTTGCAAGATTAAATATAACTAAATTTTATTCAAATTCACTGACTGATTGTGAATTGCTTCTTTTGGCTCCCCGCGTGAATCCAGAGTTTTTTTTGCGAACAAGGTGCAATGATATTTTCATGAATCCTTAGATGCTGAAGCCCAGTCAAATTGACAGGAGCCTTGTTTAAAAAATTAGCCACGCTAGTTGTGAGGCACCGCGGTACGTACGAGCCGTAGACGGAGGCCTGTAAATATTTGTGAATTAAAAAAAGGATCAAACCTCAAATTGAAAAAAGAAGAAAAAATTGAGGAACAACCGAGTCGAGACGTAATCGGGCATTTTAAATTTTTCTCTTGAATCGAGCTCCCTCTGGCAGCATAGAAAGGATCATTGCGAGTTCACGCATAGCGCCATCGCGCCTTCAATCTTGCAGATGCAACACAGACATCCATCATGTACGAATAGTTGTATCTCTGCGCCGTTATCAATGCGCCTCCTTTTGCTTTGCTCTATTTCCATATTGTGTTTGTTTCAGTTTGTCTTTTTTGTATTTTTAGCGGTGCTTTAAAGACTGTATGAGCAACATAGCCGTAAACCGGAGAGCCGTAATAATTGAACCTCGTTTTTTTAACTTTTCTCACGACATGACGACACCTCATTCGCAGCATAACATAAAGCGGAGCTGCGGAACATTGCGAATTCACAGCTCGCGCCATCGCGCCTTCAATTTTGCAGATGCAACACAGACTACCATCATGTACGAATAGTTGTATCTTTGCGCCGTTATCAATGCGCCTCCTTTTGCTTTGCTCTATTTCCATACTGTGTTTGTTTCAGTTTGTCTTATTTGTATTTTTAGCGGTGCTTTAAAGACTGTATGAGCAACATAGCCGTAAACCGGAGAGCCGTAATAATTGAACCTCGTTTTTTTAACTTTTCTCACGACATGACGACACCTCATTCGCAGCATAACTAAAGCAGAGCTGCGGAACATTGCGAATTCACAGCTCGCGCCATCGCGCCTTCAATTTTGCAGATGTAACACGGACATCCATAAAGTACGAATAGTTGTATCTCTGCGCCGTCTTTCCATTTGCTTTATTTCCGTAGTGTGTTAGTTTCCTTTGTCTCATTGTAGTAGTGTTTCAAGGGCTACGTGAGCAACACAGCCAAAAATGGGATGTGCCCTAATTAATCATAATTTTGAAGAGAAAAAAATGTTAGACGTCCCTCAAGCTATCAAAAGGGCGCACCTCTAAAAATTGACTGTACTGTCTCTTCTAAGAGAATGACAAATGGCGGATGAGAAAGGGAGTGATTAAGCGTCTCTGTTATCAAAAAGGTGAAAATTTCGAAGGAAATAATGTTTTACCGACCTTAGAAATGTTATGTAAAGGTATTTTGACTCTTGACAGAAGTTCGATTCCCTCTGTTCGCCTGTTTGATTTCCTCTTTTAATGACGCTCATCATCTCCTTTTTGAAAACTATAATCGAGAAAAATGTTCACTGCCTCAAAGCTAATTTTTCGACAGAGAGTGACCAATTTTGCGCGTAGCGCGAAATCTGAAAGCGTAAAGCGTAATAGCGGAAGTTTGCACACTTTATTTAATCGAATGTCTGCTAGTGAGTGAAATAATTGTCATTTAACGTCGTTTAACGGAAAGCCTTTATCACGAAACGCTTAACTACCGTAGAATCTATATTCAAATTTGAATGCAATAACCCATTTCTTAAATCAACGTCATCTACGAATGAACTGGAGATGATAACAATCTCATGTTTGACCGAGCGATTTTACCTCGCCGTCATTTTTTTACTATGTGCTGTGAAGTCATCGGACAACGATTGATATTTCTTCCAGAAGTAAGTGTCATGAAGTCTGTTTTTGAATTATTTCAGCTTCATTTTTGACTCCGAAAAATTATATTTTGTATTCTTACAGCATGCACAAATCTCATTTACACTGATTTTGAAAATTCAGCCTTTAAACGTACCTAGTATAATGCAAATGCACTGACTCTGATCAGGAGAAATTAGGGTACAAGTGCTGTTTTTGTAATCGGTAACCATGCTTTAATTCCTTAAGTAAAGGTTGAGGTTTTTCTCTCAACGATCACACATTCTGAGAGATTTGAGACCGGGACGAAATGGACTGCATTTTGCAATTTGGACCTATAAAGTCCGGCCCGGTTTAAAAACAACGTAAGTGCCATTAGTTTCCCTATGCACATAAGTGTGTTTTCAGATGAGCCAAAATTCATAGGTCCAAATTGCAAAATGCAGTCCAAATGAACATTTAGACGCATTTGTATCAAACGAAACTAAACGCCATCGGGGGAGGAAGAGAGAAGGGAGCTTGGATTGGCGGGTGTTGCGGAACGCGATGCTCGTTCCGTCCTATACTCGCAATGCTTTTCCATGGCGCTTAGTTCCGTTTAACAGAATGCGCTATCCGGCATTCTAAATTCCTCAAAGGGAACTCAATTTGGCGCTTAGTTCCGTTTAACAGAAATACGTCCATTAGATCTAAAACCTCTATCCTCATATCTCAAAATATTTCATGACGGAATTTTTTTTCAAATTGTTAACTTTAAAATGAGTTAAGAAAGGGACCGATCTTTTCGCGAGAAAACGTACCTAGAACAATTAAATGCAAATGTAGTTTACCATGTCGTAATTCAAAATCGGATACATAAGGTCGCATTTCAAAAGCAAATTGTGTATCGCATGAAAAAAGATCGCGACTTTTGAGAAACGGACACAGCTTTTGTAAAACCAATCAAAACTGCTCAGATCATTTCCAACCACATGATTCTTATTTCAATTTTAAATCAGGATCCAGTGATGTACGGGTGAAATTCAATTAGTTTGCATTTTAATTCCTGGATATTCTGTAAGCTAGTTTTGAGATTCAGATTATTTGTTTGATTCTGTACTTATTGTCAGGTACAGAGAACAAGTTGACAAGGTATCAGGTTTAGACATTTTCAGTTCACTTCTTCAATGAGTCTGTTGCATACAGTTTTGCCAGACCGAAAAGAAGATTTTTCATTCGTGGAAAATGATCTAAAATCCACAATGACCATGTCTGTAAAGTCTGAAATTCATTGTAGAATTTGCAGAGGAACTTGGCCCTTTTTTTATCCTTCAGCTTCCAAAAGTACGTTACTCACAATCAGCAAAAATTTACAAGAGATCCATTCAACAGCTTTCAAGACACCATAGAATAGAATTTCTCCAATTCAGTCTTTCCTAATTCATAAATTGCCCCTAAAAACCAAGGATTTATTTTTTTAAAAATCTTGGTTTCAGTTCATCGAACATTGAGGAAATTCTAAAATGATTGTGTGGAGCCTGACGACTTTCATGTTAGCCCTGTTGATGTTACTGGCTGTTTTTTTACCCAACGCCTTGGCAAAACCGAGTAACGGCGCTAGTTCTTTCGGTGATGATGAGCTTCCCTTCGACAATAAACCTGATGGCCCTGTCACCATTATTCCTCCTTCAACAACGGGAAAAGCAAAACCCACGTCTGGAGACAATGCTTGCACGATACCGCCTAAAAATTAATTCAAAATTATGAAAAAGTAAATATTTCATTTAAGACATTGTAAATAGAACCCTAATCCCCAATACTAATCATTCTCTCTTAAATTCTTCCAGTGAGCTAAGATTAGACTCACAATCGGTGTCACCGGACCTTAAAAGTCCCGTAATCTGTCCCTTTTCAGTATAGTACTTCCCTGTGTTATAAGTGATGGCTGGATTTGAGCACTCTCGTCTCAAATTCTCAAATCTCTCGCTTTATCGTCCAGCCATCGTATTTTCCGTAATGACTAGAATTGCTGCTGATAGCTGCACCGATCGGTGACGTCATAAGCGTGGCCTCCTTTTTCTCAAGGTCCTTTCACCCTAGACGCGTGTGTGCATCACGTATGCAATTTTCGCCCTTCTGGCATTAAATGTATAAAGCTACAGTGCCGCTTCATCATTAACAATTTACAAGAAAACATTTTAAGCGATTTCCATCATACTTTGCAAGAATGAAGCTAAGAATCATTCGAACATGTCTAAAAAATCAAATTTTGAAAATTAAAAAAACTACACGTATAGGTACACTACATTTTTTAAGCCATTTGATGCAATAATGTGTTTGGGAGTTACCCCCTGAAGAATGGGAAAGTCATTCTTTTTAATTTTGAAGAACAGAATGGAATCTAGTCCCTCCAATTCAGTCTCTCACAATTCACAAATTATTTCTAAATACCAAGGATTCATTTCTTGGTATTTCTTTCCATCTTGGTTTCAGTTCACTAAACATTGAGGGAACCCTAAAATGTTCTTGTGCAGCTTGACGAATTTCATCGAAGCCCTGCTGATGCTGCTGGCTGTTTTTTTACCTTACGGCGTGGCCAAACCGAGGAACAGCGCTAGCTCTTCCATAGATGATCCTTTCGCTTTTCAGTTTGACAATAATGACCACGTTACACATGATCCTCCTTCAATAACGGGAAAATCAACAACCACGTCTGGTGACAACGCTTGCACGAGTAACGGAGCCAGCGTTATAGAGGATGATGAGAATCCTTTTGCTTTTCAGTTTGACTTCAGTGGCCACGCCACACGTGATCCTTCTTCAACACCGGGAAACCCCAAATCCACGTCTGGAGACAATGCGTTGACGAGGCCGCCCAAAAATTAAGTTCGATGACTTCACAGTAGAATAAAAAGTGTAAAAAAATAATTATTTCATCCAAGAAATTGTAAATAGAAACACAACTCTCAACGCGATTCTTTTTCTTACTCTGAAAAAAGAATATATTAGATTTTACCATACTCACAAACGCGTATGGTAATAAGCCCCAGCCTCTATGGTAGCATTTACCATATTATCTTACGTATTACTAGAGTTCTGGTGTTACCGTAATTCTGGTTATTTTCAATAAATAGTATCACTGTGTAAAAAATCAAGTAGACTTACACTAGATGTTACCATTCTTTTTTTCAGTGTACATTTTTCCAGTGAGCTAAAGGGGCCGTTAGTATCACGTAACGCACTTTTCTCGATTTTTGACCCCCCTCCCCCTTGTAACGCGCTCGTAACGCAGCCCTGCACCCCCCCCCCCTTTGAATTGCGTAACGCTGGTCTGACCCCCCTTGCTTCCCTAATTTTCAAAAAATCAAGAAAACGCTGAGAAAACAGCTTGAAAAAAATTCGTGGTTTTTTGCGAAATATTTTACGACACGACACGCGTTGCGTCGCAATGTGGATCGGGTCAATAGAAGAGGTCGGATGAAATTTGGAAACTTTAAACGCTTGTAACTCCGTTCATACTAAAATTTGAGGTTCTAAAAGTGGTTTCATTGGTTCCCTCGTAAAATTTTCTTCGAGAAGCAACCCTTGAAATATAAAATGTGACGAAATAAACATCAAAATTTTTAGTTTTAGTAAAAAATGTCATGTCCGACTTCTCTAATCGACTCGATCCACTGTGCGACGGGTGGCAGCTTTTTGAAATTTGATTCTCCACCGCAAAGCTAGCATATATTTTAATTCAATAATCGATGGGTCTATTCGCATTTATGAAGTCCCAGAAGCAAGGATAAATTAATCAATTTCAACGCATATCCAAGAGTTATAGTTTAATATTATCATTTTCATTATATCCATTAACAAGACAAAAACCCAGAGGGGTTTCCTTACAAAAGTAATGCATTCATTATTCACATGAACATACGTACAAAAAATAAATATACACTGAAATATACATATTAACAATCATTTTTAAAAATTTATAAACAATATCACAATCTTATCGAAGGAAGAATGGAGATAAAAGGAGAGGTAGCGAGGTGAAAAAGGAAGAGAAAAAAAGAAAGAAAAAAAGTACAAGGGAGGAAACTTCGAAGAGAAGACTGTGCGTTCGAACAAAATGAGTAGAAAGGACAACATTGGTATTATAATTTTTCGGTCAAAAATAGGCGGAAACATAAAATTATAAAGTTGCCGCGTCATCTTATCGAGTACCAGCACTGCTGTGCTAAAGAAAATCGCGGTATGAGCCTTCAGGTGTCGCCAAACCTTTAAAAATACGAATTTTCAGGGAAACCTCTGTATATTTTTTCTTTCCTACTTTTTCCGAGTATTTCTTACGCAATTAAAAATACAGTATCTGGAAATTGTAAGGACGAATATCCTTAAATTTTCTAAAAATGCGTGTTTCATGGGGGAAAATTTGGCAGCATCTAATCGTTCTTACGACGTTTTTCCTTACCATGCCCACATAGCACAGAATCTTATGTCAATACTGATACATATTGTTGGATGTTGATATGATATCACCAACACTAATGCAGTATGATATTAAGATTGTCGGTTAAAAGGTATACCGCGTCAGCATGAATATAACACTGATACCTTCAATATATCAAACAACAGTATTGAGTCAATGCTGACGAGGTAAAAAAAAAAAATAACACGAAAAGAAATTAACTTTCAAAAATGAAAAAAAAATATAGGAAGAAAAAGAAGCCTAAGAAAACACGGTGTTAATCAAAGTTATGATGAAAGTCGAGCCGCGGACTGATGGTATGCATGCTATAACAGCCTTAATAGGCGTGATTTTAACCCGAAACACCATCAGCTCCCTGTGGCTCAATGGCAGAATACTGGGCTAGGAATTCCGCGGTTCGGGTTCAAATCCACCCGAGGACATCCGGGTATCTTACGCTACTAAACGTCGCAGGACATCAAGTAAGTGGTTCATAATATTCAATACTAGTATACTTGTGTAATTCATGTTTCAAACGTAATACATGTGTAGTACTATGAAAATGACGGTCATGGTCTGAACTTTCATATCTACTTGACAGAGTGCGCTGAGTGTACAGACGTGTCAGAGTCAACGTAGTAACGCATACATATTGTCGGTGTCCTGCAGTGTTCTGATGACCTTGTCATAACCCTGATTTCCATATGAAATCAACCTTTTCGGCCAATACTGTAACAATATTTTGACAGCTCCAAATCAGTAACTAATAAATACTGGGATAGTCTTGATATAATATTAAATCAGGATACATCAGCATTATATAAATACTGACACTACTGACGTGTCAGTACTATTGTAGTATTATATCAATATTCTGTGCTATGTGGGTGGCAGAGCACCTACTTAAATAATGCCCGACTTCATAAGTAAATAAACAGTGGCGTGGCGTGAATTATCGATTATCGATTTTTCCCCATTTGAAGCTATGGTGAAGAATCGATTACTAAGGTTTTAATTGCGAACATCCATCGATCTTTTTTCATAGGTTTAAATGGCACATCAATCGATATATCGCAAAGCACGTCGCGCCACTGTAAATGACACTACCTTTATTTTTGTAAACAAAGGTCCAATGCGATGAGTATCTGAAACCCGAGATGCTTATGATCTTCAGAAAAACAACTATGATACCAAAAGACCTAATACAGGTTCCTTACGTATAGTTATGTATAGTAGAATCGGGGGACATTCTTGAAAGTTGTCTGCGGTGTTTTTTCTTCATTGAAATGTGTGTAAAACAATCGATTCTTGGAGAGGCAGTTTGCCTCACCTAAAATCGATATTTTTAGTGGATTTGAATACAGGGAAAACATTGTTGCCAACTTGCAAGTCACCACTGATTACAATACGTATAGTACAAGGTACGCAAAGCCTATTGATTCTCATCACTCATCTCCATTCCTGTTGATAATAATCAACTATGTTGCCTCTCTCAGGTAGGAGGAATTTTTAGGAGAACCCATCGTTAATTGCACATAACTGAAATTTTCTGTCATAGTAACGGATTTTTTTTTTATTTGTTTTAAAGCATACGCGAATTAAAACTTAACGCTCCGTAAAGTTGATTTGGTGTTGTGTTGACGATCAAACTCGTGTAATCATAAAAAAGGAATGGGAAGGGTCAAAGACAAGGGTTTTACCGTATGCATCTGTACAATTGTGAAAAATGGACGTTTTAATGCAAAAAGGAACTGGGTACAATTTTTCCATAAAAGGTTCAATCGTGGTTCTTTTTCAAAAAGAACCTCGTATGTCCATAAAATGTGTGCATTTCATAGTTCCTTTAATATAATTCATGTGCACATAGCACTTCTTACCACAAGAACGTTCCATTTATCAAAAGGACGCCTTCTTCAACTTCAAGATCCGGGTATGCTTTCCTACGATACCGGAGAAGACCATGCGATTTCATTCTTGGCAAATTACACAGAAAATTCAAGGCAAGCTCGGAAATGCAAGGCCACCAAATGCATTTTGGTGACTGTTGCTAGAATTTTTTTGTTTGGGGGGGGGGGGGTAGGAGAGGGGAAAGTGAAATTTTGGATCGTTTCAGTATTCCGAACAAGGAAAAAAAAAACGAAAAATGTCGCCTGAAATGTATGTAAGAAGATGGGGAAATTAGTGCTGGGTTCACACTCAATTATTCAGTTTTTCTCATGTGTGTTACAGCAGTAAAATTTTTGAAAATAGTAGGCATTACACCTTTGTTATTCTGTGTCCTATCCTCCGGAAAGTGAACACAAACTTGCAAAATCTAAATAGCTTTTGCCATAAACATCATCATTAATATCTTACGAAAGCTAAACAATTTTTGCAACTATTGAGTGGATTTACTCATGATACTCATGATACTCATGAAAATATCCTCGATTAGTTTTTCTAGTAGGTGTTCTGCGCACTTAAGTCTAGGGAATCGTGCATTTTCACCATTCAGAGGTGATGAAATTATATTGAATTAAAGAAAGTAGGTTATGTAAAAACTTTAAAAGCTTCCTCCTACTGAGCTAACTCAAGTTCGTAGATTTAAAATAAAAAGGAGGCATGAATATATCCTGCTGGCCTTGGAAGAAATCCATGTTGCCCTTTCTTGAAATAAGATCTCGTGAGTCCATTCTCCGCCGTTTTGAGTTGAGCCACCTTACATCTTACTTGAGCTTTTTGTCTGTGGTGGTGACAGAGCAACTTTCAGAAGCCTTACGACAGGAGCCTCCAGAGTCAGGGAGATGAAGAAAGACAGCAAAAATGATGCTACAACGTTGCCGAAGTACAGGATCAGCTGAAATAAAAAAGAAAAATTTTACTATGATTTGACAGGAAAATGGTAAAAAAATGGATCGCATTTTTTTCTTTGATTTATCGTGCAAGCAATGAAAGCCTTTTTTTTTGGCCAAACTTTTTTTTATTACAAAATAAGAATTCGGCGAAAAATGTGTGACTATTTTCCCTCTAGTTTTCCGTAGAAATTCATAAAGCGCAACTTTTGCGCAAATTTAAAACGCCCCGGTTTCGCGCGGAACCGAACGATGTCATCTGGCACCACCAGAAACGAGCACGGGTTTGTACGACCAACAGATCGTTTTCGACAGTGGTTCGATGTATCGTTTGGTTCAAAACAATAGAGCATAACCTCAAACAAAACTTTCAGGATTTCAGTCGGAAAAGCTGAAAATGAGAAAATTCCTAACTATTTCACCTTGCGATGCCATTTAGTACTTATATGAATATGAATCAAAAATCTATCAGAAAAACCCCGTTTCCTCAGATCACTCGATTGACTTTTGAGGCTATGTTTACATGTTGAACCAATCGATATCGATACAATCTCACCTATTTGATGTATCGAAAACGATCTATTGTCTTTCTACTCCTCGTATATGAAAACAATAGGAAAGTCGAAACGTTATCTTCAGAATCAAAGAATCAAACCTCATTCATGGTATCCGCGGTAATCAAGCGACAATTCCACATTCAAATTCGTTTTAATTGAACGAACATAAATGAAAATTGAGAGGAGTTACCGATTCGACCGCCGCACAGTGGATCGAGTCAATCAGAGGTGTCGGACATGCTATTGTTAACTAAAACTGCGAATTTTGATGTTACATTCGTCACATTTTAAATTTTAAGGGGTTCTTCAAAAAGAAAATATCACGAGGAAACCGATGGAACAACTTATAAAACTTCCAAGTCTTGTATCAACAGAGTTATAAGCGTTTAAAGTTTCCGAATTTTGTCCGACCTCCCCCATTGACTCGATCCATTGTGCGCCGTGGCACATCTTTTTCATCATTTTCCCGCCATCGCGGCGTGTTTTTGAAATTTTTTTTAAAAGCGGGCTTGTCCGGGATTCGGCTCAAAAAGTACGCAACAAATCACCACGGAATCTGCTCACCTGGTACTTTCAGAATATGAAATATAAAGCACAAAGTCTACGTACCCATTATCTCGTAATTGTATTTAGCAAATGGGTGGTTTTTATACGAGGATTAAGAAGAAACAATGGTTAGAAATGAAAACAAAATAATATGAACTATGCATAACGATAATCCGGGTATCGGAACTTGGCTGTTTTGAAAACGCCTTCAAATGCGACGTGATACTTAACGCATTCCGGAGAGTTCAAATAGTTGTATCATTGCGCCGTAAGAATGTGACGGAAGATTACAATTGAAATAGCCTTCATGCACGCTGGCCTTTTCGATTTCCGTTCACATTTTTGCAGTCATCAATGCATAGCTTAAATGCGCTTCAGCTAGAATTGTATTAAGCAAATGGGTGGTTTTTATACGAGGATTCAGAAGAAACAAGTGGTTAGAAATGAAAACAAAATAATATAATCTATGCATAACGATATTCCGAGTATCGGAACTTGGCTGTTTTGAAAACGCCTTCAAATGCGGCGTGATACCTCACGCATTCCGGAGAGTTCAAATAGTTGTATCATTGCGCCGTAGGAATGTGACGGAAGATTAAAATGGACATAGCCTCCATGCACGCTAGGCTTGGCGATTTCCTTTGACATTTTTGCAGTCGTGAATGCATAGCTGAATTGCGCTCCGGCTAGAATTGAGGAGCATTCCCGAAAAGGGGCACATACGCCCCTTTTTCCGGAAATGGCAGAAATGGATTCCTCGCATCCTAATGTACCAATGTCCCGAGTTTCAGCTTAATTGATCAATTTTTGGAGCTAAGAGACCAAGTTTTGTGAGGCTAAGTCAGGCGTATTTCATCTTTTCGCCCCTGGGTACGGTCGCCGCGACGCGACGTTGAGGAGATAGCGCGCAGGGCGCAGGCAGGCAGGTGATGGGCACTGATATAAGTAAGGATCCCTCATTACAGATGCATCGCACTGATTCTACTAATCAATGCAATATAATCGGGTTGCAGTGATTGTCTATGCGTATTACCGGTGACACGTGAAATTCTGTAATTATTAATATTTCAATTTTTAATGGTCTCTTGTGGATTTTAATTTTTCGATTTTTTCGCGTGTTTTGCTGTCTTTTTTTATTAACGATGATCGAAAATGATCCACCCGCACGTTCGCGATCGAAATTATGATTTATTTTCGTTTAGAAACTCGTTAAAGTCTTGAAAATTTAGCTTTGAAAGCCAAAACCTATAACCACCGGTCCATTTCCGGAAAAAGGGCACATAACGTAAAATTTTAAAAAAATTCCTCCCACAACACTGAAAGAAGTGTAAGTTTTACCAATAGTCGTTATTCATTCTAGGATGTATGAACGTTGATATGAGTGCCCCAGTTCCGATGTATGTCATCATCAGTGCCCAGAAAGTAGGAATGAAAACTTCAAATGCGTTTTTCTCACGACTTGTTTTTTCGGTTTTTGCCCTTTTTCCGGAAAGCTCCTCAATTGTATTTAGCAAATGGGTGGTTTTTATACGAGGATTAAGAATGAACAAGTGGTACGGAATATAACAAAATAATATGCACTATGCAAAACGATAACCCGGGTATCGGAACTTGGCTGTTTTGAAAACGCCTTCAAAGCGACGTGATACCTCACGCATTCCGGAGAGTTCAAATAGTTGTATCATTGCGCCGTAAGAATGTGACGGAAGATTACAATTATAATAGCCTTCATGCACGCTGGCCTTTTCGATTTCGTTCACATTTTTGCAGTCGTGAATGCACAGCTTAAGTGCGCTTCAGCTAGAATTGTATTTAGCAAATGGGTGGTTTTTATACGAGGATTAAGAAGAAATAAGTGGTTAGAAATGAAAACAAAATAATATGATCTATGCAAAACGATAATCCGGGTATCGGAACTTGGCTGTTTTGTAAACGCCTTCAAATGCGGCGTGATACCTTACGCGTTCCGGAGAGTTCAAATAGTTGTATCATTGCGCCGTAAGAATGTGGCGGAATATTACAATTGAAATAGCCTTCCTGCACGCTGGCCTTTTCGATTTCGTTCACATTTTTGCAGTCGTGAATGCATAGCTGAATTGCGCTCCAGCTAGATATTACATTTTCGAAAAGGCTGTATTTTTGCCCGCGAATGCCGCCCGCCAACCTAAATATTAAGAGGGACCAAGGATCCGTTTTATGTAACTGTTTAATACTTACAACGAGTCCGTTGTGTAAGTGAAGGGGACCGTCCATCTGGAAACTGGTGAGGACCATGATCACAGGGTGAACTAGGTATGCGCAGTAAGTTAACCTGCTCAGAGGTTGCAGTAGTCGGAATGACAGAAGAGAGTTCACACAACCTGTAAAATTTTATAGTTATTTTATTTCTCATTTATGATATTTATCAATAGAGAGTCTATGGTTTTCTGTGTAGAATTATGATTTCCAAGGTGTATACACTGAAAAAAAAGATTGGTAGAATTTACCATTCCTTTACGCTGTATTTCACACAGCGTGAAGAAATGGTGAACTCTACCAATCTTCAAGTCGATTCTGCTAGAGGAATGGTTACCTGTACCAGTATATAGTAACGTTTACCTTTCTTCTGGCAGAATTTACTCTGAATTAACGCTGTGTGAAATACAGAGTGAAGGAATAATAAATTCTACCAATCTTTTTTTTCAGTGCACCATCAGTAAAACCGGAAAATGAAGAAATTCGATGTTATCAGGAAAATACTAAGAAAGTCTGTCATGGATCAGGAAATACTGAATGTTTCTAGCATTTTCCCAAAATTTAATTCATTTCATTCTATAGTTTGATTTTAAACCAAACGAGTGTCAATTTACTCCCGCGTAAAATCAGTAGCTCCTGTCTAAAATATCTGAGGAAGCCACAATTAAATTTTAGTTTACACTGTGTTTCAGGACAAAATACGGAAATAATTATCATTAATTATAATAATAATATGCTTAGTTATCATTGAGCATGTTCCGCTCACTCCTTTTTTAATTCTTAAATTCAGCACGATAATGCTGATTTACACCAGACAACCCTAACCGGCATCCCAGGTCATAATTTTGAAAATTTGCCCTTTCAAAACATGCACGTCAATCGATTAATTTTGATTCAGTCAAATTATTAATCAATTTGCAATGGATAACTGTAATAGATACTGAATTCGCGATTATTGAAAAATGCGATTAATCGACTAATAACCAATTCGAAAACCTCGATCAATCGATTATTCAACTACTCGAAAAACTCGAGTAGGAATAACGCCGCATGAGCCTTCAAGCGTTGCCAAATTGCCTCCAACAAAATGCGAATTTGCTGAAAATCGTGTGGATATTTTTCTCCCCATTTTTCACAGAATTTTAAACGCAATTTAACCTTCTAAAAATGTCAAGAGAGAACATTCATAATTCTCCTCAAAAATTAACATTTTAACAAAGGAAATTCGACACTTCTCGATGTTCATATGGCGTTTTTCCTTAGCAGCGATATGCCTGTGTCACACTATCAAAGCTAGCCATCAAAATATCAGGGTCAAGTGTTGTGATTGGCTTATTCGATGACTTTGACCAATCACAGCACTTGACCTTGACATTTTGATGGAGTATTTTGATAGTGTGACACAGGCTTAAGGTAGGATATGGAAGCTTTGGAACGCACCTCCATTGCCGGTGCAGCAAGCAATGACGATCCAGGCGAGGGCTGCACCCCATGCAGAATGCCCGACAGAGACATAGAAAGCAGAGCCGGTGACCCCCAGATGGAATATGTGGAGGCCGTAGACCAATGAGGCCAAAGTCAGCAACGAGAGGACCCACCCGAGGAAAATAGTTGTCTGAAATTCATAAAATATCATTTGTGAGGCATTAAATGACGGGTAATTCTGAAATTGAAAGTAAACCACGTTCTCCGAAGTCCCGAAGTGTATATGAACTAGAGTCCCTTTATACTGAGAGTCAAGACAATTCGGCTCATGGATGTCACGAACGGGAATAAAGATTACAGAAATTGAACGTTTTTCATAATCTTTGATCGGCCCATTCTCAAATGCCTTTCTCCGTTCCTCCTCTCATTCCGTTTGTTCCTTGCCGAACCCGTAATTCCCTGGTCCATTCCAGATTATAATCTTTGCAATTGGTGAAAATGTAATCTTTATTCCCGTTTGTGACACTGTGGAGGCCTAAAATACGGGAACCAATCAGAAATGGATTCAAATTGTCTTGACTCTCAGTATAAAGGGACTCTAAAATGAACCAGGGTTCCCAAAGTCAGGAAAAACTGGAAAATGGCAGGGGATTTTAAAAAGTCAGGGGAAATGGCAAAAGTATCGGGGAAAAATTGGACTTCATTTTGCAATTAGGAACTATAAATTCCGACTCATTCGAAAAAAACACGTATGTGCATAAGGAAACTAATGGTTCATACGTTGTCTTTTACTGAATCAGAATTTATCGTTCCTAATTGCAAAATGTGGCCCAACTGTCAATCCACTTTATTAGCTTTCTGGAATGGGTTTAACGTTATCGGGAGAAACGAGACAACATCGGAATGTTCATACGGCGACGAATCGCAAAGTGGGCCTTTTAAGCCCCACCATTCGATGCCGCGATTATTCTAACGCGATTCGAATAATGCGGCGAACACAGTGTGGCCGGCGTTAAACGCTTATTAACGCCTGCACAACTATAGGAATACATCCCGCATTGCGCCAAACAGTGCGGTCGACGTGACACATATCAGCGGATACAAGACGGCGCGGCGTGAATACTTCTCGCACTGCGCCAAACGCAGCGCAGTCGGTCAGTTGGCGTGATACTTAGCGCCTACAAGACTGTAGGAATACTTCCCGCATTGCAATCACAGCACGATGCGCGCACATATTTGAAGCGCTGCGCGCAGAAAAGGCATATCTTAATTGCGGTGTCTCAGAATCTTTGCCCTTGTTTCATACATCATAATTTAAGATAATTCATGGAATTCTTCGAAACTTTTACTGAATTTTCTTCATGATTTTACAATGCTAAAAACGAAAAATGTCAGAAAATTCACCGAATATATGTAGTTACCTCTCTAAAGGATCCTAAAGTATAAATCAGTAGTGGAGATTCTGAAACACCGCAACTGATAAATGGATGTAATTCTGCCAAACGGAACTATTTGCATCATGACGTGAGCCCTGTTATACATATATTCGTAGGGATCCCAGGGCTCATGTCTTAATGCACATAGTTCCGTTTGGCAGAAATACGTCCAAATGCCTTTTCTGCACCCAACGTCCCAATTTCTCCGTGTCAGACCCCACAACCCACCACCCGCGGTGCGGTGAACACAATATCCAACCAGTGTACAACGCGAGCCTGCGATCGTAGTAAACGTCGCAAACCGAGATGCGTGGTTTGGAAGTTTCACCATTGTTGTGCACTCAGGGACTGTCATTCATAGGTTCAGGTACATAAAAAAATGGATGCATCGTCGAGATCGATTTTTTGTCAATCGACATTTCGCGGGCAAATTTTATCAAATGCCTGGACAAATAATTAAATTTTGATGGTCCATAAGGTCTTGTATGTTTATATAACGAAGGGCTCTAAAGTTTTCTGTGTTTTGGATGTTAGAATCCATCAATTCTATAATCTTCTCTTGTGTATTGCTCTCCAAATGCTCCTCATTTATTTAAACAGTAAACGTTGAAAAAATTCTGTATCTTTAGACATGCTTAAAATACCGAGATAAAAGCTAGTCTGAGGACTAGATTTTCTATATTGACACTTGTATGATGCCAATTTTTACGGAGACATCTTTTCCAGATGAGCAAGTATTTGTTTTTTCTAAAATTAGCCAAATGCTCTGACTTTTAATGTAAGTGAGAACCTTTGATTATTTGCCCAGGCACTTGACAAAATGATCGATTTAACTATTTTCCTGCGGCGGATACAATGCCTATAGAGGCCGATTTGTTCACAATTGTTTCTTTTGAAGACAGACGCATCAGGGTAGTTTTTAGCCTTTGAAAACGGGGTTATCCTTGTGATATGAATATTATAGAGTTTGTCAAGTTCAATCTTAAGGTCTAGAAAATACAGTATTGTAATTTACATTGCTCTTTATTACGTATAAATCACTTACGCAGTTCATTCGCACTTTGCATTTCGTCCTGAACAAATACCATCCAGCGAACATACCAACCAGATATGGTCCCAAACGAGTCCATGGCTTATCATAAAGTTCGTCAAAGTTACCAAATGGGTCTTCGATTCTGAAATTAGATTAAAATTGAACATTTTTTATGAACATTTGAAGCATTTTTTTATAGTGAAGTATCGGGAATGGCACTCCTGGTGGATTCATTACGATGCACCTTAGGTTTTTAAAATATGTTTAATTCCGAATGCGTCTATCCTTCAGGAATATAGTTTTCAAAGAAGAACATAGATTCAGTGTTACAGAATCATGAATTCCATAGTCTGTTCAGTATCCAACCATGTCTTTAAATTTTGAGAATAAATATATTGGAAAATGTAAAGCTCACATTCTTGATATTCGCATGATAAAAGTACTTTCACGGAATAAACGACTCTGCGGCCAAGTCATGAAATTACCTAGATTGGACGTATTTCTGCAAAACGGAACTATGTGCATTATGACGTAAGCCCTGTTAAGCATTTATTTTTATGGGTTTCAGGGCTCATGTCTTAATGCACATCGTTCCGTTTGGCAGAAATACGTCCGATTAATTCGGGTAGCGATCCAAAAGCTATAAGTGATTCCATTTGGACTACATTTTGCAATAGGGAAATACTATTTGTGGCTCCTTTCAGAAACAACGTGCGTGCCAATAATTACCTTATGCAGATAGGCGCTTTTGTGAGAGAGCCAGGAAAAGTAGTCCCTTATTTCAAAATTTCGTCCATTTAACCTACCTCTCCAGACGCTGAGCAGGTTTTTTCCGCGTTGAACCAGTTTCTACGTGTAGAACTGAAACGTTGCATGAATATGATACTTTCGCAGGATATATAAATTTAATTTGATAAGAATCATTGAGAAAGTGGAAAAATGCAATGCAGCGTATTGCGCCCTAGGTGATATGATTTACGCCTTACACTTATGATTTTATATTATAGAGTTACATATCGACGGTGAAACTACCAAACCACGTATCTCGGTTTGCGACGTCGCAGACTTCCTGTCATACTTTATTTTTTAAATGAAAAACTACTCAACATCCAGTCTTGAAAATTTCTGTGATTTTTCCTCTTCGTGCGGAGAAAATTCCGTGAAAATTTCAAAGAATGATATTGATTTGGTCTACTTCAAAAAAATAAAATGTGAGCGTAGATTTTTAAACACCGCAAACGAGATACGTGGTTTGGTAGTTTCACCGTCGATATAGAGGTTGATCTAAAAGTTCGCAACACCAGCACTGGGCCCCCTTGTAACTTCTGAGCAAGTCGAGATGTGGGACTCGAAATTATGTGAGTGCTCGTAAGTCAAAGGAAACGACTATTCGGTTATCCCTACCCCCCCCCCCCCAAAAAAATCATTGAGGACCACCCTAGAAGTGGGCAAAAACCTTATGAGCTATGCGGGTGGCGTAGGACTTTTATTGGATCACTCTGTATAAACTGAGTATTATGAAATATTTCGCACTTACTTAGCAATGTACTGGACGTTGATCGAAATCAGGATTGTCACGAACCATGAGAGCAACAGGAAGAATGCTATGGAAATCGCCGAGAACTTTCCATATCTAAAAAAACAAAATAATGATGTAAGCATAGAAAATTTAAAAAATGAGGAATTTGAAAATATTGCGAAGAATTAGAGAATCGGCCTTTGGTAAATTCCGAAGGAAAGTATGTGCTATTGTGTGTGTGTTTAACAATTTTTTACAGAATCCATCAATCACGGTGTTGAATTTTTTGCGATTCAGCGGTTAAAAATGCGTTGTTACTTAAGTCCTGCAACGCCGAACTGCAAGTATGCAGACTCAGCAAGCCTAGTGGCCGAGGCATGTTTGCTTCACTTTATTCTCTTTTCTTTTCTTTCAGTCTGTAAGAGTCTCGCCTCGACCCCGTATGTTTTATCAATAAAACTACTTGTACGTTTCCAAAAACTAAGCCTCGCAAGTGATTGACCATACCCCCCTGCGCGACACACGGCACCAAAAATCCTTCAAATCCTTAATAAAACGCTGAAGAGCAGAAGGTGGTCGGTAATTAAAATTAATTGAGTTTCTGTTAAAGGTAGGGGTACAAATATTTTAAGATTTTTTCATTTTAACTTTGTTGTACACGTGTTTCCTTATTTTCGAACAGCAATGCAACAGTGTAACTACGGATGTATACCCTTACATTTTTTAAAATTTCACATAATATAGGCGTTCAAGTCAAAGACCTCGACTTGATCCAAACAGAGTGCCTGGATTAAATTGAATAGGCAACTAATAATGTTTTAGCCTCCGTAAAATTGCATATTTTAAAGTTTGAAGGCATTTCTCGTCGCCGTGAACGAAACGCCCACGGTTGTGGCTAGTTTGATAATACATATGCTCGTATTAAACAGTGGCGTGGCGTGAATTGCGATATATCGATTGTTATGCCATTTAAACCTATGAAAAAAGATCGATTATCAGGGTGTTCGCAGCGAACACCTTAGTAATCGATTCTTTACCATAGTTTCAAATGGCGAGATATCGATAATCGATTATTCACGCCACGCCACTGGTATTAAAAGCTTATTGAAACGAAGGGAATATATACTACGTGCTCTTAAGTTATAATAATTTCTTGTCTGAAATCATACATAGCAACCATCCTCTTTAGTTCCCATCCTTCTTAATTTTTTTTCTTTATTTCTGACACATTTTTCGTGAGATGTGTAAGTAAATAAAATCTTACCTCGCCGATAAAAGAAGAATTATAATCCCTAAAATGTAAAATTGAGTATCGTTTGCCATGTACCAACTCCACAGCATGCACTGAAAAATAAATAAAATGTGATGAGGACGAGTTAATACCAAATTATATGCTAAAATATCTTCGGATTAATGTTGAAGTTTGATGTTTTTCGGTCTGTTACAGCTACGTGATGTGTTTCCGGAAGTAAATATCTCTCTTTTGATTTGAACATCAAAAATGTTGAAATATGATCTCCACGACAACCCAGTTTATTTAATTTGATAAAAAAACAATAAAAAACTCTAACTTCAATTGGGGCCAAGCTGATTTGATCATTTAAATTCACAAGAATTTGTTCAAACATCATCGAACTAACCCTAGATTAACTCCTAACAGTGGTAATAACCTTTTTTATGAATGAATTCAACCTTTTCGCTCATGGAAGAAAGAATTATTTTCTCGGGTTAAATTGCACGCCAAACGTCACTATGACAGTCTCAATAATACGAAAATATGGCAGCCTTAATCTTGACGCTCAGCTCAAGCTGCACACACTTTGAACATCACAGTGTGGGAAAGAAACAATGCTCGAAAGAGTTGTCTGCTAAAGCCATTGCAGCGCGCAATTTGAATCGCGTAGGGATTTGTTTTCCTTATGACCGGGCAATTCAAAGTTCCCGTAACCACTACTGGACAATAGAAACGTTAATATCTTAGCTAATAGTTGATTTCAGTGGTTTTCGTGTTATACTTGAAATTCTGGTGAAGAATCTTGTATCAGAGTGCTTAAATTTGTACCTTGTTCAATGGTCCATTCAATCTAAAAAAGCGAACACAGAGAACAGAACTTTCTTATTTTTTCTCAGAAAAAATATTTAATCGGGAGAAACAAGGCAACGTTAGAATGCTCATACGGCGCGGCGTCGAAACACAACATGGGCCTTTTAAGCCCCATAGATCGTATTCGATACATCAAACGGGTGAGATTGTATCGATATCGATTGGTTCAAAACATAATCATAGCCTCAAAAGTAAATTCAGAAATCTGAGAGAACGGATCTTTTGAAACAGATTCTTTATTCTTTGAGTACCAAATGCCAATGCAAAGTGAAATTGTCAGGAAATTTCTCATTTTCAGCTTTTTCAATTAAAATCCTTACAGTTTGGTTTGAGGTTATGTTCTATCGTTTTGAACCAAACGATACATCGAACCGTTATCGAATACGGTCTATTGATCGATGCCGCGATTCTCTTAACGCGATATAAGTTCGAATAATCGCGCCAAACATGGTGCGGTCGGCGTCAAACTCATATCAGCGCCTGCAAGACTCCAGGAATACTTCACGCATTGCGCCAGATAGTGCGGTCGGCGTCGAACGCATATTAACGCCTACAAGCCTGCATGAATACTTCTCGCATTGCACCAAACGCAATGCGAGAGCTATTTGCGACAACTATTCGACTACGGGTATAGGCACATTGCCGCTAGCTGGATTGAAGGAGCATCACACTGTAAAGATGGCTCGACACTCGACCGCTCCCTTCCCTGGCTTCCGCGACGCTAAAATCGCCGCAAAACTAGGGCCAAGCGTCAGTATTTTTTGACGGTCCCTACCCAGTTTTTATTACACTTAAAGGGTCAATATGTATCTTAATTGCAAAGATTCAAAAACTCAGACGATGTTAAAACGATGCAGCGATTCTGAAGCTAGATTCGCGGAAGTATAATTTTGTTTAATAAAAAGAACGAACAAAAGCATCGCGTCGAAATTTCCTGTGATTTCATCTTAAATCATTCAAGAAATTTCTCGAAAACCTCTGAAAATCGTGTGTAGCTTTTTTAAAAAAAATTGATTAAAAATAAAACACGCGTAGAGATGTACAACGTTGCAATCGGAGATAATAACACTTTTTCCCGCGTGCAGGCGTCGATATTTGATTTCATCCACGGCAGGCATAATGAGATAACTATTCGACCACGGGTGTAGGCATGTTGCCGCTAGCCGGATGGAAGGCGTTCTCCACTGCGAGGATGACTCCACCGCGTTCCCTTCCCTGGCTCGCGCGACGCTGAAGCCTCTGTTAAACTTCGGGTTCGTGTCATCATTCTTGACTCTTTGCTCCGGTATTTACCATAATCAAAGGGAAAATGTATATCCTCACTTCCTCAGTGTAACGATTCAGAAACTCTAATGATTTTTACTTTTTCTTTGGTTTCACAAAAAGAAAATAGAACAAACGAAAATATCGCGTCGAAATTTTCGATGCTTATATGTTTGAGATCATTCAGAAAACTACAAGGAAACTCTTCAGAAAAACTGCGTGTAGCTTTTTAAAACCGGTGTTCAAAAATAAAACATAAAGAGTGGTGCATGACGTTGCAATTAGAGAAAAATACGCTTTCTTTCGCGTGCATCCGTCGGCTTTTGAATCTTTTCATCTCTAAAATAACTTGACCATGGTTGCTCTACGATTTTTTACGTGTAGTTTTTTCTCAGTGGTTGGCGGCTGCGTAGCGGCCACAGGCCCTTAGTATGAGTATAAAATGGTGATGAAAAGTGAAATTGGTAGGAATTTTCTTATTTTCAGCTTGTCCTACTTAAATCCTAAAATTTTTGTTTTAGTTTATGCTCTATTGTTTTGAACCAAACGATACATCGAACCACCATCGCACACGATCTATTGATTTAAAACCAAGCAAACCTCCACTGTACCTCTATGCAGCTGCCCAGAGAAAAATTTCGAACACTTTCGAGCGAATATTTTCCGGACCTTTCTTCCCTTCTCCGAGAAAAAATTAGAGAAACCGAGAGAAAATATTACCATGTCTTTCATTGGATACAAGCTGTTGATGTACAAGGCATTCCTCCACCAGTAAAGATCGCAGTTGACTTCATCCCTTCTGAGTGGCTCAAATACTGATTTGTTTTTCAACCATCGCATAGAAAGTTCCGCCATGCCTAACACGAACATGTACGCAGGCGTCAATCTAAACAAATGAATAGTGGTTAATGTCACCTGTTCGGATGAAGTTAAAGCATATCAGTTCTCTAAAAACTAAGACGACAAGGGTGTGAAGCAATGGCGAGGCGTGAATGATCGATTTTCGATATTTTCTCCTTTGAATCTATGGTAAGGAATCGATTAGCAATGTGTTCGTTTGTCGATCCTTCTCCATGGATTTAAAAGGCGGATAAATCCATATCTTGCGGAGCATGCCACGCCACTGCAATAAAGAGAGTAAACGGAGCTCTATACAATAGCTGTATAGTCTGAGGCGAGGCTGTAGGAACCCACTTTATTTAATTTCCAGAAAATTTTAGAAGCGCTCTGAAAACTCAAGAGAAAATAGAGAACGATAGTTTTGACATAGATTGGAATTTTTAAATTACAAACCTGTTCAATCCCTTCATAAAGTATGAAAACGTTAAATTATTACTCTCTGAAAGTTGATGGTATGAAACCATTCTTTATGGCTTCTAAAGAAAGTGTCATGATCAAACCAATGGGAATCAGTTATTTGGACTACATTTTGTAATCAGGTAATACAGTCCTGAATCATTTGTAAAAACACTCATGTGAATAGGAAGGAAGATTAGTGGCACATACATTTTTTCTAAACTGAGCCAGTAGCTGTAGTTCCTTCTTGCATAATGTAATCCATATATCAGTTGCTTTCGCACGATTTGCACGAAGAGATTTTCTTTAGATTGTGACCAAGTTCTCCCTGATAAAAGGACATTTTTTTTCGAGGTAAATTTTTTTTCTTTTCCAAAAAAAAATTCCTTTAAGTGAAAGAATGAGTTTATTTTAATTCAAGGAATTTGAACCTCCTCGATGAAAAATTTAATTATCTGAATTTTGAAAAATATTAATCCAAAAAAATTTTGTTAGATAAAAAGAGAACCTTTCTTTATCCCTCCCCCCCCCCAANAAAATAATAATTCTCAAATCAAAGATTATTTTATTGTCACCTGAAAAATGTGTACTGATAAGTATATGACAGAAACTTGTGAATGACTTACCTGACGTATCGGTAGCTTAGCAAGGTAAAGAATTTACTTGTACCCGCTTTGAATCCGTCTTGAGAAGGACGTCTGTTGGAGGTGTCCGATTCTTTGTTAGAGGCTTTGAAGTAGAGATAAGTCACTAACAAACCGCTGTAAGACGGAAACGGCAGTTAGTTTTATTAATTTTAAAGTTTAATTTTTGACGAGCTTCAACTTCTTTTTAGCCTCTGGACTCTGAGACTATGTTCTGAGATTGAAGCGTGAAGCCAAATCATCACTATAAGTCTATACTGACATGCTATAAACGCTATTATTGGTGACGTTATCATAGGATAGGGTGCCGCCTTTTTTTTTTGAAATTTCAGATAAATCAAGCTCAACTGATCTCAAAGAGGTGTATTAATAAAACATATTTTTGACAATGCATGTTCATTCGGCGTTGCTAATATTTTGCAACTTTTCCGTTTTTTTACTCACTCAAATAAAAATTGACTTGCCTCTGCGCAATATAATCAGGATGATTATGGTATGATCATAATTTAGGTATATGCTGCACTTTTGACTACTTTACCCCTTGATTCCTCCCCTTCTTACCTTTTCTTAAATAGCTGTCGGAATAATACCCGTAGAAGCATTCCTAAACGTTCCTTCTAAACCTATTTTATAATATGTTTCTAAAATATATAATATCCATTATTTGCCTTGATGAGCCAATTGTGCTGGTCACAGAATCTTGTTTTGATGCTTTATTCTCGTAGATCAGCTAAGATTAATAAGATCTGTTCAAGCAGCAACTTTCTAAGTTGAATAGTAACCGAGATATCGCGCCTTGAAAATCTCGATTTATGACGTCATCAACCGAGGTTGCGCATAACATGGAATGTACTACCGCGGTGGTGACGTCATAAATCGAGTTTTTCCAGACGCGATATCTCGGGTAATAGTCAACGCAGAAAGTTACTGCTTAGACAGATCTTATTATTTTTAGCTGATCTACAAGAATAAAGCATCAAAACACGATTCTGTGACCAGCCCAACTGGCCCATTGTATTTTGTGTCACAATATTTACCTGATGAAGAAAAAGGTGTCCACAGAAAAGGTCGCATTACTGATTGTCTGGAACATGAAGTTTCTTTCTGTCACTGTTCGTAAGGTCTTGTTTTCTAAACAATGCAAACAAATAATTCTAAGTGAGTGATAGAGCAGTATTATTATTTACAAAAATTAGGAATAATGATGGAAAGGACTCCTTTACCTTAATAAATGCTCCGAGAACTAGGTTCTTGTCACAATTATTAAGGGGCTTTAACATTTATCACCTGGAGTTCACTATGATAAGTAATTCTGCCGTGCTAAGGAAAAACGCCGTATGAACCTTCCGGCGTCGCCGAATTTCCTTTGATAAGACACGAATTTCCTGGTTAATTTATGAATATTTACCTTTCGATTTTTCAGAATAATTTGTTCGCAATTTCACCTAAAATTCCTGAAAATTTCAAGGGAAAATATTCATAACTTTCCTCGAAAATGAACATTTTATAGAAAGAAATGTGGCAACTCTCGAATGTTTTTACGGTGTTCTTCCTTAGCACAGCAGAATTTTCCTTTTTCATTTTTTTTGTTAGATCTTAATAGCTGAACAAAGGCAGAGGTTTCATTGCCAGTGGAGTGATCTTCTCAGGTCATTAAAGAACTATCAATTCTTTAATTTATAGCTACTATCAAAGTTTTTACATATTTACCATGGATTGTGAAGAATATACCCACAAAATTTCAAGTTTCAACGATGCTTTTTGATTAGTTTTCTGTTTAAATAATAAAATATCATAGAAATCAAGCAACGTCTAATTTTGGTTAAATCCACGCAGTTGCTGTAAGCATAAGGCTCCAACTTGGTCGAAATTTTCCTCGTAATGTTCCTCGACTACGTGCGTCCGTGGAACTTATGCGGATGTGACGGATGCGATAGTCGTACGCACCATAAAAATAAACCCACCTCTTCTCTCCTATCGCCAATGATTAATACTAGGGGGCTATGCCCCCTGGCCGCTACGCGGCCTAACCCCCAGAGGACGCTTCGCCCTCTCTTAGGCCCGCTTTGGCAAAAGAACGACCTAACAAATGAAAAGATTTTCATGCCCGACTCTCATTTGTCCAATCTTGCTCTGGGCGGGAGCGATTGGACCAATAAGAATCAAATAAGAAAACCGTCATTTATTTCAAACTTCAGGCCTAGACTGAAACGGAACGGAGCGTTTTGTTACTTTTGGATAGTCTGTAGTAAAGGAGAATACCTTCAATTCGTTTACCTTGCCCTACTAATATCAGACCAAGATTCAACATTTCTCACTAGTTCAATTTTCCGGAAAATTTGAATTTCCCGCCAATGAAAAATGGCGGGAATTTCTAATGTCGCCCCTTTTTTAAGCTTCCAGAGACTCTCTATAATAAAAAAATCTGGGTCATATTTTCAAAATCTGATTACAGCGGACTCATCCAGAGACTATTACCTGTCGATAACTGCAAAAGTTAGCGAAATCGGCCCAGTAGAACGCTCAAACGAACTGTGATAAAAAATAAAAATTTACATCGTTTAAATGGGAGAATTCGCAACTTTACCGTGTAATATGAACAAACCTGGGGCATATTTTCAAAATCTAAATAAAACGGGCTCATTTAGAGACAATGGCCTGTCGATAGCCGCAAAAATGAAAAAAATCAGCCCGGTAGAACGCTAGAACTAAGCGTTACTAGATATGCAAATTTAGGAGGTCTCGGAGCTTATATATATATATGATACATAACCGGTTATATATTAATATATATATTCGGTTTGTTGAAAGGGCCCCGAGGACGGCTCATCATTTGGAATAATTCATCGGAACTAAAATTTCTAGCTTATCTGCAAAAACACTTATGTGCCTAGGAGAAATAATTGTACATGGTTGTTTTTCAACTGAGCCAGAAATTGTAGTTCCTCATTGCAAAATGCAGTCGATTTCATCTTTCATTTTTAATTTGGTGTGATGTCATCCGGGAGGGGGGGGGTGTTGTTTCTGCCAGTATTCCTTTCCTTATTATAAACGATGTCTTGAAATCTGTTTCAGAGGTGTGCAGATGGAGTTCCGGCACCCGTTGAAGATCCCGGCGCTGGACAATGGGAAGCTGAAGGAGGACGATCCTTTAATCCGTGCCATCGAAGCTAAGGATTTGGAGACAGTGCGATTCCTCATAGAAACTAACGATAAGTACAAACCAAGGATTCAAGAAGACCCCGAACTTCTGATCACAGCGGTGTCACGGGAAAATGTTGAGTTGGTCGAACTCCTGATTCACCACGGCGCGAACGTAAACGCCAAGTCGCAGGAAGGACCGACCCCTCTATCCCAAGCTGTGGCGTTGGATAATATAGAACTGACGAGACTGCTCATATCGAAAGGAGCTGATCTGAAATACGACACGGAAAGCTTAAGTCTCGCCGTGGCATGGGACTACAGGGACAATGACGTCGTAGAGCTCCTCTTGCAGAACGGTGCGAATCCGAACGCTCGAAGTCGAGGTATAGAATTCGCAATCTTTGCCATGGGCCCTAAGCGATGTGTAAGGAGGCTGGAAAGAGGACGAACGGCTCTGCATCTGGCGGCGGATTTGAACAAAAAAGAGACCCTCAGGCTGCTCCTGGCGTACGGCGCTGATGTCGACCGCAAGACGCTCAACCAACTGACACCCCTCTTCATCGCCGTCAAAAGAGACCACGGTGACATCGTCCGGGTCCTACTCGAGTCTGATGCGGTGATGGATGCGTGTACGGCTCTCCACGCTGCCGCGCTCGGACGTTGGCGCATCCTGAACATCCTCTTGGATTTTTTCTTCAACAAACCTGAAATCTCACTCGAGAGTGACATCTACCACCATCCCCGTGTCAAACGCAGGATCCTCGCCAACGATCCGCAACCCAACAGGCTCAGGAGACACCTGTTCATGGCTCACGCGGCCGAGGTCAAGGTCCCTACCAACTTAAAGCCCTTGATCAACGACATCGTGGTCAGATATCCCGAGGAGTACGACGCCTGCACCCTTGAGATCCAGACCCTCAAGACTCAATATATTGGCGACAGTGACGTAACGTTTTTCCAGCTTTTAGTTGCCGATCTCAATAGCTTGGCCGTCCTCGCTAGAAATGACAGTATTAGCAGCGGTTTAGAACTGGCTGTTAAGGAGGAGAAGTTCCCATTTCACTGGAGTATTTTGACGAGTCAGCTCCATAAAGGTGTTGCCAGGAGGGATTTAATGGAGCGAGGAATAGCGCTGAGCCCCAGATTGGTCCCTGATTTCCAACTGCCGGATCTTGTCGTGGAGAGAGTACTGCAATATTTGAGCAATAAGGATATTAACGCGTTTATCGGAGCATGTTCTCTTCGCAAATAATTGGCTCTCCGTAAATAAATGTAAAGTTGAGTTGAAGTAGACATCTCCATTGTTTTACTATTATATTTCAAATTGTACTTACCTATATATGTATTATCAAATCCTCTGCTTGTAAGATCCCTTTCATGTAGACATCTCCAGTTCAGTAAATTAGAATAATAATTACTGTTTCTAATCCGATTTGTTTTACCTACCTACATCTATATTTCAAATAGTTCGTAATTTTGCTATTTTAAGTAATCCTGTCCTTGCCTACCTTGTCCAATGTCAACTCCCCCTTATTGTTAATTATTCATTAATATTTACGTATTTGAGAGATTTTGATCGAAGCCTTTTGCCTCTGTTGAAAAATATTATTATCACGATGCATACCAGATTTTTCAGCAAGTATTGTCGTCGTGCAACATGAGACAATTTAACGCTAAGACTTCCTTAAAAGCATATCATACTTTTTCTAGCGGTAACCCTCTAATTTTAAATTTAAACTAAAGCAGGTACCTCAATTGCAAATGTTTGTTACAGTAACTGAAAAAATTATGCCGATCAAAAAAAAGGGGAAAAAAGTCGAGTAGGCAGTGATAGCTTCCATGTTGATTGAGAATAGAAGATAGAATTTGAAAAGCCGGCAGAGGTCCAAAAAAGAGGAACAGCAATAAATAGAAACAAGATACACCTAAAATATGACTAAACAGCTCTCATGTTTGTCAGACTGTTGTTTGTGCCTCAATATTGATTTTGTATGTTTTTGTTTTCAAAATTGCTAATTTGTATAAAACTATTGATTTATTTAAATACTTGTACCATAAAGCATTTTTCATCAGAACTTCCTAGAGCCTGGGATATTTCAATTCCTGGTGTACAATTTAAAAATAAAACACTATCGCATGACTCATGCCCCAATGGATCATGCGTCTTTAAAAAAGAAAAGTCGATTATTCTCAGGCGCCAATTTCAACTTGCTTATCCCTATTGGAATTTCGTCAGATTCTTTCTCATTTTTGCCATTTTTTCTGTCGAGAAATGAATTTACGAACAGTCTGTTGCCTGGTCCATTAGACACCAAAAATACGTCGTTATTTCTAAATTATAGTATCAAATACCGCTAAACCTGACGTCTGAACACCACTGAAAGGTCGGGGGACGACAAGTACATTCAAACATGGTATTTTTAGCAGGGCTTTCTCGTTCGAACGGGATTTTTTTTTGGGGGGGGGAGGGAGAGGACTGTTTTATTTCACACAGGTGGTTAAACGAGGATGTAATAATGGAAGTGTCGTTCATATACTTTATTTTACCTGCAATTGCAAAAACTTGGAGGTAAGTGTGAACCATGATGACCCAAGCCAAACTGAGGAACCGCAAGCCGTGGACACAATTCAAGGAATCAGGTGGAGGAGGGCCAGCATTCAAAATCTTCCTCCCGTTTGTGATGACGGAGAAAGATAGAATCACCTCTCCCAAAAAGCTCGCTGCAATCAAAAGGGAATCAAATTTAAGAATTCAAACGTGTAAAAACATAGAGTAAATTATAAAGAGACGCGAATAATCAAATTAAAGGCGAAAGTTGGCAAGTCTACACTACGTACATATAGATGACCAAAGCGCGACACCAATGTATCCATTAGAATGATTTATTTTCAAAATTTCCGCTCCTATTTTATTTTTTCTCAGAGAAGTAGCCCAGCATTTTATCTTGAAATTTATGCAGAATATTCCGTCAACATAGAGAGGAGAAAAATCAGAGGAATTTTCAGGTAATAGACCACTAGACAGGGTACGAATTTCAGCATTCTGATACATGTTTCTTAAACAAAATTTCACGTAAAACACGGCGAGCACAACGAAAATTACCGAAATTAACTCCTTACGAAGATATTTAATGATTCTTGATGCGTAAATTCAAACCACCCGCTCACGAAAACTCAACGCTCCACGTGATTCACATCGCGCGCTAAACGTTATCATGACAGTCTCTGCTATATTAAAATCTGGCAACCTCAATTTTGACGCTTTGGCTCAGCTATAGCAAATTGCTTATAGTTTGAACAACAAATGGTGGGAAATGAACATTGCTCGATTGAGAAGATTGCTGAAACCGTTGTAGTGCACGGTTTGACTCACGTAGAGCTTTGAGTTTCTTGTGAGCGGGCAGTTCAAATTCCTCGTAACCAATGTGAAGTAAAAACGTTAATATCTTCGTTAGGAGTTCGTTTCAGTAATATTCATTGCGTTAATCGTGTTCTACGTGAAATTCTGGTTAAGAAACATGTATCAGATTGCTTAAATTCGCACCTTGTCTAGTGGTCCATTACGTTGACCAATTTTCCCAAGAAGAAATAAAGTATGACAGGAAGTCTGTAATGTTGCAAACGGAGACACGTTGTTTCGCACTTTGGCCAGGGAAATACGTCAGTTCCGTGGCGCATTCAAGCGACCTGCGACTTTCAAACGCTACATGCACATAGCATATACCTATCTCTCAAAATATGATCAGACAACTGGCAAGCGGCTTTTAAGCATAACCGCCAAAAATCTTGTACTCTCGAATTCAGAAAATTATTTTATTATGAGCCACCCTAACAAATTTTCCGCACTCATTCTCTTTTAAAAAGTAAGGAATACTTTTTTAAATAAATCATTTTCCTAAAGTAGGGATGTCGATAAGGGCCGTCTTTAAGCTCTTTCTGAACACACAGACACAATCTCTTCACACACTCACATTCACACACACAATGTCTTCTTACACTCAACAATTTTTCGCTCATTGAGGGTCTGTATATCACGGAATGAATGATATTTAGGTCAATTTTGGTCTCTCTTCGACTCTATTACTGGGCTAAAGGCAGATTTGAGCGGAAATGCGGGTTTTCGGTCGATTGCTGATAAAATCGAATTTTTTGCAAAAATCGGCCCTAAGATCTATTTTTAGACCAGTAATAGACCCGACAAGACATCAGAAATAGCCAAATTATTTTGAAGTTCGTAAAATATAAAGTCTCAATAGGCGAAAAATTGTAGATTTGAGAAAATTCAGCCAGAGTGGGCTCTAGAACGGCCCCTATCGACATCCTTACTTTTAAACCCTCTCCAAAACATTGAGAAATTTTTATAGAAATTTCGTAATTATTTAGGACTATGAGGGGTGGGGTGGAGAGGTGCATCACCGTGATCCCATTTTACATGCATCGCTGCGGGCTAACGATTGGCATTGATAGACAAAGTAGACTTAGGGAGTATGGAGCGATCCGGTTGGTTGAAATGGGTGGTTTCCACAAACTGAGGGAGAAAATTATGAACTAACCAAAAGAGTCTCTCGTGGGTTGCCGTTAGTTAGTCTATTTACCTCCTTTCTTTGTTCATTGCAACCACCCACTCTCACGAATAGGACCCCTCCTTATTCTTCTTTGTCTATCAATTTCAATACTCAGCCCGCTGGTAAGTATTATAGACTTACTCGATGGTTTACTGCAGGAAGATAGGTCGGAGCCGGACATCTTTAGACAAGCAGTGTCGTCATTCATGCCCATCTTTCCCATGGGTGGTGTTTTCAGCTCGTAGTCAACGTTGTTGTTGCTTCTGACGGCAAGTTTTTCTCTTCGGATGGAAGCCATTCTTCGCTCTAAAACCGTCTCGTAGATGGAACCGACAACCATGAGAGCAATCAACACGATCATAACAAAACTGCAACAGAAAATTCCACCGATGTATTTCCTCGAGCGAAACAGGAAATATATTTTCCTAAATTTTATGAAATGAGAAGTTTGCTATATAATTGGACGTATTTCTGCCAAACGGAACTATGTACATTAAGACATAAGTCCTGAGACCCATGAGAATATATGCGTGGCAGGGCTCACGTCATAATGCACATAGTTCCGTTTTATAGAAATACGTTCAATTTCCACTCATTGAAACGTGACGAAGTTAGGCAGAATATGTGCCTTGAGGTGAATGAAATTGTCCGAAAAATTAGACCACAGTTTTTCAAGGAAATTCTTTTCTGGTCCAAGAAAATATGGAGAAGGATCATACGGCGTTTTTCCTTGGCACGGCAGTATGCCACGACTTTTAGAGGGAATGAGTCCGCATCATTTGGCTAAAAAACCACCCAAAAATTCTGGAGGCATTGGCTCTTCGGCCTGTGACAACGATGCTAAATTTAAGGACAAAACATGTGTAATTTGAGAACGACGCTGTCAAAGTTTGCTGGTGCTGTTCCCATTTTTCAAAACGATTAACTTCAAACGCTTACTACATCTCCGATTACGCAAATGACGGGCTGAGATTTATAATCCATTGTACTTGAGAATATTTGAAAAAAAAAAATAAGTCGATATTTTTTTTACCCAATCCGGTTTTTTCTCTGTGCTGAACAATTTGATTCCCACATTACCACTAACTTAATCACAAATAGTGCTTTTCATAAAACTGCAATCTACCACGGTAGTCATCGTTTGTAATTTTAGCCTCCAGGTTAAAAAGGTAGGTAAGGGGCGTACAAACGTTTTATACACATGCCAAATTATTCTAATTTTTTATTTATTATTATTCTTTTTTTTTTAAAAAAAAAGGGCTTTCAGTATTATTCTCGATTTAAAGCATCGAGTATAGACTAAACACCCGCACCAATCTTGATCAGAACCCAGGATTTGTCGCCTTTTCATGAACTGCACCGCAGAATTGGCAACGGTGACTGCGGTCGGAGATGAAATTGTCGGTAGACCACCGAAATGAAACCACAATTTGTGGGCACTTAAATTCAACTCGACAAAGTGAAAGACTGAGGAAAAATCCGATCAAATTCGTTGTGATGAATCTGTGTTCAGAGAAGGGAAGATTCTACTTCATTTTACTGCGCAAATCGGATAAAGCTTTCTTTTCGTCATTTTCGGGCCAACGTTTTGGTCAGTATTTGATAAGGACGTTTCGTATACATTTCGTGAAGACGTTCCTTATGCAGGACTCAACACCTCACAGGAATCACCCGTTAGCGTTTAATCCACTATTTCATTTGGTAGTAATTTTCTCTGATTAGGTCCAGTAGGCCAACGCATGGAGGAAGGGAAGGGGAGAGAGGCATATTGCGCTTGAGTGGCCTTGTGACCCAAATCCTGACCCGTGTGGATGCTGGGCTTTTTCGTATTACCATCGAAAGCTTACACCAAGGTAGATAACTGGCGTGCTGAGGAAAAACGCCGTATGAACGCTCAGGCGTTGCCAAATTTCCTCTAATTGAACACGGATTTCCTGGTAAACTTGTGAATATTTTCCTTCCAACTTTGTTCGCAATTCCATCTAAAGCTCCTGAAAATTTCGAGGGAAAATATTCATAACATTCCTCAAAAATAAACATTTTATCGGAGAAAATTTGGTAACTCTCGAATGTTCATACGTCGTTCTTCCTTAGCACGGCAGATAACCTCTGTGCTGCCGTGGTAAGTAAAAACGTCGTAGGAGCATTCGAATGTTGCCAAATTTCCTCTCTAACAGTACTTATTTTTGGAGAAGCTTATGAATACTATCCTTTGAAATTTGCAGACTTTTTGGATCAAATGGACGTATTTCTACCAAACAGAACTATGTGCATTATGAAGTGAGCCCTGTTGTGTATATATTCTTATGGGTCTCAGGGCTCATGACTAAATGCACATAGTTCCGTTCGGCAGAAATACGTCCTAATTACGAACGGAATCCTCTGATGAATCGGCAGAGGATCATTCACAAATTGTCCTGAAAATTCGTGATTTGCCGGAGGAAATTTGGCAACGCCTGATGGCTCATACGGTGTTTTTCCATAGCAGTGCGGAGTCAGGATGTGCGGCTTGACGAATGTTTTTAAAGTTTAAAGTCATCAAAGGATTAATTCTTCTCGTTTTCGTTGCTTAATGATCTCCAACTGGTGAATTCTTACGCATACTTTGTTTAGGTTCCTTTTCTGCCTCTTATCCAGGGGCTGATAATTCTTTTTGGATTCTTTCTAACACACACAGAAAGGAAAGTTTTAAAATTTTGAAAAACAAAGAATTTTTGTGACTGCGGTGAAAATTTTTTGTTACTTCTTTATTTTAGAGCACACAAAGAGGTGATTATTATTTCCTCTTGAAATGCGTCTTCTTTTTACTATTCACTGTATTTAAATATAATAGTTCCCTTATCTAGAATGAGAGTATTATCTGAAAATTTCGTGCAAAAATATTGTTCTTTTCCATTAATTTACAAGCCAGCATTTTGATTATTTTTAGCAAAATGCGTGCTTTTCTAGACTCCATCGACAAGTGATGTACGGTTCCGACCATTCCGTATAGTTAATTTTTTCCAAGATCCCTGTAGAAGAAATGTTTATATTGCTCATCAACGTGTTCCCCCAAGAACGTTGTAAGAGTCTGTTCAAACTTGTATGCTTCAGTGAAGAGCTAAAAAATATCATAAAAGCCCTTTTAGATCTTTTTGGTTATGACAAACGTTTCAAATGTCCTATAAAACATATGGATTACATTTTCAAAAAGGAACCAAGAGGATTCAAATGTTCGTAGGAGTGTGCAACTTACATTCCTTGCAATTAAATGACTGAAATCATGCAAAAAATTATATATACTTTTCGCAAAAAGTAATCCATATTACAGTGTGCAGAGGCTCAATAGTAATAAATTCACCAGTCCGATGACACGAGCAGGGAAGCACGATACTTCATTTCGATTCATTCAAATTCCACCCTTATAGGACACAATATAGAATGTTTGCGTTGTCTTATGCAACTGTTCGTGCTCTGAAGGTGTCTGAATTGCATACACAAAGAAATGTAGGCGCTTTGGTTTCCCTGGTACCAACTCCTGGATGTAAATATTTGTGCTTTGTTAATTTCTGAACTGCATTTTCAAAAAAATGAAGGCCTCTAAACGAAAACTGCCTTGCGCCTCGGCTATTTTCACCAGGGGCCAATGTATATTGGCGGGATTGCGGGTAAGGTTTTTATTTGAAAAATGGAGAATTTGCGAGGGTCTGAAATTTGATGAATTTCGTGTCTAAGTGGAATCGACTGAGTGAACTGAACACGGAAATACCCTTCATTCATAAATTGAGCAATTATAAGAGGAGATATGACAAAATCACCGATTCTGCTAAAATACATGTGTTTAAATGGGAAATGCCGCCAGATGACGTCACTAGGCGGTGCATTTTCTGACTTTTAAATATATTTTTAAAGCATTTTTCATGTTAGAAAAAAATTACAAGAAATATTGTGAAATCAGCTCTTCAAGCACTTTCAGTTGAAGCAATACAAAATTTGCGTGCAAATTCTCCGAGCTCATCTTCGATGACACAAGGAACGAAATCCTACGTCCGAAAGCATACGGAACGAAAGGTAGAGGTTCCAATCTCTCATGCGTAATCTTCCATTGTTTTGTTTTAAAAAAAAAAACATTCATGTCGACTACGGTTGATTCACCGTATCAAGACTCTCTTCTTGCCGAGATCCAACAGCTAACCAAAGTCATAAAATTCAAGCATTGCGAATTTTTGACACCTCGAACGTACTTGACACCTATCGCGCCATAAATCAGCCCGTTATCAAACGAACACACGCTCCCCGAAAAACCGCATTGCTCAATAACCGACGCCTCAGAATCGAATAAATTTGTGACACCTCTGAAATTAAGTGTACCTCTGTTTCCACACGAGCAATTGCGATGTATTCTGCCGTGACGAGGAGGAACACCGTATGAGCTTGAAGGCGTTGCCAAATTTCCCCCGACAAAACGTTTAATTTTA
This sequence comes from Bemisia tabaci, assembly GCF_001854935.1. NCBI lineage: Eukaryota > Metazoa > Arthropoda > Insecta > Hemiptera > Aleyrodidae > Bemisia > Bemisia tabaci. The sequence goes on along the minus strand of NW_017547331.1, from coordinate 1,249,959 downwards.
AGGTAAGTCATGCATATTTTCCCTCGAAGTGTTCAGAGGTTTTAGATTAAATTCTGAACGAAATTGTCTGAAAAATCGGTTGAAGGAAATTCATAATTTTCTTGGTAAATTGGTTTTTTTATTGGTGGAAATCTGACAATGTCTGAAGGCTCATACGGCGTTCTTCCTGAGCACAGCAGTATTGTTTCTGCGGCTTCTTTGCCTTTTAACGGGTACCGACAGAAATAACGGGCACCCACGCTTTATTAGTTAGACTTAATCAGTGTCAATTTTGCGTGCATCGGAAACCCTGTCCAAGATGTTGTACAGTGGCGTGGCGTGCTTTGCGATCTATCGATATTTCTCCATTTTAAGCTGTGGTAAATAATCGATTCTTAAGGTGTTCGCTGCGAACACCCTGTGTATCGATACTTTTCCATAGGTTTAAATGGCCGATTAATCGATAGATCGCGAAGCACGCCACGCCACTGCGTAACATTACTCTGCCGTGCTAAGAAAGAACCCCGTACGCGCCTTCAGACATTGCCATATTTCCTCTAATAACAATCCAATTTACCAGGAAAATTGCGAATATTTTTCTTTAAATTTTCCGGACGATTTTCTTTGCAATTTAATCTAAAATATTCGACAATTTCAAAGAGAAATACGTACATCTTTTCGAAGGAAAAAAAAAACATGTTTAACGCGACGAAATTTGGCAAGGTCTAAAGGCTCATACGGCGTTTTTACGTAGCACGGAAGTACTCAGGTGTGAATTTTCATCGCTAGCTTGAGTGCTCGTCTGAATCGGTCAATTTTAAAACCGAGCATATTCATTATCTGACGATACTAATCTTTTTCTTTCTCTTTCGTAATGTTTACATTTTGTGAGCGTACCGCAAGAGGTTGTCTTAAAAATTCCCAAGGAAACACCCAGGTCCGTTGATACGTTTTGCCAAAAAATGTCACGGCCACTGAATCTTCAAAATATTTGCACTACTGTCAGAATTGAAACTTACGCCATAAGTTGGAAGGTGGGATCGTCTAATATCCTGTAAGGTCCAGGGACCGGCCTCACGTTGAGGATCTTTATGGAATGCGGGGATTTCTTCCCGGTGTCTCGCGGCTCCACGAGGGTCTTGATATCGCTTGGCGTGCATGTTTGCGGCAGACACACTCCAAGGGAGATCAGCCGGACCTGTAACACAAAAATGAGAAAATTATAATTTAAGGAATTTATTTTGTAAGATCCATGGTTTTTTTATCATTTATTCAGGTTTTTTTTTCTGATGACTTTCCTCCGGCATTTGCAAGTTTGAACGGGAAAAGGGTGGACTGTAAGCCGAAGGCCTGGTTTACATTCTAAGGCCTTGTCTCCGCGAGCCGTTTCACGAGATTTGTCCCAGGGAAAAATCCCACTTACGAAGTTGGGAAAAATATTGAGTTAATCAATATTTTTCCCAGTACCCGTTGGACCCACTGAGAGAAGAAGAAGAAGTGGAAACGAGTTGTGCGATATTTTATTCATTACTACATTGTTAATGTTTGTTTAGTTAAAATAACGTGTCTAATTGTCAATTGAGTGCAATTATTATTTTAATCCCGGTTAAATACTCGACTTTAACTAATTTATCTTCCCGCGCAAACTAGTCGCAGGACTGTCTGAGCCCCGTTCCGTGGAAAAAATCCCAGAAGTTTCATTCCTGCGATTCGAACTTGAGACAAATCTTATGAAAACGTCCCGTGGAGACAAGGCCTTCAGACGGGAAGAATTACAATAAAATACAAAACGTTTATGCAAGCGAAACTCCAGATGACGTGCAGACGTCTGACTGGTTAGGTAGGAGTTGTCGTCCATCCGAAACTGTAAACTGGCGTCCCCCATTGGCCGGAGATCTACGGCAATAAACAGCTCTGATCGTCTGAGTTCCGATTCAAGACTGAAAACAATTTGCACTTGCTCAATTCACAAAAGTATAATTGGACTGCATTTTGCAATTTTGAGCTATAAATTCTGGCTCATCTGAAAAAACACTTATGTGCATAGGGAAACTAATGGCGCATACGTTGTTTTAAAACGGGGCTAAGTATCAAGCCACTTTTGTCGTAGCAAGGATTTTCCGCAACCGTGGAGTGGCGTGCTCTGCGATAAATCGATTATTCTAGGCCGTTCAAACCTATGGAAAAGGATCGACAAACAGCGTGTTCGCACACCTCGATAAATCGATTCTTTACAACGGCTTCAAATGGGGAAATATCGATAATCATACACGCTTCACCACTGGACCGTAAATGACTTCAAGCGATTTTTCAATCTCTTAATCCCTTTCCTCCGTCAAGAATATTTAGCGTAATTTAGCGAGCATTCCCTGAGTGGACTCCGTTATCAGAAAGGATAACTTTACGATGGAATGTTTTTTATAAAAAACGCTGATTCATCAGAGTGTTGTGATGGGCTATGCGTTGTTTTTCAAATATACTACCGGACCAATACTGCCGTGCTAAGGAAGAACGCCGTATTAACATTCGCGAGTTGCCAAATTTCTTTAGATAAAATGTTTATTTTTGAGGGAAATATTGAATATTTTTCCTTGAAATTTTCAGGAACTTTAGATGAAATTGCGAACAAAATCGTCTGAGAAATGGTAGACATATATCCAAAAACATTTCCTGAAAATTAGTGGATTTTCAGGGGAAATTTGGCAACGCCTGAAGGCTCGTACGGCGTTTTTCCTTAGCACAGCAGAATAGCTTCCATGCTTTTCGAAGACGCTCAAGCACCTTTGCAAAAACCCACGTCACACCAGCGGAGCGGCGTGACGACAAATGTGTAATTACAACTGATGGTT